>CM056559.1:26275564-26740564 GCA_029721515.1 Synanceia verrucosa
ACGCATTCCTCAGGATTAAACAGCCAATTAACAATAAGAGAGCCATTGTGGCTCGGCTCCGTGTGCGTCACAGTTAAAGGTTTTGTGTGTGATTCTGTCCACATGCAAGGTGCTTTTTGTCGTTCAGAAAAAACACTTTCTTCTCTGCCAGTGTGTTGCCGTGCTAGGGCTTTAAATTCTGAATAATAAAAAAAGGATTACAATTAAATTATGTGCAATTTACAAACACAGTTGTGCCGTGGATAGAGTGAGAAGTGATGCATCATGGGTCTTGCATGCAAAACAGTAGCTGCAGCTCAAACATGATGTTGCGTGTCCATCAGTGTTCTGCCTCCCCCTGGCCTCATTTACAGAGTAATGCACACAAAATTATTCATATTCTACCCATTAGTGCATGCAGTGTGTCTACCGGGTGCATCAAGAAATAATAAAGGTCTCCAAATGATGTGTGTGTGTGTGTGTGTGTGTGTAGGGTGGGTATATGCATCAGTGTGACACGTGTCGGAGTGTGGCAGAGGATTAGTGAGGCTCAGGGCCTGTTGCTCCACTTCCATGATTACTACTGTCTACTGCCATATGGGTGGTGGGGTGCAGGTGGGGCTGGGTGGTGGTGGTGGTGGTGTGTGTGTGTGGGGGGGGGGGGGGTAGCATGCTACTGTAACACACACACACACACAGTCCTTCATAAGGGGCAGTGCACATGATTTAACTTGTTTTAACAAGTTGAAGTGTGTGTGTGTGTGTGTGTGTGTGTGTGTGTGTGTGTGTGTGTGTGTGGGCATGTATTAGTGACAATATGGGGACATACATCTGTTTAACAGTCACATTGTGGGGACTCCTCTGCTGCATTTTAGGGTGAAGACTTGGAGAAGATTTAATGTTAGTGTAAGGTTTTTTTGGTTAGGGTTAGGATCACGGTTAGGGTCACTGGAAATGAATGTAAGTTAATGTAAAGTCCCCATAACCTAAGTAATACACAACTGTGAGTGTGTGTGTGTGTGTGTGTGTGTGTGTGTGTGTGTGTGTGTGTGTTGCACATTGTCCACACACCTCTTTCTTCATGAAGTCTGTACAATCAACAGGATTTTTATGTATAGTTAGTAAAATTATAATAAGCAAAACATAAAGTAGAACAGTTTAAACTGTATAATGAAACAAAGCAAGTTAAATAATACACACCTTTAGAAAATAATGCATAATTTGGTCACAGTCTGGGTGTAGAAAATCAACTGTAATCACTCATCTTATATCTAATTAATGTATGAGCATGAGGGCATGAACAGGTGTTAACTTACTAAAAACCCCAGACAGTGGACACACACACACACACACACACACACACACACACACACACACACACACCACCTGCTGCTGTCTGCAGTGGATTAGAGATCTGAAGACAGCAGGATGAACATGTTCACACAGCAGGAGGTTCACTGTCTGAAACTGATCGAGATGCTGAGGCCAGACATTATCTACAGATGAGCTCATGGTCTACCAACAGAAAAATAAATATGATCAGAAGAAGTAGAATATCGAGCCTATATTCATCCAAAACCAGATGTCACTAAAGCTGCTATCTACAGCTGGGAGAGCAGGCCGACAAGGAGACTAGTGCTGCAAGTAACAGAATTTTCATCGTTAATTAATCTGCTGATTATTTAGTTTGGTTTATGAAATGTCAGAAATGGTGGAAAATGTCTGGAGTGCCTCAGATTTGTTTTTCCACAGCTCATGGACACAAAAATGGAAATATCCACATTTAAAGGCCACAAAGATTTTTTACTTTTTCTGTTTTAGAAAACTAGTCAGGCTGATTAATCGCTTATCAACATATCTGGTGATTAATTCAATAGTAGATGACTAATTGATCAATCATTGCAGCTCTGGATGGGACCAATGGTGCTGCATGTTCCTGCTGAAAGTTGTTGAAGTTTTTTTTTTGTTGTTGGAGGTGTGTACAAAACATAAGGAAAATAACGGCGTAATATATTTCTATTTTGTTTTGTTGCAACTAACTTCCTTGGTAAACACAGGAGGGTAGACCAGTATATCAAGTAATGTGGATCAATATTTTCCTGAACACACATTTAACAGTAAAACATACCAATATTTTAGGTCTGTAATACACTATTAATGTGAAATAGAGGAGTTAACATGCACTGAACAACAGACACTCATGTAGTGAAGCTTTTAAGTATTTAGGGAAACTGTTCTGTCTATACATAACCCTTTAAGTTATATATATGCTCTAGATAGAACGTACACTTATGTGGTTCATCATTATATAAGCAACCAGGTTATCTTTGGCCTCCACTCATGACGACACACACACACACACACACACACACACACACACACTCTGCTGGCATGTAATGGGCTTCTTTAATGTGGCCTGTATGTAGAGTGGGACCTTCATCTCCTCCATCACGGAGCAGAGAAACACATGGTCCTGCACAATAATCCTCACATCACTTTAATGAGGAGCTGACGCACTCTGACCTCAATACACACACACACACACACACACACACACACACACACACACACACACACACACAGCCAGGCACTATTTTTTAACTATACAGTTGCATTAAACAGCACAAATGCAAACCTAAAACAAGAAGCGACCACTTATAAAATGACAGTCCATCAATAACTAAATATGAAATTCACATAAAAAGACGTCAGAAAAACAGGTTTGTCCCTTTGCCCCTCCCATACCCCCTCTACCATCTGCCCTCTCTCTCCTCTTCCACCTTTTTCCATCCTGTTTTATGATCACACTCCTCTTCCTTCCATCCTACAGTAACACCGCCTCACAGTAGCACCACCTGTCCTCCACCCAGTCAGTCTCTCCATCACCCCATCACCACTGTGGCCTCTCAGCCAGCCTCCCATCAGCCCCGGTGCTCAGTTACCTGATCAGGGATCGATCTCCAGCTCTCTGTCTCTGTGCAGCAGCAGCTCGCTTCTCTCCATCCACCCTTCCTCTGTCAATCTGGCCACAAACCCCTCTTTCCTCCCTTTATCCCGAGGTAAGATACTTACTTTTCAGATAAAGCATATTATGATAAATCGGCTGAACTCTGTGCGTGTGTGTGTGTGTGTGTGTGTGTGTGACTGTCTCTCTCACACACACACACACACACACACACACACACAAACACCATGTGTATCGAACAACATGATGTCAGAGGTGCTTAACAGCTGGAAAAGTGTTAGTGTGTGTGTGTGTGTGTGTGTGTGTGTGTGTGTGTGTTGGGTCTTTTGGCGTCATTAATCATTCATAAATGGAGACACAAACATAAATAAATCCTCTTTTTGTTTACATCATCAGCGTCATCTTCCACACACAGGAATCAAACACACAAAACAAAAAATGAACAAAACTGAATGGAAAGGAAAACGTTTTAAATGTGTGACTGTAAGACGTCAAAGTCAAACTTCACATAGTGAAACATGTCATCTATATGATATGACTGCTCATACTCTTCATCTCTGACGATACATGTCTGCTAATGAAATGAGATGAGAACAAACGGACCATATGGGAGAATGATGGAGGTTCAGGTCAACAAGGGGAATAAAAGAGTTTGAAGAAAATTACATCGAAATGAAAATACAAAGGCCGCACTTGCCTTTGGGATGTTTATGAAAATGCTGTGTGTGTGTGTGTGTGTGTGTGTGTGTGTAGGAGTATAGATTAGAAGCACTAAGCCTCTTATGTGCTGGTTGTCCTTAATTTGGGTCCTAGTGCGTCCAGAAGAATTTCCACACAAACAACCCAAAACATTACATGTTGTGCAATAATAAAATAGAGCATAATATGAAGGACTCACATGCATATTTCAATTTTAGAAAATGTAAACAATAAACAAGATACATATTTTCTAACTCTTCTAACTTGTCAGTGGAAAAATTCTGACTAAAAGGAATAAAACTAAAGATTAATCTGTCATTCAAAATTCTCTTATGAAAAACTATGAATATAGAAGTGCTTATCAGTCATTGTAGCTGATATAAACAAAAATATGAAACAAAGAAATTAATAAATCACATCCCATGAGTCCATTGTTCTTTCTACTTACAGGCCTATAGTGCCAGTAGGCCTGATCCAAAATCTATTATTAATCTATTTCATGACTGAGGGAATGGGCAGTTATTCAAATACATCATTCATATCCTATTTGTTCCTCCATATTTGACAATGTAAAATGTATTGTTCCATCTGTGAGCAGATAATTGGCTACTTTTTCAGCCTGTCTAACTCTTCTTGTCGCCTCTTATTCAATAAAACCAAAGAAACTGCTCTTAAAAAGGCCTACAGGTCAACATAAAGAACCTCTAGCTGGAAGTTTAAAAAAATTTTTACTTTTTTCCTGAAAGAATAGCACTAAACTTTTAGCACAGAAACTAAAGTGCGCAAAAATAAATTAAGCACTCAAGTATGTGTGCCCGAGGTGTGCGCGTGCACAGCGGTGCTGAGTGCAGTGCTGCGCGCTCTGAGGAATATCTGAGACCTCCAACTGACAGAATGTCTCGAGACAAAACAACAACAGACCTGCTAAACACAACAAACAAACAAATACAAACAAAGCGCACCTGGGTGTGATGCGACCAGTGGAGACTGAAGGAATCCAAACAACAACAACAACAACAACAACAACACACGGGCCTCCTGCACACACACACACACACACACACACACACACACACACCCTCACTCACCTCAGCAGGAGAAGAGAATGTTTTATTGGAGATTTAGAAACGTTCAAACACTCCGCTGAAGTGTCTCTGCCGCTCTGTGTGTCTTTATATCTCCGCTTTGGCTTTACACAGCCAGATAAACCCCTTATACAGTTTGGGCTGTAGCTACATGGGTCGGTGTGTGTGTGTGTGTGTGTGTGTGTGTGTGTGTGGATTTTAAACTATAAGAAATCCGATTCAATTAACAAGCGCAGAGAATCGGCTTTGGACACTGTGAAATTGTCTCGCAGCGCAGGATGGCACAGGACAAACCAGCAGAGGACAGACAGAGGAAACAGGAGCCAGTGTGTAGAAATACAACAACTAGAACACCAGGGGTCTCTGCGAAAAGACCAGAATAAACGAGAGGAAAAACACGCACCTTAAAAAATGCATGAAAACTACGTGTGAGACACTCAACATATATTTTTACAGACCCAAAAAGTGTCATTTCCTGCCTTATTTCAGTAGAAATAACGTTTTTCATTGGACTATTGTATCTTCCCTGTTTTGTTTCAAATATAGAACACTACTAATTCAGGTTACGTATAGAACACGTAGAATTTATAGATTTGTAGTTATTAAATATCTATGATGTAACCTCCATTTCTACTCAAACCACAAATGTCCACTAACAAAATTTGTAAATAAACAAATGAATTAAGTAAATCAACCAGCTGTACGTGGCAGAGCAACCAACTTTTGTTATTATTATTATTATTATTATTATTATTATTATTACTGGCTGTAGTGAAAGAATGGGTCGGAGGGAGCATGTTGGGGATCAGAAGGGGATTTAACAGCAGAACAACGCGCTCTTTGTGCTGCCTCTAATCCGCCTGTACCCCCTTCTTCTCCGCCTCTGCACTCAGGCTGGATCGCCCAATTATTTCAGGAGGCCAATCTCGCAAATAGTTCATAACAATAAAACGTTCATTTCTGTAAAATACTCAAAAAGAAATGTTAATTGTGGTTCATCATGAACAAAAACACTGGCCATATTTAAATGATAGAGGCCTGAACTCATCAGGTGCCTTTACGAACCAGAAGAAACTTCATTTCTGTTTTTAGCATTTCTGTTTTTATTTCCTACTTTTTTTTTTAAAAAAAAAATCAAATTCAAGCCTATATGCAGCCTATTATGGTGTCAGTGACTGTGCATGAAATTTAAACGTAAGACATATAACCTCCTCATATTCAGCACCACAGGCCCGATAGGAGCAGAGACAGAATGCTGTGCGCGTACCTTTGCGTGCGTGACAGAGAGAGAGAGAGAGAGAGAGAGAGAGAGAGAGAGAGAGAGAGAGAGAAGGAGAGAGAGAGAGAGGGAGGGCTCTGGGTGTCTACTTGGTAAGAAGTTACTTCTAATTAGCCAGCCTCTTCTTGTTCGCCTCACTTGTCCACTGCGCAGATCCAGGTCCTCTCTTCAGGGACCACTTACCACCGGGGGCCCCAACACTTTTTATTACCCATCAAACCTCAGACGGCCGATCTGTTTGTGGGAACTGCTGCTTTGGGCCCTTTTTCACCTGGCGACGTCGGTGCGCAATTACGCACGACCTGGATGGAGAGACCGCGTCGTAGCACGTTTTTTTCTGTAGTTAGTTTTGATGTGGTTTCTTAAGTAATATTCCTGGGTTGATTCTGATTTGTTGGTGTCCTTCTTAACTGGATAGAGGAGGCATAAAATAGTCAGGTCTGTAAAATAACGGTGGTTTTTACGCATCAGGTTAATACAGTTACAGCCACAGGTGCCTGGAACCAAGTCAGAGCAGCAAACAAAGAGTGTGGAGGACAAATAACAACAACAATAACTAAGTGACAAACAACCCAGGGTAAAAGAAAAACAGAGGGAGGGATTGACGGAGAAAAACAGAGAGAGGAAGAGAGAGAGAGAGAGAGAGGAAGGGAGAGAGAGAGAGAGACACCCCCCTGGAGACTAGCTAGGAGACCCGGCCCCCGGTCTGAGTAGAGGAGAGAGAGAGTGAGGGAGTGAGGGAGTGTTTTAAAGCCAGCAGGAGGCATGATGTCCTACATTAAGCAACCCCATTACGCCGTGAACGGGTTAACGCTGTCCGGCCCGGGCATGGATCTGCTCCACTCTGCCGCCGTTGGATACCCCAGTAAGTAAAGGCCTGTGACTTATGACTGCGTGACTTAAAGCTGTCGTTTAATTTGTGTTTCAAGTTGGAAAATGTCATTTCGATGCACAGACTGAAAGACATGAAGGAATGTGTCTTTTTTCCATGTGTGCGTAAAATGATTCTTTTTAATCTAACCGCTATGTTAAATGATGATGTGTTTCTGACTCTTCAGCCATCTGAACAGGTGTTCACTTGACCTATAAATTCGTCGGATTATAGAGTCAAAAAACAATAAAAACGTGTGTGAATAGAGACGCAGCCTGTTCTCACACAGACTTAACACCAACTCAGACTCCAATCTGTTGCTCTTATCATGTAACCTATTTACAAAAGGGATGCTCTTTGTATTTAAGTTTGTGCCATGATGTTTTAGGACGAGCAAACACTTCTTATATTGTCTGAACGGCATCTGTCATCCTGGAGCTGAGAGTTTGAATGAAATGATGCTGAGGATTGGCACCTCTGACAGAAGGCGTGTTACAAAGCCTTTGGCCTTCTTGTCTCAGATTAGTTGGAATCGAATTTTTTTTTTATTTATTTAACATACTTTGGAATGACTTTCGTTCACTCACTTTGCATATTTCGATTCAAACAGTCCCACCTTTGAAAGATAAAACCATAAGAGCAGTTCTATCAGTTGATTAGATCTATTAAAAGCATTAACCATCATTATTTCATCATATGTAAATGACCGGCTAAAATTGATTAATTACGATATGTTCTGGAAAATAATAGTAATAATAATAAAAAGTTCATAAAATGTCGAACAATAAAACGTCAAATAACACATTAATCAATAGATCATTTTAATAGCCCGCAGTTTCCAATTTGTTTTCCTCATGGTGAAAAGTATTTATTTAAAGAGTAAGATCAATATTTGAACCAGCACAGAAACATGATGAATATTTTAAGTAACAACATGAAAACAACGCAAGCATAATAATAATAATAATAATAATAATAATAATAATAATAATAATGATAATGTCGTTTGTTTCTTTTTCTCGTAGACACCCCGCGTAAACAGCGTCGGGAGCGCACCACCTTCACGCGCGCACAGCTGGACATCCTCGAGGCCCTGTTTGCCAAAACGCGCTACCCAGACATCTTCATGAGGGAGGAGGTGGCCCTGAAGATCAACCTGCCAGAGTCTCGTGTCCAGGTAACACATCAGTAAATTAGAGATCCATGTTCTGTTATTGTCTTCAGAGAGACACTTTTGACAGTTTGACTCCTTTGCAGTCTCAAACGTCATTTTGCCAGCTCTGGATTTGATAATGAACTAGTCGATTAACCTCCCGTCTGATGCGCCCTCGTTCTTTTCCAGGTCTGGTTCAAGAACCGTCGTGCCAAGTGCCGCCAGCAGCAGCAGCAGAGCACGGGCCAGTCCAAACCACGGCCCCCTAAGAAGAAGGCGTCCCCTGCCCGTGATGCCAGCTCTGAGGCCAGTGCCAACCCCACCAACGGACCCTACAGCCCTCCACCCCCTCCACCGGGCACCGCCATCACCCCTAGCTCCAGCTCCGCCAGTGCCACGGTGTCCATCTGGAGCCCGGCCTCCATCTCCCCGCTGCCAGACCCCCTGTCTGCATCCACAACTCCCTGCATGCAGCGCGCCACCTCTTACCCCATGACCTACACCCAGGCCCCGGCCTACAGCCAGAGCTACGCGGGCTCCTCCTCCTACTTCACGGGCCTGGACTGCAGCTCCTACCTGTCCCCCATGCACCCGCAGCTGTCGGGCACCGGAGGCGCACTGAGCCCCATCACGGCCTCCTCCATGGGGGGGCCTCTCAGCCAGTCGCCCGCCTCGCTCTCCTCGCAGGGCTACACCTCGCTGGGTTTTGGAGCCGTCGACTGTCTGGACTACAAGGACCAAACTGCCTGGAAGCTCAATTTCAACGCCACTGACTGTCTGGACTACAAAGACCAGAACTCCTGGAAGTTCCAGGTCTTGTAAATAACAGGAAGTGGGAGGTGGGGAGGGAAGAGGGGAGGAGTGAGGGTGATTTAGAGCCAGGTGGAGACCTTGGGACAATAAATCAATCATGTCAGTTGAAGGGAGCTGAAATAAAGTCTTATTTTTCTATTTCAGACAAAGAATGTGTGGGGAAGTAAACTGATCTGTTGATTGTATCTAAGAGTAGAAGTCAGCCTGTAAATCAATGAATAATAAAAGAAAAACAATAAAAGTCAATAATTAATTAGCTGCTACGCAGCTCAGTGGTGTTTGGGCTGGAGGTGTGATTTAAATACAGTAAAACTCTATTTCTGATGACAGGAGAATTTAAAGTGATGGTGGCCAGACTTGGCACAGACCTGGTCCTGGTCCTGGACCTGGTGTTTGATACCAGCCTCCATGTGGACCAGCTGAGCTGCAGGAGGCCTTGAAATCAACAAGGACTGACAAGAGCTCATGTTTGTTTCTTCCTTCTAGACTTTGTCTCATATTTTCTGTGTTGTATTTTATTTTAACGAAGCTGCTTCTCACCAGCTGACCCAGTCTGGCTGATCTCTGAGGAGGCGTCTTCTCAGTTTAGCCTTGTGTGGTATAGCGAGCCTCTGCAGCCTGTGGAGGGGATGGAGCTGCAGTACAAACCTGTTGCCTTTGAGCATGGTTGAAATCATTAGCAGAGTGGCTTGTGCATTGTTAGTTTTAATAGGATCACTTCTAAACAATCTGTGCAACAATGGACGCGTTGTGGTCGAGGACCTTTCCCCTCAGCATGAGGTCACTTCCCCATGACTCTGTAATAAACCTGAGAACTGCTCCAGCTGTTTGATGGGAGAGAAAGAGAAGGGACTGGACACCATGATGGCCGCTGAGGCCCCCACCCACCTCCACCTCCACCTTTTGCACAGAGTCTCAACCTGTAAAGATGTGATGGGTACGACTTTATGTGTTTGATGTATCGTTTGATTTCTTTTTCGTATTAGACTGAAACAATATTATGTTTCTTTAAAAAAATTGTGAATTTGTTGAAGTAAAAATTGTGGTAATTTGTTTATTATTATCAGTTTCATTGCTATCATCATTAATATTACGTTCTCAGCTGGCACAGGCTTCGCTCATGTAATTCTTTCTTGTTCTTTTGTAAATATCAAAACTTGAAAATGCAATCATGGTCCGGTATCGGCGACGAGTTCTGACGCTTCACCCAACAATCTTTCTCTTTCTTAATTTCTAGAAACTGCCAACTTTTTATTTTTTTCTGTTTATATTTTCTGCTTTTTCTTCTGTTTTTTTTCCACACTCAGGGGTTTATCCAATAAAAGTAGCAGTAATAGGATATTTGACACTTCTTAATCATTTACTGTACTTTTGTCTTTTGCATTAATTATAATCGTCTCTCGCTTATTTTTCTGACATGAACTATTTTGTATATTTCATTTGTCTTCTGTGTTTAAACCAGTCTTGCCACTACCGTGCTAGATAGCCATGATGTTTCTGAGACATTAAAACATCTTCATTAAAAAGACGGTCACATTGTCTTCTGTCTCTTATGGGATTTGTCTGTTTAATTTGAGTTTTGGTGTCAGTATCAGCCTCCTCTTGTAGGTTGTATCGTCCATCTCATTGGTGCTAGGAGGACAAAGTGGTTCATCCAGAGAGGTTAGAGCAGGAATCAGTTTCTGCCCCACTAATCCACACAAGAGGTTGAGTGGATATAAATAAAATAATATTCTATTCTATTCTATTCTATAAGGCATAAACGAGAGCAGAGTAAACAGATTAGAACTGACAATAATACTGAGTCCCATCGCTTCGTCAGCCAGAAGCACCAGAGATGGACCAGGATTATTTTGGACTTAAATGTCTCTGTGTGCTGCTGCTGGACCAGAGGGTTAGCTCAGCACCATGGAGAGAAAGGACGGCACGAAAAGGGTAAGGGATGTTATTAGCTCATGCTGTGATGAGATGCTTGGTATCTTTGAAAAGAGACACAAATGACAAAAACACAATACTTCTAGTCAAAAAAAATTTCACTCATGATGAACGGTCCAATAATCATGTTCCCCAGTGGATGAATCACACATGATGAGTTTAGTGATCTTTTGTTTAGATCATGGTCATCTCTGCGTCGACTGTATTTTGATCAAGGAATATCCGACGCCAAACATCATTTAAAATCCCACGCTTGAGTGCAATCGATGTAATAATGCATCAAAGTGTTTTTTGGCAGCAGCTCGTCGATCGTGATCTCACACAGCCTGTGAGTAATGCTGGGGCTTCTGGGAGATGTAGTCAGAGCATAAAGAGACGGTATACACCACAGAGATCAAAACAGGAAGTGGAGACGATCGAGATCAGAGAGTAAAACAAACAGAATGTGGAGAAAAAGTGATTTTGGTGAAAGTGTCCTCTACTCTACCTCTGATAAAACAAGAATGGAACAAGATAAAAACAAACATTTTTTTCATGATGAAATAGAGAGTCTCTTCTTTCATTTGAGATATTCACTGTTTTCAGAGACATAGTACTAAATATTCTGTGGGTCTAGAAATATGACTGAAAATGGACAAAAACACTGGAACAAGACACTTCCTGTTTGATAAAACAGCTGGAACTCAAAGAGTTAACACATTCATTGTAAAGTTCATTAAAAATGATGAGCACCTTTGAGTTGAACCTGCATGTCTAAATTAAACACAGACAGACTCTTGAAGTAATGCTGATCACACCATGCCGCTCTTTTTCTTGGCTCGTAGGTTTATCCTGCAGCACAGAGCTGGATTCAACCTCATGGTGACACAGCACAACACTGGCCATGTGGCCCAAAAGCTCATTACAGAGTGCAGCAGACCAACGAGCTGCGCTTCAAAGGAACAGTGTGGAGCATTTAGAGGGATCTGATCATTCATTCATCATTGATCATGAGGACGATCACCTGAGAACAAGAAGCACTGACTTTCAGTTACCTTAGAGAGAGATCTTTATATCTTCAGCTCTTCACTGAGCCGGATGACGTGTTTCTACAGGAGCCCAGAGAGGACACTATAGCTCCAGAAATAGATAGATAGATAGATAGATAGATAGATAGATAGATAGATAGACAGATAGATAGACAGACAGATAGATAGATGGATAGATAGATAGATAGATAGATAGATAGATAGATAGACAGATAGACAGACAGATAGATAGACAGATAGATAGATAGATAGATAGATAGATAGATAGATAGATAGATAGATAGATAGACAGATAGATAGACAGATAGACAGATAGATAGACAGATAGATAGATAGATAGATAGATAGATAGATAGACAGATAGATAGATAGATAGATAGATAGATAGATAGACAGATAGACAGATAGATAGACAGATAGATAGACAGATAGATAGATAGATAGATAGATAGATAGATAGATAGATAGATAGACAGATAGATAGACAGATAGACAGATAGATAGATAGATAGATAGATAGACAGATAGATAGACAGATAGATAGATAGATAGATGGACAGATAGATAGATAGATAGATAGATAGATGGACAGATAGATAGATGGATAATCCCCAGCAGCAGCATATGGACTCTGCAGCACACACACAGACTCAGGACTTAGAAATATGATTCATTTCTTTCCTCTCTAATCCCCAACAAACAAGCTGCTGCCCGTCCTGCTCTGGAGGAACAGAGTAATCACACCAGCCTTCCCTTCCTCCTCCTTCACTCCATTTTCCTCTTAATCAATTCCTAATCCCAACGCCGCCAAGCACACACGTGCCGAACACACGTCCAAACACACACACACACACACACACACACACACACATAAGACATCTTTACAGGGACACAGAAATGATAAAATGAAAAAGGACTCTGTGATGGAACAGAGTTGAACTGAAATAATTTCAGAGTAAAAAGAGAACATTTATGCTTCTCTGGGAACAAAACAAAATCCATCAGATCAGCTTTTGTTTGCTGTGATGAAACCATGATGGGACTCACTTCAGTGTCACAAAAAGGTTTTAGAGGCTTTTAAATTTATGTGATAACTTGAAAATTTGAACTTGAAATTTTCTTGTCTTCTATCCAGTTACCTACAATGTTAAGTGCTTTATTATTGTTATTATTAATTTACTTCTAGTATTCAAAATGTTGAATTATTCTTATCATTAATTAAGTCAGTGTTGGTTGGAGCTGAACACGCCACACATTCCTCATCTCAGTTTGCAAATCCAGATTTATTTATCCATTAGCTGCTGCTAGCATAGCACACCCAACAAAACTATTAGCAATTGAGTTGCATTGTGGGTAATGTAGGCACAGGGAAGGACAAGTGAGTGGACTAAAAATGACAGTATGTCTTGTTCTGCTGTCAGTTTTGATGACAAGGACATCAGAATAAAATGTGTCTTCTTTTAACAAATTCATCATCATTCCACAATTCCAAAAGTATTATAAAACTGAACACATAAGTGCTGATTTGTAGTCCATCATTAGCATCAGCATTAGCATCTGTATTATACTGATCAGTAAAAAAGGGATGTAGTCCTTAAATAAGATTTGCAGTGGTGCAGGAATGCTGATCACACACAGTGTAAAGGAGCCAGTAGTGCTAACAGGATCAGTATCACAGTATGAATGGATCAACCAGCATACACTTGTGCTAAGGGCTTTACTGCAGATTACAACTTAACACCTAGTTAATATCACTAATAGTAAAAGTCAGAGTTTAGAGCCACAGATTAATGATATGCTGGACTAAAGTCTGGATTATCAAACGTGATCGTGGATTTTTGAGTTTATGAGAACCTTTTTTTTAAACACAAATTGCACAATAAGTTGCTTTCCTCACATTTGAGCAGCTTGGTGGTTGGGTGCCTTGCTCAAGGGCATTAAGGAAGAGAGAGCACGGAGTAATTGATTCAAACTGGCAGCAACCTTTTTTTGTTTTTCCACACATTTTCAGTTTCATTGGACAGATTCTGTTTGGTCCTGTTAGCACCTTTCCTTCATGCCACCTTCACTCCACTCCTCCTCCTCCTCCTCTCCTGGTATACTTCCTCTCTCCCTCCACTCCTCCTCTCCTGGTTTATCTCCTCTCTCCCTCCACTCCTCCTCTCCTGGTGTGCCTCCTCTCTCCCTCCACTCCTCCTCTCCTGGTTTATCTCCTCTCTCCCTCCACTCCTCCTCTCCTGGTATACTTCCTCTCTCCCTCCACTCCTCCTCTCCTGGTTTATCTCCTCTCTCCCTCCACTCCTCCTCTCCTGGTTTATCTCCTCTCTCCCTCCACTCCTCCTCTCCTGATGTGCCTCCTCTCTCCCTCCACTCCTCCTCTCCTGGTTTATCTCCTCTCTCCCTCCACTCCTCCTCTCCTGGTTTATCTCCTCTCTCCCTCCACTCCTCCTCTCCTGATGTGCCTCCTCTCTCCCTCCACTCCTCCTCTCCTGATGTGCCTCCTCTCTCCCTCCACTCCTCCTCTCCTGGTTTATCTCCTCTCTCCCTCCACTCCTCCTCTCCTGGTGTGCCTCCTCTCTCCCTCCACTCCTCTTCTCCTGGTTTATCTCCTCTCTCCCTCCACTCCTCCTCTCCTGATGTGCCTCCTCTCTCCCTCCACTCCTCCTCTCCTGATGTGCCTCCTCTCTCCCTCCACTCCTCCTCTCCTGGTTTATCTCCTCTCTCCCTCCACTCCTCCTCTCCTGGTGTGCCTCCTCTCTCCCTCCACTCCTCCTCTCCTGGTTTATCTCCTCTCTCCCTCCACTCCTCCTCTCCTGATGTGCCTCCTCTCTCCCTCCACTCCTCCTCTCCTGGTTTATCTCCTCTCTCCCTCCACTCCTCCTCTCCTGGTTTATCTCCTCTCTCCCTCCACTCCTCCTCTCCTGATGTGCCTCCTCTCTCCCTCCACTCCTCCTCTCCTGATGTGCCTCCTCTCTCCCTTTACTCCTCCTCTCCTGGTTTATCTCCTCTCTCCCTCCACTCCTCCTCTCCTGGTGTGCCTCCTCTCTCCCTCCACTCCTCTTCTCCTGGTTTATCTCCTCTCTCCCTCCACTCCTCCTCTCCTGATGTGCCTCCTCTCTCCCTCCACTCCTCCTCTCCTGATGTGCCTCCTCTCTCCCTCCACTCCTCCTCTCCTGGTTTATCTCCTCTCTCCCTCCACTCCTCCTCTCCTGGTGTGCCTCCTCTCTCCCTCCACTCCTCTTCTCCTGGTTTATCTCCTCTCTCCCTCCACTCCTCCTCTCCTGGTGTGCCTCCTCTCTCCCTCCACTCCTCCTCTCCTTGCAGTTTGTTATTCTTGCTGATCTAATTTAGAGAATGTCCCAAATCCTCTTAGTGTCCTGCTCCCTCAGCGCAACACTAAGTGAATTAGACAGGATTACTGTCTCCCTCTTCCTCCTCCTCGTCATCCTACTCCTCTTCTTCCTCTTCTCTGTGCTCTTTCCTCCTCATCCTCACTTCTCCTTATGCATCTCTCCACTTCTATGTCCGTCTCTTTGGACATTTCTCTTTTCATCGGCAGGATTAAAACCTTCTTCCTCTCCAGATGACAAATTGGTTCCAGTGTTGCCCTGGTGACAGATGCTCTCGCATGCCCGGTGCATCATGGGAAACGAAGTATCATTAATTAAACTCTGACCTCTTGCTGACATAACACAGATGAAGTCCACAAAACATCCACATGTACAGCTCGTATAGGGAGATGAAATAGTGAGTTAAAGGACGTAACAGTGCTGAGAAGCAGGACTCAGTGTCTCCTCACTGTGGACCTGTCTGTAGTCAGACCAGGTCCAGCTTTATTCCAGTGATGAGGAGGTCTAATCTATAGTCTCTGATAATTGTGTCAGAGTATTTTCTTCTCTTCTTTGTTGTGGACATAGAGCATTCACACACACGTTACCTGATTAAACGCTAAACTTTAGGGTTAGGGTTAACTCTAAACTTTCTGCTGTCCATCAAAAAATGATGCCAAGCTGTCACGTTCAAGAAGTAGAGTTGAGACAGAAATAGTTTAGAAGTAGAGGTATGATAGAAAGGTCAGTCCAGTGTAAAGGGACTTGGGATGAATCTGATGCAAATCTATGATTAACACTGGAATTAGAATCAGACAAAAACACATAAATGCATATTTTATCTAACTGTCATTTGAGTTTTACCATTTTTGTTCCAAATTATTGCATAATTTACCTCCTGAGGCCTCTGAAAATAAAATGAAAACAGTCACTCTTTAAAAACCAGTGGACATAATTCAGCTGGTGAGGAAATCATTCAAAGGGAAGTGATGATTTGTAACTAAAATTCAAATAATTCACCACTGGTTATTCTGGCATTTTTCAACATAAATTTACCATTTTTGCATTACAGATACTTTACATTTTGTCTATAGATGGATCACTCCACAACATGCATTAAAAATACATGAGAGTACAGAGGGAATATATCCAAGTAAGATAATAAATACAAATTACACCCCTCAACAAAATTAAGAATGATGGGGACCACTCAAAGACACCAACTAAAAGAAAATCGTTGTTTTATAAATTGTGTTGTATGTATGTAATCCACAGTGTGATGAGGCAGTGACTTTACAGTGATGTGCATGTGATATTAAATGCTCAGATTCATCCACTATGAACACTGAAGACAAAAAACTGTTAGCCAAGTTTCCTTTCAATTTAGCCAAATATTCACACTTAATACAGAGTATCGTCAGCTGTTTTTTTCTTTTCCTTCTCCATGTTTCTCTTTCTTTGTTTCAATCTCTTTTCAACCTCCCATCTCTCATTTCTCATCCTCTCCTCATCTGCTCTTCATCTGAACCCCCCTCATCTCCTCCCTCACTTTCAGTAATTCCAGCGTTGCCTCTCTCGCCCGGGTAGCTCACCCTAATCCAGCTCTGACCTCAATCCCGTGATGTAACGGATCATGTGATGTGGGGAGAGAGAGAGAGAGAGAGAGAGAGAGAGAGAGAGAGAGAGAGAGAGAGAGAGGAGGTAAAGTGGGGAAACATGGTCTAATCCCTGATGCTGGAGCCAGAGTCCAATCACAAACTGATGGGGGGGGGGGTCAGGGGGTGCCTCCATTAAGTTACTAAATATTAGTCACACACACACACACACACACACACACACACCTCCTGGAAACAACAAGTCAACATGTTTGCTTCATCTCTGTGACTCAGTGTCTGTTTACATGTCAACCAGTTTATGACTGACAGACAGCGTCACTCACATAAATATCTCCTGTGCACCATTATCCATGCATTTAAATATGCATGTATAATATATCATATTATGTAGTACAGAAAACATATTTAGCCTCCAAACCACAGGCAGCAAAGCCTGTAATTCTGCTACATATTTCACATAATTTAAAGACCTTACTCTAGATTTATATAAAAGAAAAAGTGTCCATATGGCTGACTGAAGTTTGATATAAACTGACACCATAAACTGCATATTCTATAAAATGAGAGTAACTAACTAGATATCAAGGAAGCCCATTTCACTAGGTGAGTTTTCAGCATTAATAATGCTTTGTTTTGGTTGGATGTCATAACTATATGAAAATAAAAGACAGCATAATTCATAATCATGACATATTGAATTAATAATGAAAAGACAAACTTGGATACTTGTTGTTGTGTCATAAATGAGTGCCCATAAATCCTCTTAAAAGAAATTTATCTAAAATAACTATAATTTGGACTTGTATTAAGACGTGTCAGAGACATATTAAGAAATTCATATTTTAGCACTTGTTTCAGTTTCACTGTCCCTTTTCCTCCAACATTACAATGTCACAGCTAAACACATTTATTTGCTGTTCATTGCAATTTTAAGAAACACATTTATTAATAAATTGGGTATAAATGGACAAAAAGCACAGCCAGAAATCTTTAAATGTAATCTTGTATACATGTACATGCCTGTGCTTTGTAATGCTAATACTGGCCGTTAGGTAGAGCTGCAGAAAAACACAGGAGGAGATGATGCCCCCCACCATGACTACAACCCCCAGCACTTTTTCACATCATCATCTCACCTGTACTTGGTTTGGCCTGACCATTTTTTGACCTGTCTGAGATCAACAATCACTTATCCAGGTATGACAGTAAGACAGACTGCAGGGAGACACTTTCAGACAGTTTGTGCTCTTAAATCCTTATTGGTGTGATTCATGGTTTGTTTTATAATAGGGAATATTTTATTAAATAAACGCTGTCATTGCTTAACAAATTTAATAGACCACCACCCAGTGTCAGGTGTAATCCACCAGTATGTCCAGTATGTTTAATTTCTGACTTCTCAGTGAATTCCAGTGTTCTGGCACAAATGTGGGTGTAAAAAGGTGAATTCAGTTTAAATTCCTCACTCCTGTTCAAAATGATGAAGAGCAGTGAACTCAGTGATGAAGAAAGAGTCTGAATTAAAGCTCTGAAATGATGCTGGAGGCTCTCTGAGACAAACAGGGTGTTTGATTACTTTGTTAAGCACTGATATGGAAAGTTATAGTGGAAAAATGTCCTGTCTTACTTTAAATATGACATCTGGCCGTCAAATCCTGCACACTGCACCTTTCAGAAGAGGAAGAAGAAGAATTCCATGATCAATCCCTCCATAAAAATTCAGTTTGCACTCTGTTAGTATATTTTTTGTTACATGTTACGCATGCATTAGAGGAGAGGTGTCAGAGTGAGGGTCTGCTCCATAGCCAGGCACCTCGAGCAGTTGGGGGTTCGGTGCCTTGCTCAAGAGCACCTCTGCGGTGCCCATGAGGAACTGGCACCTCTCTAGACAGGCTTTACAGTCTACCATAACTGGGCTCCATTAAAGGTTCCTTATCAACTCCTCACTGCACTGAGTTTTGTGTGCGACCCCCACCCATCCTGTCACCATCCTATACCATACTGTACATCTGTCCCCCCCCATCCATCCACCTCGCTCCTCCACCCCCATTACCACCAATCCCAGCACTGTGTTAATCTGGTGCTGGTCTGGCGGTCAGCACTTTGAGCGGCAGACAGACAGATTGGGTTTAATCCCCTGAGTGCCACAGATGGAGCGCCACCACACAGACTGTAGGGGAGGTGAACACACAGCAGTGCACAAACAGCACAAAGATAACTATGCATGCTCAGATCTACATGCACAGTCCATTATCTACTCAGCATGAAGCCAATGAGAGGACACATCATGATGAGCAAAACCATAATGTGTATGAAAAACCAGAGGGGCTGTGTTTAGTGCTAAAGGCAACTTACTTGGAAAGTTATTTTCTCTATTTTACTCATTTGAGCTTGAAATGTCTGAGAAACTTATATTTCCTTATTGTCCACACTAAGGCATTCGGTATATTCACAGTTCTTAAGCCTTATTTAGTGCAATAAAAGATGGATCTTGCTTTTATTAATGTGTTTTGGCCCAAATCCTGAAAGAACTGATTCTATCTGCTTTAAAAAGATAATAATTTCATGTATAATAATAATCTGGTTAACTATGACGACCTGAAAAATGTATGTTTTGGAATACAGATGAAGAGAGAAGATATGAGAAAAGAGGAGGACAGATTATATAAATTATATGATTGGCTGGTTATTGGTTTACACGTATATGTCATTATTAAAATTACAGACACACTGAGCCTAAAAATAGACAGGCTTGTAAAAAACAACATCCAATAACACTGCATTGATTGGAGCGATTCAATTTAAGTGACAGCAGACTGAACTGTGATTTTTAAACAGAGATGACATCACCCTGATATGTGTGTGTGTGTGTGTGTGTGTGTGTCCACATCACCATTCAAAACAGCAGGATTAAAAGCTGCTCTTTGATTAGATGTTTGTTTGTCTGTGTGTGTTTCATTGTAATGAATATATATGGCAGAGGGCATGGCTTCATCCCTTTTAATCAAGGAAGTAGAAGGATGAAATGAAAAACTGATGAGCGGAACCATGTCGAGCCAGAAGAAGATATTAATTACAGTGTGTGTGTGTGTGTGTGTGTGTTCGTGTTTGTGAAAGATGGGTGGAAATATCACGCCAGGCAGAGAAAGTCACTCCTGAGGAGTTTTATTTCATTATCAGACAGAAATGTATGAAGAGTGGAAATCCTGTCAGTGTTTGATTGTAATCCAAAACATGGAGAAATGTGTGTGCACGTCTGAGAAGGAGAAAAGTGAGCATTTAATATAATAATAACAATAATAATAATACTGTCCATACTCACTTTGAGCTAAACTTAATATCAGCAGGAGATCCAGGAGTTTTATTACTGAGACACACACGGTGTCTTTCTGCCATCTAGAGGTAGATAAGGAACAGGTCACGATTGAACAGTGTGTGAATGGGTATGGGAAATACTGATAATTATGAATTCAATATTCATCAACATAAACAATATTCCACAATAATAATAATAATTTCCTCTAGCTGCTCTTTCAAGAGCAAACAGGATATAAATATAAATTAGGTTTTTGGTGCTAATGTTTAATTGAGTCTGAGTTATTTCTCCCGTTGTGATGACATGTAGAATTTAAATCTTACAGTATGATTTCACACAGATCTAGTTTAGCTCTTTCAGCTTTATTTTCCTGCACTTTGTGTGAAGGACCATTTAAAATGTAAACTGCAGATGATCCATTACTGGTTACCATCAAAACCTTTTGTAATGTTTCTGCACTCTAAGTATCTTATATTATTATAAAAGAAGAGTTCGTGTATTTTTTTTATGAATAAACATTGTATTTTTCAGATAAAAGTGGAGGTGTGTATACCACAGAGACAGAAATGTGTAACATCCATTTATTACCACCTTATATGACAAATTTGGAAATTACAAATAGTGTTTAATTGAAACATCCTCAACATTAAAAAAAAGAAAAAGAAAATCAAATTGAGCAAAAAAAAAAAAATTAAGTTAAAAGGGTGACAAGTCATCCTGAGAAACGGTATACAGACAATAGACTGATCCGGAAAAATAAAATGTAAGCAAAGGGGGGACTTATACAGAAAACACCAGTATTATTTGTCAAATAACACTGATTTACATTTACATTTTAATCATTTATTTTGTTTTTAAAAAATAACTTTCACACTTTGAGAGATTTGCAGAATACTACAAACCCAGATGAACCCTTGTTACAAAAAGGTCCTTTATTTTTTAAAAAAAGAGCAACTGCTACAAAAGTATCAGTGACACCATCCTCGAGCTCTCAAGCTTTGGCTTTTAATAATTAGATGAAACCAATTTGAACAGCACAAAAACAGGTGAGGTTTAACTCTTCCTTCGGTAAAGAGCGTCAACAAGAGGATCAAACTTTGGTGCCAAAAGAAGTCAGTAGCTTCACACTTCAGTAGAAAAAAAAAAATCTGTTCAAATTTGTTTTTTTTCTGTTGTTGTTCTCTGTAGGTGTTTTAATCTGATTCATCCCCCCATCTCCACACCATCCACAAATAGTTTGAAATAAAAAAAATCCTGTACGTGAGACTCACTTAGAAGGAAGAAATGAACCCGAACACGATGAATGACAGAAACGATCAATATGGTAATCATAAATCAACTTCTCCAAAGATGCTGACGGACTGTATACAATATGCTGGTGGTGATCAGAGCCAGCACTCATGCAGACACATCCAGGGACAGGAAGTCCAGCCTCAGCCGCCATGAGTAGAGAGCAATCCCATTATCTCTGCATATTTTTGAGAAGAGGCTGGCAGAGGATAGAGAGCAGAAGAAGAGGACCAGGTGAGTTCTTCTAGCACCCTGCTGCAGAAAAGCAGACACATACCTGACCCCTCCTCCTGGCTGTCCCTCCCAAGTTTGCATTGTTCTCGTCCACCTTTTTTTCTCCTTATTCTAGCCATAAATCAACTCTTCAGATTAGAGACAGTGCAAACCGGGAGACGTGTGCTTGAGGAGATCTCATCACCAGAGAATCGGTACATGCACAAAAAGAGAGTACCCTAGAAGTCTGCTGCCGAGCACTAAGAAAAACACGACTATACACTTTATCCATAATATAATCAGTTTTCCTCTACACACTACTAACACAGGGAGGGGTCGGGTGAAGGGCAAAGGGACGGAAAGACGGACTGGTGAAGGAAGGGAAGGGTGAGGTGAAAAGGAGAAAGACCAAGAGGAGGAGAGAGTGTTTAAGCACGCTCCCCACGGATACGGCGTGCCAGCTGGATGTCTTTGGGCATGATGGTGACACGCTTGGCGTGGATGGCGCACAAGTTGGTGTCTTCAAACAGACCCACCAGGTAGGCCTCGCTGGCCTCCTGCAGAGAAGAAGAGCAAAACTGATTTGTTAATCACGTTTGGACATGTTTGGATGTCTGTACAGTTTAGTCTACAGCTTATAAAGATAGACATGCATTTCTCTATTTGTGTGCAAATTATTAACATTTTATAACCATGTTATTTACAATATTTTATTAACCCTGACCCTCGTTGATCCAAATACACACCTGCAGAGCTCCGATGGCTGCACTCTGGAAACGCAGATCAGTCTTGAAGTCCTGAGCGATTTCTCTCACCAGGCGCTGGAAGGGCAGCTTACGGATCAGCAGCTCAGTGGACTTCTGGTAACGACGGATCTCACGCAGAGCCACAGTACCGGGCCTGGAGAGGTGATGCATTTTTAACTTTTTGACTTATACTCTTCTCATATAACTGCAGCACTTCTTGTGTGGTTTATCTTGTTATTATATGAGGTCTCACCTGTAGCGATGGGGCTTCTTCACGCCACCAGTGGAAGGGGCGCTCTTGCGAGCAGCCTTGGTGGCCAGCTGTTTACGTGGGGCTTTGCCTCCAGTGGACTTACGGGCAGTCTGCTTGGTACGAGCCATGGTAACGTCAGATCACCTGAAGAAGAAGGGGGAAGAGGAGCATAAACAGCTTTAGCTTCTTCTCATTTCCTGTTTTTTTTTCACCATTTACTCAGAAAGAAAAGCAAACATGGTTACAGACAGAGAGCAAAACAGTGTTTTCATTGTTGTTTTTGTTGGCTCAGTTATACTCCTACACTGGAGGTGACGTCATTCAATAATGATTTTTGATTATATAAATATAAACATCACACAATAGTGTTTTAAAATTGGAACAGCCAAGTTAACTTGAGTTAACTTTTCGGGAAGTAAACATAAAACACAATCCCTATCAGATCGCCCTACAAACATCAATCAAAGATAAACAACGATACTATTGGCTGGTATAGCAATGGTTTCTAAAAATACAATGTTTGAGCCAATCAGAATACAGAGTCGTCAAAGTAGGCGGGATCTACAGCTGCCTTCCACTGTTGCTAGGCCCGCCCACCCAGCTCTGATGATGGCGGCGGTTTGATGCGCGAACGGGATAAAGACCGAGGGCAGAAGAGCAGAGGAGCAGCACACAAACTACTTACATTTTACACAGAATCGCGGTTCCAGCGCATCGGAAAACAAGTGAATAACATAGAAGACATTTCAAGGAACTCATAGATATGCAAAGGAAAGCTGAACGGTCCCTAACGGCTGCGTAAAACCGAGCTGAACCGGCGCATAATTTGAAACAGAATTCCCCTCATCTGAGCGGCTGCAGAAAGGACTGCATTTCACCGTCGTGTCGACAGCCGTGTTTGTTATTTTCTCACACGACAAAATTGTCATTTTTTCACCGTTTAACGTGCCTAGAAACAGTACGAAAATACAACTTAAAAATACAAAGTTCGTTCAAACACAGTGTGACATGTTTCGAGAGGCTTACCTGGGGGGAAAGTGAGTTCAAGTCGCGAGAAATGTTTCGCTTGTCTCTATTTTCTTCTTCGTATCCACAATGGGAAGCAGCGTCCAGCGGGAAAATGGCCGCCGCGTCAATCATCTGTCCCACAATGCAACAGCGTTCACAACATGTTTGTGTCAGGTTTGACAGCTGGTGGTCAGTAGCACTGTAGTCTGACTGCGTTCAGTAACACTCAGCGGACAAGTCGGTGTTTTCTCTTTAGACCTGTGGATGGGATTAATGCTGTGTGAAGACTAAATGTCTTTTTCTGCCGTTAAGGTCAACTCAGAGTTTGACATTTTGGCGACGAAAAGTTGGTCTTTGTTTCTCACAGCAGGACTTTAAGGTGGTTTGAAAATGCAGAAACAAAAAACAGTGAAGTGACAGCTGATAAAAGCCTGTTTGGGCGGCAGCAGCTCAGTCTGTAGTGACTTGGACGGGAAGCGGAGGGTCGTTAGTTCAAGTCCAGGACGGATCAAGAGGTGCCAGTTCCTCCTCCTGGGCACTGCCGAGGTGCCCTTGAGCAAGGCACCGGACCCCCAGTGCATGTGTGTTTCATAACTTGTGTGTGATGTGCAACTGAGAAATAATAATAACAGAGTGAAAAAATGTGATCTCCCCATTGAGGGATTAATAAAGTAAGTCTTCTTCTTCTTTTAGGAAGCGACTGTTTCTCTTCTTCTTTAAATGAAATCATAGAAACATACAGGAGTTTTGTATCAAACGTTTATTGTTTGACCTGGATATAAGTTTCCAATCAGTAATTTTGTTATCAGAAAAGATTTGTTTTTTTATGGCTTATTTTTGCAAAGAAAAGAGTTTAAATATCATAAAATTCCCAATTAGGCTACTTGTGATTGCTGCAACCTTTTTTAAAACCAAGGAAGCAGCATTTAATCATGGAGGCATATATGAGAATAGAAATGCATAAATGTACGCACAATAAAGCGAGTTAGGCCTGCAACTAGCCATTGTTCTCATTATTAATTAAGCTGCTTGAAAACTGATGTTAGATTAGCAAAGAAGACATGTCTTCTGTCCATCAAATGGTTGTTTCAGCTCAAATATTAATAGGATTTTAAAGTACACATTAACTCATACAGCTTGCTTAACCACAAGAATCTATTTATTATGTTTGTATGTGAATTTTGGAGTACAAATATTTTGCTTTTAAAAATGACTGAAAACAACAACAAAAAAAAAAATCAAAAACACAGTAGAAAAAAATAGGTTATCATATCAACCTGAGAGAGGAACAAAAAGTCAAAACATTACCTGGACATAATAGCGTGGCTGAAAATCAAAATATGATCACCATATGTCTGCTACATATATGCCGCTTGTATTCTGCCAAAATTGCAGTGTCATCATAGCACAATTATGTTTCTAACTGACAACCAGAATCAAACTTGTTTTTTTTTCCATACATTAAACACTAACAGTAGAAAGACACCGATATTGTAAAAAAAAAGAAAACTCTACTTTTACAACAAATCTCTATTAAAAGCAAACTTAGAAGACCCATTATATCAATGAAAATGTCCAACTGAAGATGAAAATGTCTTAACCTTAATGTGATTTCCTATACTCATCTCATACCACACACTTTTCTTTGCTTGCCAAAACTCCTTGTGTGTGGACATAACAAGCGTCCCTGTGCGCTAGCTAGTTAGAAGTGTAACTGATTCAAAGTTTCAAACATACATGAAGATATCTCTAAGGAAACTCTGCTACAAGTAGCACCAAAGAAGACATGATCACACATTTTACGGTTATCACAATCATATGATATTTTTATATATATATATATATATATATATAGGACCTCAAACCAAACTACTAATTAAGAATAGAGGAAGATAGGTGACAGGACAAGAGGACAGCATTTAATAAATGAGAAAACATTTAAGCACGCTCCCCACGGATACGGCGTGCCAGCTGGATGTCTTTGGGCATGATGGTGACACGCTTGGCGTGGATGGCGCACAAGTTGGTGTCCTCAAACAGACCCACCAGGTAGGCCTCGCTGGCCTCCTGCAAATAGAGACAAAACATTTTCAGTCAGAATGATTGAAAAAAAAAAGGTGCTAGTTGAATAATGTTATTAAAGGTGAGCTCTAGTGACCTGCAGAGCTCCGATGGCTGCACTCTGGAAACGCAGATCAGTCTTGAAGTCCTGAGCGATTTCTCTCACCAGGCGCTGGAAGGGCAGCTTACGGATCAGCAGCTCAGTGGACTTCTGGTAACGACGGATCTCACGCAGAGCCACAGTACCGGGCCTGAAGAGGTGATGCATTTTTAACTTTTTGACTTATACTCTTCTCATATAACTGCAGCACTTCTTGTGTGGTTTATCTTGTTATTATATGAGGTCTCACCTGTAGCGATGGGGCTTCTTCACGCCACCAGTGGAAGGGGCGCTCTTGCGAGCAGCCTTGGTGGCCAGCTGTTTACGTGGGGCTTTGCCTCCAGTGGACTTACGGGCAGTCTGCTTGGTACGAGCCATGGTAACGTCAGATCACCTGAGGGCACATGAATAAAGTTTGTTTTTGGTAAAGTAACTACAATACATTTTTAGACAAATGTTTCACAGAAAGTCATATGGGTGCATGATGTCATGGATCACATTTTACTGTTGATTTGTATTTTAATAAACTGAGAATTTTACACCAACGCTTTAATTTGAGTGGGGTATAAAAACATAAATCATAAAGAGACTATTTTTTCATAATATATCCAGGGCAGCTTATGTAATGGCTGGCGTAGAACAGACGGCAAAAGCATCGAATCATAGCAGAGCTCTTTATCAGGTAAACCAATCACACTCTGTAAACAAGCCCGTGAGGCGGGACGTTGCGAGAAATTCGACCAATCACAGCACGACGATTTCGCGACAACCCGCCCCTTGCGCAGTGAACGTGGGTTCGTTTGTTTCTTTAAACTGTACTCCCCGGTTGCGCACGAGCCTTGATTTTTTATTCAGAATGAGCTATTTTGAGGGAAAACCAAGCGACCCCGCCCATACCGGCTGCCCGCTGTCAGCAAACGAGCACACCTTAAGATGATGGCTGGCTGCTGGCTCGAAGAATGCAAACGGGAAGGGAAAATCGTTGTAGCAAACGAAGAAGGTGATGTTAAAAACGACGGAAGATTATAAAAACCACGACACGAAAGTGGAATATACTTCTTGAAGACGACACTAGACACGTCAGGGGATCTATTGATGAACAATATTTTGTCAGATGACCCCTCACTTTAGGCGCATTTCCGAGTCAAATTTGAGCAGATCACAAGTGCTTTTTAGGTCCCCGACTCCCCGAGCAGGCAGATAACAGCTCGACTGCTCTGCGCTTTCTTTTTCGTCAAATTTAAACGAAAAAACACGTCCATCCAAGAATTAATATCACATTAAATGATAGATTAAAGTTTTAGTCAAATAATGACACTTACCTTTGGAAAGTTAGTGAAAGATTGCAGCTCAAAAATGGGAACGTATTCTTGAGTCTCTAAAGCGTTGTTCTCGCTATAAAATGAAGGGAGGAAAAAAAGGAAAAAGAACATAGGAAAGCAACAGGAGACACGTTTCCCATGATGCACTTGGGACAAACATATTACATGCTGCACCATGATAAACAAGTGCTTGAACTACCCTTCCTTTAAATATCATGTAACATGTCAAAAATAATTTTGTAATTTATGACAAGTTTGATTAAGTTAATATTATAATTTTAAGTAAATTTATTTTTAAAAGAAAACACAACAACCAAAAGCACTGTTGTTGTCGGTGAAATAATATAAACTGATTGACGTTCGGTGTTTTAGGCTACAAATACTATATTCACATTTTTTTCTTTACATTTATTTATGTAATGCATATCAACGATTATAATTTGAAAACGGAACAGGACGTTATTCTTCGTTGTTGAGATTATCACGCAAATCTCTGTTGATACACGCTGTTGTGAATAAAATATATTATCATGGTCTCATATGAAACGATACCGAGAAATAAAACAAAACGAGTTCAAACTTTTATTTAAAGCAGAGCCTCTGTTGCATTTACACCGTCAGACCTCTAGGTGGCGCTAGCAGCACTGGAGCACGCAGGCAGAAAGAAGAAGTATGCGTCTTTCCTGTTGCCTCCAACATGGCGTCAGCCAGGAGGTTGAAACGCGTGGTGGCTTCACAGCCAGGTTTCTTAAATTTAAAGACAACTTCAGATGCTGCAGGTTTGCCCAGTAGTCGGAGGAAACGTGTGAACAAGAATAAGAAGAAGAACTGGAACAAACACATCGACATCAACGATGTAAATGATTTTTTAGAAGACGTCAGACACCAGGAGAGGACCACGGGGTGAGTTAGCTAACTGTAGTTAGCCATAAATATGGAGATAAACAGTGATAGCGGTGTGTTTTATGTTTAACTGAAACCAGGAAAAATATCCCCCGTTAATTCGTCTCCATTACAGAACATATGGTGGATTTTTTGGCCCGTTGTCTGTCGTCGTCTCTCCCACGTAGACAGTAAAAACATTGTGGAAAATGTAGCTTGGCTAAATAACAGGTTAACTAGTTTCGAAAGTCTTTGTTTCTCATGTTTCGCTTGAATTTCCCAAATAGTTTGTGTCGAAAACATTTAAGGGGTGAAAACAAATAAAACATTTCCTGTCTTCAGATACAGTGAGGAGGTTTTCAAATATATCCAGTCTTTGGACAAAAGAAGCAGTTTGAAAACATGTTCTGTGTTTTTCTTACAATAGTTTGATATTTTATGCAATGAATGTTATTAATTTACTTGAAAAAAAAATAATTAGCAGTGAACAAAACGTTGACAAAAACATTTCTAATTCCACACTATGACATGATGTGATGTTTCCACATTTCAGGGGTCTGCTGTCTGACAAGCCAGACGACAGTTTGTTCTTTTTGGATGTTGGACAACCCAAGAAAGGTGAACGCAAAGGTGAGCATGTTATATATGAGGTCATGCAGCTGACCAGTTTGTAAATGTGTGCTTGATGCTTAATCTGATTATTCTGTAGTTTCCTCTGAAGAAGCAGAACCAACCGAGGGAAAGAAGAGGAAACGGAAAGCGTCCCGTCCTTTGAGGATAGACCTGATCCTGCAGCACAACTCCCTCGTTCCTCCACCTAAAGAGTCAGTAACCGTCATGGCCCTCTGTGCTTTTACCTTAAAGAGTCAGTAACCGTCACGGTCCTCTGTGCTTTTACCCTAAAGAGTCAGTAACCGTCATGGCCCTCTGTGCTTTTACCTTAAAGAGTCAGTAACCGTCATGGCCCTCTGTGCTTTTACCTTAAAGAGTCAGTAACCGTCATGGCCCTCTGTGCTTTTACCCTAAAGAGTCAGTAACCGTCATGTTCCTCTGTGCTTTTACCCTAAAGAGTCAGTAACCGTCATGTTCCTCTGTGCTTTTACCTTAAAGAGTCAGTAACCGTCATGGCCCTCTGTGCTTTTACCCTAAAGAGTCAGTAACCGTCATGGCCCTCTGTGCTTTTACCCTAAAGAGTCAGTAACCGTCATGGCCCTCTGTGCTTTTACCTTAAAGAGTCAGTAACCGTCATGGCCCTCTGTGCTTTTACCCTAAAGAGTCAGTAACCGTCATGGCCCTCTGTGCTTTTACCCTAAAGAGTCAGTAACCGTCATGGCCCTCTGTGCTTTTACCCTAAAGAGTCAGTAACCGTCATGGCCCTCTGTGCTTTTACCCTAAAGAGTCAGTAACCGTCATGGCCCTCTGTGCTTTTACCTTAAAGAGTCAGTAACCGTCATGGCCCTCTGTGCTTTTACCTTAAAGAGTCAGTAACCGTCATGGCCCTCTGTGCTTTTACCTTAAAGAGTCAGTAACCGTCATGGCCCTCTGTGCTTTTACCTTAAAGAGTCAGTAACCGTCATGGCCCTCTGTGCTTTTACCTTAAAGAGTCAGTAACCGTCATGGCCCTCTGTGCTTTTACCCTAAAGAGTCAGTAACCGTCATGGTCCTCTGTGCTTTTACCCTAAAGAGTCAGTAACCGTCATGGCCCTCTGTGCTTTTACCTTAAAGAGTCAGTAACCGTCATGTTCCTCTGTGCTTTTACCCTAAAGAGTCAGTAACCGTCATGGCCCTCTGTGCTTTTACCCTAAAGAGTCATTAACCGTCATGTTCCTCTGTGCTTTTACCTTAAAGAGTCAGTAACCGTCATGGCCCTCTGTGCTTTTACCTTAAAGAGTCAGTAACCGTCATGGTCCTCTGTGCTTTTACCCTAAAGAGTCAGTAACCGTCACGTTCCTCTGTGCTTTTACCTTAAAGAGTCAGTAACCGTCATGGCCCTCTGTGCTTTTACCTTAAAGAGTCAGTAACCGTCATGGTCCTCTGTGCTTTTACCCTAAAGAGTCAGTAACCGTCATGGCCCTCTGTGCTTTTACCCTAAAGAGTCAGTAACCGTCATGGCCCTCTGTGCTTTTACCTTAAAGAGTCAGTAACCGTCACGTTCCTCTGTGCTTTTACCTTAAAGAGTCAGTAACCGTCACGGTCCTCTGTGCTTTTACCTTAAAGAGTCAGTAACCGTCACGGTCCTCTGTGCTTTTACCTTAAAGAGTCAGTAACCGTCACGGTCCTCTGTGCTTTTACCTTAAAGAGTCAGTAACCGTCATGGCCCTCTGTGCTTTTACCTTAAAGAGTCATTAACCGTCATGGCCCTCTGTGCTTTTACCCTAAAGAGTCAGTAACCGTCATGGCCCTCTGTGCTTTTACCTTAAAGAGTCAGTAACCGTCATGGCCCTCTGTGCTTTTACCCTAAAGAGTCAGTAACCGTCATGGTCCTCTGTGCTTTTACCTTAAAGAGTAGTAACCGTCATGGTCCTCTGTGCTTTTACCTTAAAGAGTCAGTAACCGTCATGGTCCTCTGTGCTTTTACCTTAAAGAGTCAGTAACCGTCATGGCCCTCTGTGCTTTTACCTTAAAGAGTCATTAACCGTCATGGCCCTCTGTGCTTTTACCCTAAAGAGTCATTAACCGTCATGGCCCTCTGTGCTTTTACCCTAAAGAGTCAGTAACCGTCACGGCCCTCTGTGCTTTTACCCTAAAGAGTCAGTAACCGTCACGGCCCTCTGTGCTTTTACCCTAAAGAGTCAGTAACCGTCACGTTCCTCTGTGCTTTTACCCTAAAGAGTCAGTAACCGTCATGGCCCTCTGTGCTTTTACCCTAAAGAGTCAGTAACCGTCATGGCCCTCTGTGCTTTTACCTTAAAGAGTCATTAACCGTCATGTTCCTCTGTGCTTTTACCTTAAAGAGTCAGTAACCGTCATGGTCCTCTGTGCTTTTACCCTAAAGAGTCAGTAACCGTCATGGCCCTCTGTGCTTTTACCTTAAAGAGTCAGTAACCGTCACGTTCCTCTGTGCTTTTACCTTAAAGAGTCAGTAACCGTCATGTTCCTCTGTGCTTTTACCCTAAAGAGTCAGTAACCGTCATGGCCCTCTGTGCTTTTACCCTAAAGAGTCAGTAACCGTCATGGCCCTCTGTGCTTTTACCCTAAAGAGTCAGTAACCGTCATGGCCCTCTGTGCTTTTACCTTAAAGAGTAGTAACCGTCATGGCCCTCTGTGCTTTTACCCTAAAGAGTCAGTAACCGTCATGGCCCTCTGTGCTTTTACCTTAAAGAGTCAGTAACCGTCATGGCCCTCTGTGCTTTTACCCTAAAGAGTCAGTAACCGTCATGGCCCTCTGTGCTTTTACCCTAAAGAGTCAGTAACCGTCATGGCCCTCTGTGCTTTTACCCTAAAGAGTCAGTAACCGTCATGGCCCTCTGTGCTTTTACCTTAAAGAGTTAGTCTGATCTGTTCACTGCTGCTAGTGTTTACTCATGTAATTCATAAAGAGGGATGAGATTTAAGAATTACTTCCATGTTTGCGGACTGTTTGTGCCCAGTGATGATCTCATCCTTGCGCTCCCAGTATTTCCTTCATGGGAATGTGAAGACCACCGTGGAGCTCAGGAGACTGTTGTGTAAATGGTGTCCTGGGATCTGAGGCGAACACGCATCATGAAATAAACATTTAGTCTTCTTGTTGATGGTTTAGTTCTTCTCCATCATGTTAGCAGTTTTCTTTACCACCTCCTGCCTCGAGTCGTCATCTGTGTCTCGTGCTTCCCCCTCAGTGTGCTGGCTTATCAGCAGCCTAATGCCAAGAAACTCCGCCGTATTGCCCAGAAGGCCGAGCAGCTGGCAGCCAAAGGTGTGGTGCCACGGAGCCAGAAACAACTGCTTAACAGACGGCCGGTCAGCAGCACGACCAAGAAGGCCACGAAGGAGGCCAACAACAACCCAGACAGAGAGTACTACGACATATGGACACAAGAGAGTGAGTCTGTGTGTCTGTGTGTGTGTGTGTGTGTGTGTGTGAGTCTGTGTGTGTGTGCGCGTTTGTGTGAGTCTGTGTGTGTGTGCGCGTTTGTGTGAGTCCTGTGTGTGTGTGTGTGCGCGTTTGTGAGTCCTGTATGTGTGTGCGTTTGTGTGTGTGTGCGCGTTTGTGTGAGTCCTGTGTGTGTGTGCGCGTTTGTGAGTCCTGTATGTGTGTGCGTTTGTGTGAGTCCTGTGTGTGCGTGTGTGTATGTGTGCGTACTGTGTGCGTTTGTGTGAGTCCTGTGTGTGTGTGTTTGTGTGAGTCCTGTGTGTGTGTGTTTGTGTGAGTCCTGTGTGTGTTTGTGAGTCCTGTGTGTGTGTTTGTGAGTCCTGTGTGTGTGTGATTGTGAGTCCTGTGTGTGTGTTTGTGTGAGTCCTGTGTGTGTGTGTGAGTCCTGTGTGTGTGTGTGCGTTTGTGTGAGTCCTGTGTGTGTGCGTTTGTGTGAGTCCTGTGTGCGTTTGTGTGAGTCCTGTGTGTGTGTTTGTGTGAGTCCTGTGTGTGTGTTTGTGTGAGTCCTGTGTGTGTGTTTGTGTGAGTCCTGTGTGTGTGTGTGTGTGTGTTTGTGTGAGTCCTGTGTGTGTGTGTGTGTGTGTGAGTCCTGTGTGTTTGTGTGAGTCCTGTGTGTGTGTGTGTTTGTGAGTCCTGTGTGTGTGTGTGTTTGTGAGTCCTGTGTGTGTGTGTGTTTGTGAGTCCTGTGTGTGTGTGTGTGTTTGTGAGTCCTGTGTGTGTGTGTTTGTGAGTCCTGTGTGTGTGTGTTTGTGAGTCCTGTGTGTGTGTGCGTTTGTGTGAGTCCTGTGTGTGTGTGTGTTTGTGAGTCCTGTGTGTGTGTTTGTGTGAGTCCTGTGTGTGTGTTTGTGTGAGTCCTGTGTGTGTGTGCGTTTGTGTGAGTCCTGTGTGTTTGTGTGAGTCCTGTGTGTGTGTGTGTTTGTGTGAGTCCTGTGTGTGTGTGTGTTTGTGTGAGTCCTGTGTGTGTGTGTGTGTGTGTGTTTGTGTGAGTCCTGTGTGTGTGTGTGTGTGTGTGTGTGTGTGTTTGTGTGAGTCCTGTTTGTGTGAGTCCTGTGTGTGTGTGTGTGTGTGTTTGTGTGAGTCCTGTGTGTGTGTGTGAGTCCTGTGTGTGTGTGTGTGTGTGTGTGTTTGTGTGAGTCCTGTGTGTGTGTGAGTCCTGTGTGTGTGTTTGTGTGAGTCCTGTGTGTGTGTGTGTTTGTGAGTCCTGTGTGTGTGTGTGTTTGTGTGAGTCCTCTGTGTGTGTGTGTGTGTGTGTGTGTGTGTGTTTGTGTGAGTCCTGTGTGTGTGTGTGTGTGTGTGTGAGTCCTGTGTGTGTTTGTGAGTCCTGTGTGTGTGTTTGTGAGTCCTGTGTGTGTGTGTTTGTGAGTCCTGTGTGTGTGTTTGTGAGTCCTGTGTGTATGTTTGTGTGAGTCCTGTGTGTGTGTTTGTGTGAGTCCTGTGTGTGTTTGTGTGAGTCCTGTGTGTGTGTTTGTGTGAGTCCTGTGTGTGTGTGTGTGTGTGTGTGTGAGTCCTGTGTGTGTTTGTGTGAGTCCTGTGTGTGTGTGTGTGAGTCCTGTGTGTGTGTGTGTGAGTCCAGTGATGATCTCATCCTTGCGCTCCCAGTATTTCCTTCATGGGAATGTGAAGACCACCGTGGAGCTCAGGAGACTGTTGTGTAAATGGTGTCCTGGGATCTGAGGACACATTTAGAATTTATGTTCTTAGTCAAAGGTGAAGATGATGTTGTTCGGAATAAAAGTCGTCATTAATCATGGTGCCTGTAGGAATTTTAACACACAATGTGGAGATTTACAGCAGGAATCTGAATTGATCATATATTTTCAGATACATATATTTAAAAGTGTGATCAGCCAAGTTTGTGTTCTTATGTGAAACTATTTTACTTCTCAATGCAGCCAAAGATTCAGCTGATCCCTGGTACCTTCAACAGACTGGAAAGAAGCTTGTCAAGGTGAGAAATATATATATTTTAATAATCTTTAATAATTGGTGTGTGATGTGCCCCTCTGTGGTGGACAGGAAGTGCTTTTTGCAGTGGTACAAGTGATTTCTGTGTCACCTTTTTGTGAATAGTTGTATAAGAATGTCAGGCGTGTTTTTTTTCATGTAAATATTTTTTTTTTGCTAAATTTGTACATAAGTTTTTGAAATGCATACTTCATAAGTTCACTCTGTGTGATATAAGAACAGTTTGTTAGATGTGGTTATCTCACTAAGTTACTCAAATTTTATATTTGTGTGGTTTTAGATCCATGATGTCACCACAGTATGTCAAAATTTAGAAAGAAATCACTGTTTAGTGACAAATGTGAGGTTGTGCTAAAAGAAATAGCACAAAGAAAGACAAAGTGAACAGTTTTTAAGATGAAATATGAAGGAAAATCAAAAGGAACTTTAAAAAACAGCCACTTATAACCCTGATTTCTGACTGTCAGAATCATAAAATTCTTTCTTTTTTGGTGTCACTAAATGGAGACTCTATTTGAATTTGTGTTTTTGACTAATGTGGCTGCGTCACTGTCGTCAGCGTCCAGAGAAGCTGAACGAGAAGCCGTCAGTGGTTCCTGCTGTGGAGGTGATCGCTCCTGGAGGATCCTACAACCCAGACTTCTTCTCCCATCAGGTCAGCCACTGCTCTGACATCAGCATTTTAAATGTACACTCCCTCAAATCAAAGAGGTGTTACTTGAATTACTTGTGAATTTCTCTGTGAGATAAATAAAGTATCTATCCATCTCTTGAGGTCTTGTAATTGGATGTTGAGCTTAGCTGCTTTTTTTGCTGAATATTTTATTTTGTTGTGAAAATTTCCAGATTGTACCATTAATTTGTTTGCTTTCCCCGGCTGATCGATCATCTCTCCCTCACTGTGTGACCACAGGCTTTGCTGCAGGAGGCCCACGATGTGGAGGTCAAGAAACAAAAGGAGGAGGACAAAATAGAGAGGCAGCTGGCGTTTAACAAGGAGCACATGGCCACAGAGGTGAGGATGACTGTTCCAGCTCATCTTCAGGCTCTTCTTGATGTCCTGGAAGTTTGGATCTTTTGATCTCTAATCGAATGTGTATTCTGCAGGAGACGATCTTGAGAGAGCAGGTGGAAGGCCTGGTGGAAGAGGAGGATGAAGAAGAAGAAGGCGCTCATAGTGAGGAAGAGGAGGGCGTGGCTGTGGGAGCTATCTCACTGGCAGCGAAGAAGACTGAGAGACAGAGGAAGAAGGAGAGGGCAGACAAAGTGAAGGTGTGGTGCTTTCTAATCATGGACTTCATACCAGCCCCTCCAGGAAGTCTCATCTTTCTAAGAAAGTCATGAGGAGTTTTGATGAAGTCTGTGTGCACAGTAATATATCAAAGTCTGTGAGAACTCACCCCTCTGCACATTTTTTTAATCATTCAAATTTAGTGTGCTTTAATTTGTGCACTGTGAAACTGAACCAGATAAAAATGATCAGTTGTTTAAAAAGTTTTCCTGTCGTTAATGCAACATGATCGACTCTCTGACCTCACTGTTTTTCTTCCGTCCCTCCTCAGGAACAACAGCGACAGGCTGACAGACTTCAAACTGACAAGAGGCAGCAGCTCTTCCAGCTTCGCTCCATAAAGAGCTCCATCAGACAGCAGGAACAGAAAACCAAGGCCAGACAGAAGCAACGGCAGGACAAACAGGAGGCCCAGAAAGCTCAACCCAGACGCCTCGGCAAACTCAAGTAATTCACTTTCACCCTTTTGTGGAGGTATCCTGATTTTTAGAGTGAGTCAAGCTCCAAAAACACAGGATGTCACATATCCCATAATGCAGTCAATGACGCATTTTCAGAAGTCAAACCCCACACTTCCAGTTTGTAAAAAGGTCTATTTAAAAATATGAGACTCAAGTCCAGTCCGAGGTCACTCAGATAACATTTGTCAGTCCTCTCACTGCCATTCAAACCATTTTCAAACCGTCCTCCTCTACTTCTCACAGACTGAATAGACTCCTTCTAATGAGTAGACTGATCTATTCCTCCTGAATCAGATTTAAATCCATGTTGTCTCGAAGAGTCTCTTAAACCAGACCTGGACCTCTGGGCCCCATCCGGCCCTTTGGCTGTCCCTAAATTAGGACATCAAGAAGTGTTCATCGTGCATGCAGCTGAGCTTTCTTTTTTTTCGGCGTCTGCCATTGTTTCAATTTACTTCCATGAGAGTTTTCATCTTCAGATCAGATGTTGACGAGAGAGATGTGAGTTAGTGGTGATCCTGAAAATATGTCTGGACATGTTAAAGAAACAGAATATAGATTTAAAAGAACATGGACATCTAAATATTTAATTTGTGAAGAGAAATAAAGCAACAGGACTGACAGGGTGGAAACAGACTTTTTTTTTAATAAAATACTGCAGAAACATGTCGAGAAATTTAAATCATTTTGACCAGAACTGAGTTAAGGCTTTGGTTCGGCCCTACACAACAGTTTTTCACTTTCCTCGTCTGTAACTGTGTTACACCACTAGAGGCCGCCACGTTAGAGGTGCTCTATAAGGGGACCGTCTACGTTACCCTGATCTGAACCTGAAAACAATCCAACAGTGAGCAGCACATGTTTGCTTTGAACAGATCAGTTTTTATTCATTTCATTTATTTACACAGTATGGATCGTGTATATGAACTGTGGAAACTGTAGCTAAGGTGTGGTTCTTCATCTGCAGATTTCAGCCTCAGGACATGGAGGTTCAGTTGAGTGACGAGCTGGCCGGTTCACTGAGACAACTGAAGGTACGTCACCGGCTATTATAACGTCTGCTAGCTCATCCTCTGTGCCCCTTACCAGCGAGGACACAGGTCTTTATCTGTAATGAGTTTTGGTTCATTTAGTTGGTGCCTTATCTTACAAGTACTTATAAGTACTCTGTATTGTCTTATTCTAAGCTTTGTCTTCTCTAATACTGAGACGACCCACTTTCCCCCACAGGGATCATTACAGTTTCATGTCATGTGGAAAATCCTGCCTCTTCTGTCTTTATCTGCTGCCATTATGCCTTTAAATAGTTCTTTGAAATCAGCCTTTTGTGGGTGTGAATAGGATCTGTCTCACATGGTTTGTCTCTGTCTCTTGTAATGCTGTAACTCTGCAGCCAGAGGGCAGCGTCCTCAAGGACCGCTTCAAGAGCCTCCAGAAGAGGAACCTGATCGAGCCAAGAGAAAGAGCCAAGTAAGGACCTCTGCCTTACGCAACGCCTCCTCTAGTGATCCACACGATCATATATCGACCTTAATGTGCCTTTTCACCCTTAACCTGTCTCTTAGGTTCAAGAGGAGACTGAAGCTGAAGTATGTGGAGAAGAGGGCTTTTAGAGAGATCACTTAGTGCCGCGCCACAGACCACAGGAGCAGCGTTTAAAGCCACAAATGCAACATAAAGGATCTGTGTATATACAACTCAATGACTGTTGAGGGCCCGTTTGACCCTTTGAACTGCTAACAGGTGAATGATATAAACTGAAAAGTGTTGAGTGTGTGTGTGTCTTATGTGGGTGGATGGTGTAGTTTCACTGCTCTGCTCGTACATGAGCAAAGACTTGAAGCTTCGGTGAATAACGAGGTCAGACTCATGTAATGTTACCATCTACTGCAGGGAGCCATGACTGGTTTCAGTATATTTATCAAGTGTACTGCAATTTCAAACGTGCAAGGCCTGTAATATAGCCCACAGATTTCTTTTTTCTGTCTGCTTTAGATGCCATGACACACAGATAAACCTTCAGCAAAATGTGTTGACTGATCAAAAAGATGTATGTGCGTTCTCAATCTGCCATAATTAGATTACATCATTAAGTGGAGTTTAATTGAAGTAGATTAATGATTTGCTTTAATCTTAAGTGAAACAAACCCAGACAGATGGGCTTGAGGAAGTTGTGATAATTGATTCCAACCTGCCGGCTTAAAACCATAATTGCCTTCATTGTCCTGCTTGTCAGCAGCTTATCAACGTTTTCTTGCCAAATACCTGCTGAGAAATTAACCTGCAGACTCATAAAACCACAGATTGTCCCCGAGGAACCTCATTCATTAGTTTTCTGCTTAAAGGATTCAGTGCTGATACCCTTGCTAATATGGTACAGGTAGTGACCTGTCCAGGTGTTTCACTCTCAATGGGTCTTTATATGAAAGGAAATAACCACATCATTTCTTGGATCATGTGACATGCAGATATAAACAGATGTTACACCAAGACAAAGTGTGAGGTGAACATGTAGTCCTCAGAGTTGATGTTAGAAGCAGGATCAGGAAGAATCAAACAGTGACGTCTAGAGGACTGGATCAGAACTCTGATGGTCTGTTCCTGGTCTGCAGTGGTCAGGATCCATCAAAAGTGGTCCAAGGAAGGACCAGTGGTGAACCAGAGACAGGGTCATGAGAGGACAGAGGTGGGGAGTGAAGGCTGGTCCAACAGACCAGAGGAGTTCATGCTGCTGAACATAGAAAGGAGGCAGAGCAGAAAAATGAGGACTTATTAATATCAGGCAGGTGGTCATAATGTTTTACCTGATCTGTGTATATTTGAGCTGAATTACTGCACTTTAAGTCACTTTGCAGGGATCCTGTCAGGTTAGAGAAACACCTTAGTGTTTTCTTGTGCTCTCAGAAGGAGGCAGGATGCAGCCAGTTTTTCTTTTTTTCCCTCTTTTTTCTTTACTCTCTTCACGTGTGAATGCTGCCAGATTGTCTTGGCATGGGGTGTGATGGATGGTGTGTATGTGCAGCCTCTCCTTACCTCCTTAAGAGTAGATTACTCCTCCTCCAGTGTGGAGGACTGACAGGAAGCCACTGAAGCATCAGCTGAACTACAGAGATGCTGTATTTGACTGTCAAATACTCTGATCCAACAGGCATTTTCACAAAAATCCAATATGAACAATAATAAGAAGCGTCACTTGATGACATACTGCACTGTTGTGTTAATATCCAGCATACACCCACCTTCCACAATGACAAGAGAAAGCGACTACTAGGTCAATTCTCCCTGTTTAATCCATTTTAAATATAAAACAAAAATATATTTATTATAGCTGCTTCAAGTCAGTTATCAAACTAAACTCGGTTCATTTTTGTACCATTTCAACTGGATATCAGTGAGCTTCTTTGGACAAGATATTGTTGTCAACACTCCAAAGAAAGGTGACATTTTCTGATAATCTGCAGAGTCGACTAAATTTTTCCACCACGTACGCTACAAACTAGAAACAAGAATTTAACAAATATGGCAAATTTTTGAATTTTCAACCTATCTTTAAGAATATGACTCTATAAATATCAACCAAACATGATCCATCTTTTGTTGTCCATGTCCTCAAGTGAACCTGGATTCTACCCAACATGAACCAAAAAAAAGAGACAGAGTAAATGACTAAGTCTATATGATGCTCGCTGATTTGATCTCTTGCACATTCAAACGCTGTTTTTAGTGTGTGTGTGTGTGTGTGTGTGTGTGTGTGCATGCACAGACAAGACAGAAGATAAAAAACAGAGCTGGAACATGAAATTATTTGCATTGTGTGCTGAGAGAAGAGGGACATGGTTTGTGGTGATGGTGGTGGAGCAGTAGCAGATGAAGAGGAGGAAGAGGAGGAGGGATAAACAGTGATGGAGAGAGTGAGGGGGGAGGAGCAGAGATGATTCCTCTCTCTAATCCTCTCGACACACCATCGGTCTGACTGCCTACTGGCTCAGAGAGAGAGAGAGAGGCAGGTGGAGAGTGCAAACAGAAAGAGAGAGAGAAACCAAGTGGGAAGGAAAAACAAGATGAAGCGACGAGAGGAAAGGAGAGCTGGCTCTTGTAAACCACGCTGACAGAGAAACAGAGGAGGAGGAGGAACCAGCGACTCCCACACGGTTCCAAGCGAGGAGGAGGAGGAGGAGGTGATGCTTCAGTCCAGAGCTGCCTGAACCAAACCAGGAGAGGAGCATCAGAGAGGAGGAAGGACTCCATCAGACAACAGCTAGAAGAGAGGAAAGAGGAGAATGAAGGGGGTGGAGGAGCGGAGAACGAGCAGATCCCTTCAGATCACTGTGGACGGTGGAGAGTTCATGAAAGATGCTGTCAGAGAGCCAGGAGTGAAGGTGGAGTGATGGGCTCCAACTACAGCAGCTCCTCCAGACTCAGTAGAAGTAGATGAGAAGGAATGAGAGAACAGCTGGTTTAGGAGGTAAACAGGGTCAGAGGGAAGAGTTAGCACAAAGACGAGCTTCAGTCCAACCATCTCAGGTGTGTGTTTGTGTGTGTGTGAGTTTCTTCAAAGTTCAAGCTGCTCTCTACCTCACCTCACCCCAACAAGTGGATGTGAAGACTCACTGAAAAGGGGACTCTTAACAGCAGCTCTGGGGAAACGTCCTTCACCTGATTTCCAGCGCTCAGTGGATGCCTCTTAACTCCAACCATGGGAGAATGGACCATCCTAGAGCGCCTCCTGGAGGCCGCCGTGCAGCAGCACTCCACTATGATCGGAAGGTCAGTTCTGTTTGAGTTTCTATACTGTCTGTGAATGTGAATCTGTTCCCAGTCTCTAATCCCTCTGAGCGTCATTAGACCACCATGGAGGCTTTGGACAGTGAAAGCCTTCATTCATTTCCTGCTCTACCTCTTTTTACCCTCCTCCCACTTTAATGTCAACTCATCCTCCCATCACTCAAACATGACATATTTCAGTTTTCCTTCTCCTCCTTCTTATCTCTCACTTTATCTCTCTGTCAAGTATGATGTCATCCCACAACCTTAAAAAAATAGTCATGAGCACAAGGTCGCAGCTCTTGTGACTTTTGCATCATCCTGTGTTAGTTTGAATAAGTCGTTCTTCTTGGCCGCAGAGCGAGCAATTATTGATGAGCATCAGCTCGCTGGACGGTATTAAACATGATTTTATGCCATCTTGGGGTTTTCTTGGGACATCTTTGAAAACCACAGGTTCTGCATTGGTTTGAGACTGTCTGAATTAAAGGTTTAAACCGAAGCCCCGAAGCGACTGACTCACTCCGGCTAGTGGTACTCTTGAATTATTGAGTGAATAAATGTCTGCCAGTTTATGAAGTAAATGACGTGGAAGAAGATTGTTTCTCTGGCAGAAGATGAGTCTTGGTCTGATGACAAAGCTCAGAGTGTGAATCTTGTTGTGTTGAAAATGGTTTTGTTGTGAAAGCGGTCTGCCGGTTGGATGGTTCGGTAGAGTCGTGTCCTTTGGTGTTATGATGAATTATCAGTCAACGTTCGCTGCCCTTCATTCATGAGACACTGGGTGGTGTCGCTCATCAGGACTAGTCACTCCTGGCTGCAGGGTCTCAGCGAGAAAGAGACGGAAACAGAGCGCTGTTCAGGAGGATGAGGAAAGAGGAAATTCTCCGAAAGGAACTCGAGGAACAAAGAGTTCAGCTGCAAAGCAAAGAGGAGACGAGCAGCAAGAAGTGAGAGAGGTGAACGAGTAAAAGTGGAGGAGCAGTTATTCACAGACACATGGCCTCAGTCTGCAGGGCGTTGGTAGGAAGCCAACAGGGCCGTCTAGTCACGAGATGGTGCTGCGTGTCATGACCTGAGCGAGGCGACCACGACACCCAGCAGCAAAAGAGCCTCAGGTCATCTTCATGCAGATCATATCTGTTATCCAGACATCTGAGTGTTCAGATCATAACTTTTTAAAAATGTAGCAACATTTCCAACACTTACATTTATTCAGCTCATTACATCTTCATTAGTTTCCCATTTCCTCAGCCGCTTACTGGACTATATGGTATGTGTACAATATAATGTCAAAGATGAGGGTTATATCAACAGTATCTGTTCAGCTAGTCGGAAGCAGAGGGATACATGCAGAGTGGTTTTAGTTTAGGTTTATATGTTGAAGGATGCAGGAGAAAGTAATCTATAACATCTTTCTGGTATTCAGTCCTGTAAACTGACATACTGACTGTCCACTTTCCTTTTCATTTGACTCTACTAATTGAATAATTACTGTGGTTTTTTTTTGAGTCTGAGAAGAGAAGCCAGTGCTGAAATAGGTTAAACTAAATTATTTCTAAAGCTCAGCAGGGAGTGACTCCTCTTTTTGCAGAGAAAAATCTGACAGTATAGAAATCTATGAGAGAATAACCTTAATTCTCACCTGACCTCAGTAGACAAACAGTAAATGTTCATTTACTGTCAAACAAAGTCATCTTAGACCTTTAACTCTTTCATCATTCATTATGGTTTCTGTTCATTATAATATTTTGGTGAATGAGTGATGTGATGTTACTTCATTCATGTCTTATACACAGTCTATGTTTGCAAGTGTGCACTTGTTTATTGGAAGTCTAAAGAGGCACTGCTGCTTTTATTAGGTGGATATCCAGTGGATAAACAAAGACAGGGTGTCATTCATGGTATTTATTAATCTCAGAGCCAGTCAGACACTTTTAGCGTCAGGTTCCTACATTGAAGAGCCCTCCCTGCACCTGGCTTTTCTGCAGCTCAAAACCATCTAATCTGGAACGGCGCTGCTGCCGACATGAATTTTTATAAATGCACGTTAATCCTGAGACCTTTCGGTCCCTCTGCTGCATTTGCAGGCCTCTCATTGGTCGGCACAGGTGCCCACAGGTTGCTGTCCCTGAGGCGAACCCTCCATGACAGTGGATTCGTCATACATGAGTCACACACACATTAGGGGGAATATAACACTTGTTTGTGTAAGATTACAAGCTGCTCTAGAGACTCCCTGCTCCACTGTGTTTGTGTGTTCACCTGCTACCTGTGATTAATTCTTGCCATTAAGGCCAGAAGGGAAAGTATAAATTGACTTGGAGCCTCTGTGGGACCCCAGCACCTAGACAGCCTGTCCGTCTCCTAACCCTAACTACTGTCCACACATCACTCATGCTGTCTCATTGGTCAGACTGGGACTACTAAACATGCAGGTGCATCCTCCCACCACCTTGATATTGATCACCAATAATGGAATAGGAAGTGGAGCTTGATGAAGACAGAGCACTTAATGAAACTGTCTTAAGGTCTGTCCATTTGCAGCGACTGGAATGTTAAGTGAGTGATTAAAGCTGTAAGTACTGCATTGATGTTTTTTTGCCTGTTAAAAAAACTGTGCTGTAATTAGCCAGCCAAATATTTATTCTGTCTATTGCTTTCCTGACATGAGAGTGATGGTTAAACATCAAGGACAGATAAAAGTTAAGGGAACAGATAAAAGTTAAGGGGACTCTACTACCTATAAAGTAAGAGCTACAAACTCTGATTGATTTATGATGCTCCCCTTTTTCCAAAACAAATATTTTGAAAAAAAAAAAACATTGGTGATTTTTGTGTTTTAAAGAAATTATCCTCATTATTGGATGAACCATCCGTCAGTCAAACTCAGTTCTGTGTGAAAGTATTCATAACAGAAACCGCTCATAAAAGTATATTGTGTGAATTAATCACACTAAAAAAAAGACAATGTTTTTGTCCGACCACATCTAAAGTTTTTCTACCTTTTCCTGGAGGCGACTTTTTTCTTTTTTACTCTTAGTTTGTCTTTTCCTCACAGATTATACCAAGGGGGACAACAGTGCACATTCTCCTCCTGAAAGGAATGACGGTGTTCACTCACCTGGATACACCTTGGGAAAGGAGGTTTCAGAAGCTCTTTTGTGATGCGAGCACTTCAAAGCACTTTGAGTCCTTAAAACAGCCTCGAAGCTCCAGATGCACATTTTAAGATGCAGTCCTTCACAGCTGCAAGGTAGAGGGCTGAAGGTTTGCTTGTATATCAGCATGCCTTTGCACATGTGCACTTTACAGGAGGTGATCAATGTGTGTTTCAGCAGAAGGCTTACACTTCATCTCCAACATAGGTCAGATAGCTCGCCACGACGCCTCAGGAGCTGTCAGCTCAGCTACATGCACTCTTTCTGCAAAGCATAATGCATGCACCAAGCCAAAACCAATGTTTTATCAGTGGGCCTGCGTTTGTTTACACGTCACGTGACCTTTAGATCATCATGCTTTTACTCTGTGAATCCCCGCGGAGCGCTCTCAAAACCCCACAGAGGCGACGGATGGCTTTCGTTTTGAGGCTTATCTGGCAAATGTGTGCCTCATTGCAGAGAAGAGGAAGGCGAGGAAGAGGCTGCAGCAGATTCCCCTGAGAGATTCTTAAAAAGACACACTTAGAGCCCTCCGACATGTATTCACTACCTCTCTCCCCGTCTCTGCGTTCACACTTCTTCCATCCATATGTAATGACCCCCGGGATGCATGGTGGCTATAATGTAATGTCAGCGGCTATAATGTCAGCGCCTGCACTGCTCTGCCACAATAAAAATGACCTCACATGTTCCACAGGGAGATTATGAAGCATACTGTATGAATGGGAGGTGGATGCATGTTATTCCTGTCTGAATATGCAGCATCCAGTGATGAAAGCTCAGTTTGTGGACATCGTCTGGCAGAAGTACTCATGTAAAAGAAGGTTGATTATTGAAGACGCTCCTCAAGTGTGCAGTAGAGTTCATGTCAGTGCTGATAGTGGGCTTGATCTACTCTAGAGATCTGCTGCTAGAGATGCACAAAGTGTGAAAATGAGCCCCGGGAGCATGAAGGAGCTGCTGGCAGCCTTTCAGGACTGGAGTACTACAACCAGCCTCCACAGGGACTAATGGAGCTGGGGAGAAAGCGAGAGCAACTGCTCATAATTATGCAGCTTCTGTTCTCATTTCATCCTGCTTACACCTCGTATACATCCCTCCACCCTCTCTCTGGTTGTCAGCTGCTTATTCTCATCTCTTGATCCTCACAGTCCACATGAGGTCAGAGGTGACGTGGTCTAATGGAATCCTGTTGCTTGTGTTCATCAGACATTATGTTAAAATGAATGCACTTAAATTTGTTCATATCCCACAAAGTGAATTTGTATATAATCCATGTAATCATGAACCAGGAAGTATAAAGAACAACAAATGCTGTGCAGGGATGAGGTTTATATGGGGTCGCCTGAAGTTTCTAGTTATCAATAAAAATGAAAAAAATGCCAATAAAGACATTTTGTAGTGATTAAATAAATATTTCGTTCAAATCAAAACACAGCACACTTTCACTAATAAAAATTCAAATAGAATATATTAGTATATAGCAGTATGTAATATCTGAGAGAGCATATCTTGATTGACTGATCATGTGACCTCAGATGTTTCTACGCTTCAACCTGATCAGACTCAGAAACCCTAACGCTGAGCTGAGAAGTGCTCCTCAGAGGACATATGTGCCCACCAAGTTTGTTGTGGTCGGTTTAAGATGCTGCAGCTCTTTCAAAAATTCAGTGTTCAGTATTAATTTGCAGCCTTATAAATACAAGCTAGACCGACTGTACGTATCCTGACTTAACAAATAAAATTCTCACTTTGCGCAGTAATCTCAACCTGGCTTTTCTGTCTCCACCCATAATAATATACATTAAATAGCCTAAATGTCACCTAAATTTAACATTTATTTGCAGCATAATATAGTGAACGATGACATGATCAAAACCAGTTTTGAGTCATAAAAGGCTGGGAACCACTGAATGAAACCATTCTGTGATTTATTTGTCACATAATGCCACTTCATGAATTATTTATTCTTTAACCCAAAATATGAACTTTTTTCCTAAACATAACTATTTTTTTGTTGCCTAAACCTAAAACATTTGTTTCCTGTGAAGTTGGTTTATTTTGAAAATGATGTAACAGGAGGAAACTGACAAAATGTGTAATAACGTATTGTCTCTTGATATCTCATGAACTTTCCATCAGGAAACCAACAAATATTCATCAGCACGGACGTCACAGAGAAGCGAGAGAGAGGGATGAATGGATGAAGATAGAGGGATTAGGGCAGGTGAAGGGGTCCGCAGGTTTCACCTTGCAGGACCTCAGGCAGGAAGTGTCTCTGGCAGGGTGACTCAGTTCGGCTTACAGGTTTAGCGTTAGCACCTCGCTGGGGGACACGGCAGGTCAGGTTTGAACCGGAGGGTTAGTTTAACCTGGACATTACCTCACACATACAAACACAGGAGCAGCAGCAACCCTGCACAAACAGCCACCTAGTCGAGTGTTCATTAATGAAATAGAATCACTGTCGAATTTATTTTTCCACGTCACTGTAGGCTTTACTGTTTTAACCTTTTGGTGAAAATGGAATATTGAGTTGGAAGCGGCATCCAGTTACTGATGCATTCAAGGACCTGCAGTCATATCTGACAACCAACGAATGGCAAGATCTGCTCTGTCAGGAAATCAATAGTTGAAGATGAGAACAAAAAAAAATGTCTCTGTTCTCATCTGCATTAACTACATGATGACACTGCTGACACTTAGTTATCTCAGGCTGCTTTGCATACATACCTGTTAACGTGAGCAGCATGTAAAGTAGACTTAGAGTAAAGATGTTGGTTGTGTCGGATATGATAATTGTAAAAAATGTTAGATGACATCTGTATTCAAACGTTGTCAGTAGTTATATGGCATGTGAATTCTCAGTGGTGTAGTGTTGTCACTCTGTGCTGGGGGTAATACAGTTTGTCTTTGGAGAAATCTTCGTTAATTATGAATATGCATGACATGAACAAGTAACCCGACGGGTGCAAATAAACAATAATAATAGTCTTTGACTCATCTTTTCATCAGACTCCTATAGCGCACTGCTAACGGCAGAACGAAACACACATGTTATGAGGACGAGCAGAAGTTTCTGTGCTGAAAATACTGAGGGACTCTCTTATGCTGTCAGATACAAACAAAACTAAATAAAATATGAGGGACAACATTAGAACAAATGGTCAACTTTGATCTTTCTGCAGCAGCTTCTGAACGTCTCTATGTTGGGTTTTGTGAGTTGTCTTATTATAAAACATGCTTTCATTGGTCACGACAATGAAACAGCATTTCTAATCTGGCATCTTAAAGCTGACATCCTCCTTCTGTTTGATTGATCATTTTGTTTCTCCATGCATCACTCTTTTTCTCCTCTCCTCCTAACTTTATCTCGCCGTTTGAAGATAAAAAGGACACTTGTCTTGAACTGATTTATCCGCCCAAACTCCCATCATCGCTCTTCACTGTGCGCTCTCATGAACAAGCTGTGTTTAGTCTGCTGTAAATTAATGTGCTTGAGCATGTTTGAGTTTGTGGCGACTGCTTCTCGGAGGTCGTATCAGTTTTTTTTTTGCAGTGTGAGTGCACACATTCACACTTTGGCAAAACACACACCATCTCCACAGGACAAACATATTACGAGGAGATATCTGCACACACACACACACACACACACATTCTTTACCAGATGGTTATCTGAATATACAAACATGTGCGTAAGCAACCTTGCAGCGTGGTTATTATATTTAGTCACTCCTCAGAGACGCTCACAGCCCTCGTCTTTGCATATGAGCAACCAGATCGTGTGACCATGCGTTTGCACCTCAGCACACACACTCCACTCACATGATCTCATTTGCAGATCCTTCAGTTAAGCAGTGAAGTGAAGCTGTGGTGAAGGTGTTTCATTTAAATACATGCAGCCCTCATTCACAGGTTGGCTTCTATTATTGGAGCAAGATGTGTCCCCTAAAAGATCTGTGTCATATTATAATGCTTTCATGTTGAATCAGATAGATGAGATGATCGCATAAAAATGCCAAACATCACCTTTTTACACTTGACTTTTGGTACAGAATAAGTAGAGGACAGATCAATAAAGACTGGTGGATCATATTCACATACACCTCAGAAGACCACCGCTGAAGATGCACTCATCCAGCAAACTAAAGCAATTTACATTAATGTGATATTTATATGATGTAAAAAAAAAAACTATTAATGTAATAACGACCAACATAATACCTCAGCATTTAATTTTATTATTATGAATAATAATAATAATAATAATAATAATAATCCTTCTGCATTCATAAGATGATTGATTTTTCATATTAATGAGCTGAATCTGTAAACCAGGTTTAAATTATCACTCTGCTGGATGTAATCAGAGTATGGTTCAGCTCCATATGAAGCACTATGGTTCAGGTCAGAACCTCCACATAAATCTAAAAACCCACTGAATGATGTTCCCTCCCTGCAGGAGCCACAGGCTGGTTTGGGTTTGGGGCTTGGCATGGGAGCGACTCGCTGGGTGGGGAGTTGGCATGGAAGCAGTGGCCCTAACTCAGGATTGTCCAAAACCCACCGCTTTAATCCGGATTACGCCCATCATTTCTCTCTCTCTCTGGTTCTGTATCACCCCCCCACCCACGCTTTCACTGCCTTCCTCTCTCTGACTGCTCTTTACACTGCTCCTACCTCACCCCTCCATCACAACCCACCCAAAAACCAGTGTTCTGCTGCTCTGCTGGTTGGCCTGTTGCCATGGTGACCACTTGTGTCACTTCTTCTTACTCCTGCCAATGACGCCGCTGTGAATGATTGCTGCAGATAGATTTTAGAGAGTCTGTTCTTAATGTCTGCACTCCAATTTAAACACTTACTTTATCACCTTGTCTGTTGCCAAGGTAACTGCCACAGTTATTATCGTCATGGAAACCCTTGCATACAGTACGGTGCACTAATGCACCAGTGCGCTGGTAGGAAAATGGGGTCCACTTAACCTCTCTTGGGATCAGTCTATTAGTTTAAAGGTTCAAGGTTCAGTTATATACAAGGTCATACAGAAAATCCATACTAATGTTAATATATTTAACAGTTAATGGGTACTGTAGGTAAAACGAAACCAAAATATCCAACTGGACGTTTGCTTGAGTGTTCGTAAGCGTGTGTGGGATACCATGTTAAATTTGAATTATGGTCTGCCTCAGTAGGGCTGTAATCTTCATCAGTCTACCTCCAGAGCCCGTCAGTCCACATCCATCAACACACCACTTAAATACCTTTGTGTGTGTGTGTGTGTGTGTGTGTGTGTGTGTGTGGAGAGAAAGAGGCGGACAGAGAGATGGATAGATAAGTGAACAGTATTAGAATATGCTATTATTAGATTTCCATTTTAGGAGCTTACAGATCCAGGATTACGCACAGATGATAAAAAGCGCTACAGCAGAAATTTACAGTTACACTCAGTGGACTACAGCGCATGGAGAAGATGAATAAATGTGTGAGGCAAACAATAAAAATAATAATGCAAAAATAATTGACACCTAGAAGCATATAGATCATTTACTGAAGTAAAATTCTGACCCTGTGACTTATATCTTATTATAAATTACATTTATCACTCAAGAAGCTATTTCCTGCTGTAGTTGGTCAAAGCAGAGTTTTAACTGCTTTATATCCAGTTGATGTTTAGTCCAGTGCTGACTTAAGGGTCGTGAGATGATTAAAGGGTGAAACTGTAAAACAGTACAAAGAGCCCTGACCTGACACCACTGCTTATCTGAATGTGACCATGTGTTTTTATTTAATACAAAAATTAACCAGTGACCAAATGTGTCAAATGAATGAAGTGAAGTAAAAAAGAAGCAGCATTTCAAATTTCAGGAGTCTTTATTGTCATGATGCACACATAACGAAACTTTATAGATTCTTTATAGATTATAGATTATAGAAGAATAACATGTTGTGGTGGGTGGTGTGGTGTTGTAAGATGAGATAAGATAACACTTTATTAATCCTGACGGGAACTCTTTAACTCATTAAAAATGTACATAGAGTGCAGAACTGAGTGAAGCAAAAATAAACACAATAAAATATTATAAGGACATTGTAAGCAGTATAAGATAATACTCAAGTAAAGACCTCGAAATTGTACTTAAGTTCATTACCAGAGTTATATCTTGTGCATAAAATGTGTCCCCCTGTGAATATTTGATTCAGGGTGCTTCACATGTTCTTGAATAGTCTTTAAGCTCCACTGCTTCTTTTCATCACTGAACTGAACTCTACCTGAGAACTTCTGAGGCCACCTGCTTGGAGTTCAAAGGTCGAACAACAGTAAAACCATTATTACTAGCTGCTATGACAGAATTCATCTTCTCCTGAGAGGATGGAGCTAACACCCGGCAATGTCAGACACAATCGGCTTTGTGACGCCCTGCAACATCTGGACGAGGATGTGTGTGTGTGTGTCTGATTAAAATGTGTGTGTGTGTGTGTGCACATGTGCATGGAGAGGTGTCCTTAGAGATTTTCCTTCTCTGTAATTCTGTGTATGTTTCTGTTGGTTTTATGAGTGTGTGGATAAAGGTCTGTCAGCAGGGTGGAGTGCAGCCTCCTCACTCCTTCTGTCGCTGGCATGAAGCTCTGCAGCATCTCTCCAGTGTGAGGATGGATACAGATTGACCCGGCATGAACTCAGAGCTATTGATAAACAGAGAGAGAGAGAGCAAGTGTCTGTCCATATTTGATGTGACAGCGTTAGATTGGTCAGAGCTGCTGGTGTATCTGGGTGTCCTTAAGACAGAAAAGAGAGACATGAAGCCAAGAAGAAGGGAGGCAGAATAGAGGATTTTCCCAAAACGCTGCCAACACTGATGTGCAAAACATTGCTGCAAATTCCAAATCTCAATAAGGTACAGAAAAGAAGAACCGTGTATCTGAGCAGCTCTTGTGCACATGCAGCCAGAACATTGTGACGTTCTAAGCATTGATTGTTCTGTATTTTGGGAAACAGAGAGAGTCTCCTGTGCCAGGAGACGCCACACGTTCCTGTTACAATCCCATCATGCCGTTCTTCAATGCTTAAATGTGCTGACCTCAGAGTGGAGGTAACTCTGAAGATGGGAGGGTGAATCAAAGAGACAGATGTGGGTAGTGGATGTAATTAGCAGAAGAAGCAGAGCTGCAGGTAAGGAAGTGTAGAAAGGGGGGAAGGGAGCTGCACAGAAAAAAGGCAGAGCTTAACGGTGAGGGAACAGGTATTGATGGAGGTTAAGGGTGAGGATTAGCAGGTCAGCCATAACACTGGACTTGTTCACATCGCTGTTCACAGCGGCCGTCAGAGATATAAGCTTTCTACCGACTGTCCTTCACTATTTCATCCCCAAAACTGAAATGTAATTCATTTTTATACATGCATCCATATTTTAAACTGATTCCTGCATCTCACTTGAAAAATAACTCATTTTCTTTTTCACAGATTTTGAACAAAGGTAGAGAAAAAGGGGCCAACATGTTCTCCTTGTTTTCCTCGTGGAAATCTTATTCCAGGCAGATTCTGCCCCGGCAGCATGGTTTAGGTTGGCCCTGCTGGCATTGCTTGTTGTGAACTCTCCTTTATTATTTTCTATCTTCTTTATTTGATAGCATTACAGTAAGCTCTTTGAGGAACCCAAACCTCTGACTGGTGAAACAAATCTGCAGAAACACATCGCTCCTCAGTTGACTTCAGCTTCTAGTCAGCACGCTTCTCGCTCTCTTCATCTCCCTTCATTTTTCTGCCCCACTCCTGTTGCCGTGGTAACCAGGGGAGTTGGGTGGAGGGGAGATTGAACGGAGGGAGGAGAGATGAGAGGAAAGGAAAACAGGGCTGGTGGGGGGTGGGTTGTGTTTCTGGGTAAAGAAGCCACGGTCGCTCTTCCTCGACCCTAATCTTCTTTTCTTATCTCCATGGCCACATCTTCCAGTCTCTCCTTATCGACCCCTGGCCAATTGTTTCCTCCTCATTTGCCTCCTTTTTCTCATCATCCTCCCTCAGTTTGTGGTGTTGGTTCATGAAACACAAAAAGAACTTGAACCCACTTCAACTACCACCTTACCACTGCTTTCAGAGAGTCGCTGCTTCAAGTCCAAGACCAAGTCTGGAGAGTGGACTGGTAGCTGGAGAGGAGTCACTGCCCAGGTGCCCTTGAGCAAGGCACCGAACCCCTGTAACAGTAATTTCCCCACTGAGGGATTAATAAAGGAATTCTTAGTCTTCTTCATTAAAAGAAGCTGACCTTAAAGATGAAGGAGGATAGTCAATACTATCGAGGGAGCTCTGCTGTGAATGGTGTTTCGATTTCTCTCTGGAAGCTGAATAATGCAGGCCACTGGAGCAGTAACACCATCTGTGTGAGTGGGACTACAATATGCATGTATGTGCAAGATAGAACCAGATCGCTCCTGTCAGATGCACAAACTGTTTTTCACATCATCGAACACACTAGATGTTTAACAATGAGAGCTTTGAATAGGAGAAACGCCTCCTCAGTGCCGAATATCCGCCGTCAGATAACGAGGAGGAGAGGAAAGACAGCAGGTCAGGGATAAACAATGAAGAGGCGTTTTGGGCTCGAGTTGGCGTAATGTTTCCGCATAATCACCACCGCCTGTGTGACAACATATTAGTCAAAGAGAACAACAAACACTGTCTGCTGCGAACGTGTTGAGATATGTGCTAATGTGTCTGCCATGTGCTTGTTTGGTGCATATGCAGGACTGAGCTGATGATTTTCTTCATTATTGGTTAGTTTCCCAGTTGTGTTTTGGATGAAAACGCGAGAAAACATTTTTTAAAAAATCCCATGAAATATCAAGGATCCCAAGGGGACGTGGATGATGCAGCCATCTTGAATGGAAATTTAACTCTGATGATGAATGAATGATTTAAGTCGTAAACTCAGCGGTATCGTATTGTAGGAACATTTGCAGCGGAAGAAGGTTCTTCATAGAGAATACAGACACAATCTGGAGATTATTTTTGAAGGGATCACAGAGAGAAAGAGGGTCACAGCAGGAGCACTGGGAGTGCAAATGAAAGAAGAAAAAGAAGGAAAGATGCTCTAGAGAGGAGAGAAAAACAGGTGGGGGGTTGCTGTGTGGCGTATGATAATCTAAAGCTATTCGATGGCATTAACAAAAAAAAAACCTAATGCAGGAATCCTCCCTTGGCCCGGCCACAGATTACAGCAGTGGGTTTGCGTGTGGAAGCTATTATATAATTCATTCTCTGTGATGAGATTTTTTTCCTTCTTTCTCCTGCTCTGTTCAGAAACTGGCAGGTTTCTCTTTTAATTTAAGATGTCCGAGATGTTGTTTTTCTTTTTGTAATCTCTTTATCCCTGTCTGGAACTAATTTATCTCAAACAGCTTCTCTCAGTTAGTGTTAAACACTCAGCGCTTGGTCTCTGCGTGCTGTTTTTGATGCATGTGGGTACGCTGTTATGTGAATATGTGTTATGCACACGTGCACCCACTTAGTGCAATACTCTCTCAGTCTGGCGCTGTGAATTCTCCGCTCGCTAAGCTCCTTAGCAGAGTCGCTACAAGGGCAAAAGCATTTCCTTCCCTCTCGCTCCACATGCCAGCTGATCACAGGTGGGAAGACTGGCATTCAGCCCTTTATTTTTCATTTAGGAGGTCGTCCCTGATGACCCGCCGTTTTGATGAGAGTTACATGTGCACCAAAAACTGTCAGACTTTGCAAAGGATTAACTCTGCCCTCTGACTCCACATCTGCACCATGCAAGACTGGCGAAGCCACCGTGTGATTGGTGCATCACCCTTCACACTCACAGTCAAATGCCATCTAATGATTATCTGGCAACATCTAAGGTGCGGTGCATGACGTGCACGGGCCTCCCCTCCGGATCCACTGTTCAGGCCACAGAGACAGATCTGGTAATTGAGAGTGACTTGATAAATCTATACCAGCAGCACTCTTTCTGCGAAATGCAGCGGATCGTCCAGGGCTAAAATCAAGTGACAGCTACTATCTCGGGTTTATTCTATCTAATAAATCCAGACTTATCTTGAGGGAGCGCTGCGGGCAAAATGGAGGAAAGAGGTTAAGGTGGGATTTGAAATGAAAAGCTTTTCTGCTGTCAGAGGAGAAAGCGTCTGAGAAATGTCCCTCAGTAAATGTTGATCGATCCTGCAAGAAGCACAGTGGATGGAAATTCTAGATTGTTATCCATTACAATCTTTATCCAGTACATCTACTCCACTAACTTAATAAAAATACACTATCAAACCACATAATAAGCCAGTGCATTGAAAAGAGAATATATAATGTGATGGAACTGATATAGTCCTGATTAGGCAGAATGTTCTGGTGATTTTCATTTATGCAGCCTGGTCTCCAAATGGTTATGCTTCCATACAACGGTGACGTTTCAAATGAGACATGTTTTCTCCTGAATTATGTGTTTTTATTAAGTCCGAAACAAAAAGAAGTGTCAGGTGTGAAACCAGAAATCAACAGTGACTTGTTTTAATTTACCTCCAGAACTTCAATAATATGACAAATGTACTTATTTTCATCCAAACTGTGATGTTTTTACTAACAAATGCACTTTTTTCTGTTTCACCTGACAACGCTGCTGCTGTGTTTAAGACCATAATCTGGAAGAAAAGAGATTTCCCTCAAAGTATAATTTAGCACTCAGTTTAGTTGGGGAAAGTCATTTTGCAGGAGAAAAATTGGTTTGAAAAATGACAGTGTTCTTTTCAGACGTCTAACATGTAAATCTGCTGGGGTGTTCGCTGTGAAGCTTAACCTCTCTAAATTTAAATTCTCTGTGTTAAGCACAATGACATTTTCTCAGGATGTAATGGCTCGTCGTGCAGCACGCTGTGCTGCTCGTTAGCATGGCCTCCAAAGCCCTTTTCATAGGTTGCCGTCTATTTACTCGCATGCACTGATGTAAAACTATAAATCCATGATTAATGTAATGAGGTCAGGTTCTGATGGGCTGCTGTTAATGGTGCTCATGTGAAGTAATGAGAGCATTTTGTCATACCGTCCTTTATGGCATTATCATTAATATAAATGGTGGCAATAAGCGAGAGTTGATCTTGCAGAACTCGTATCTGTGGGATTGAACTAGAAGACGGTAATCAATTAATAGATTAGTGATGATATCCAGGCCTGTCTGCAGTCTGCAGCCTTGCTCCAGATGTTGCTCTCAGATTATAACACAAGACATGTAGAAACAGGCTCACACAGACAAAAAAGAGCTGCTATATCTTAAGCGCTTGCTTGGCCTCAGATCTGGAAAATGAATGAAGGATGAGTAAAGTAAGAAAAGAACAAAGAGAGATGGATGCTGCAGGGAAGTGAACAGAACAGAAAGGAATAGAAACCATCTAGTACTGTATTGTGTCTGACATCATGAAGCACGAAGACACGCTACATTTTACAGATACGACACACGAATAGACACGTTAACACATTAACACACACGGAGAATCAAAGTGAAGCCAGTTCCAGGAACAATAATCTCTTTGTGTCACCAGGCACAGAAATAGCAGCTAATCTGCAAACAGCGTTCACAGTGTCACCTGTTGCACTGAAAGTCAACAGCTGAGAGATTTACAGTATAAGTGTGTGTGTGTGTGTGTGTGTGTGTGTGTGTGTGTAGAAAGTGAGTCTATTTCAAGGTCACCATAGTAACACACACACACACACACACACACACTGCATCCTGAACCACAGATAACCAGCTGTGAGTTATGAGCACTGCTCTTCCTCCTCTGGAGTGTTTACTCTGGATGACAAACCACATTTGGAGGCTCCACTTCTTCTAGTTCTTGTCCCTTTCCATCGTTAGTGCTTTGTTTTCTCTCTGCAGACCTCACTGCTGTGATTTTAATTTCAAATCCCTCCCATCAACCTTGATTCTGACTTGAAGCGCACAATGGCTCTCTGAGCTGCTTTTACTGTGGCTGTTTTAAATAAAGGTGTCATCGGTCCTCTAGGGCTTCGCTTTTTAAGACTAATAATAGTGCAAAGTATTTTTACACACAGAGACACTGTTTCATTGTCTATTTTCACTCTTCAAAGCTGATTAAATGCTGGTCTTACATTAATCTATCCCATAGCTCTCTATTATTTGTCTTTCCTGCGTGCTTTAACACTAGAAACATTGCTGGGAAGGATATCTGAGGACATCTCATCCTTCCTGACAGTAAATCACAGAACGTCTCCGCTTGTTAACACCATTTATCTCTCTGCTTCTCCCCTAGGATCCTGCTAACGGTGGTGGTGATCTTCCGCATCTTGATCGTGGCCATCGTCGGAGAGACCGTGTACGAGGACGAGCAGACCATGTTCATCTGCAACACCCTGCAGCCAGGCTGCAACCAGGCCTGCTACGACAAGGCCTTCCCCATCTCCCACATCCGCTACTGGGTCTTCCAGATCATCCTGGTGTGCACGCCCAGCCTCTGCTTCATCACCTACTCCGTTCACCAGTCGGCCAAGCAGAAAGACAGACGCTACTCCTTCCTCTACCCCATAATGGAGCGGGACTACGGGGGAAGGGACGGGACACGGAAGCTGCGCAATATTAATGGGATTCTAGTCCAACATGGCGGTGACGGTGGAGGGGGGAAAGAAGAACCTGACTGCCTGGAGGTGAAGGAGATCCCCAACGCCCCACGGGGCCTCACCCACGGGAAGAGCTCCAAGGTTCGCCGGCAAGAAGGGATCTCCCGCTTCTACATCATCCAGGTGGTGTTCAGAAACGCACTGGAGATTGGCTTCCTGGCAGGTCAGTACTTCCTGTACGGCTTTAGCGTTCCCGGGATTTTTGAGTGCGACCGCTACCCATGTCTGAAGGAGGTGGAGTGCTACGTGTCCCGTCCCACGGAAAAAACAGTGTTCCTGGTGTTCATGTTTGCAGTGAGCGGCATCTGTGTGGTGCTCAACCTGGCCGAGCTCAACCACCTGGGCTGGCGCAAGATCAAGGCCGCCATCAGGGGTGTCCAGGCCCGCAGGAAGTCCATCTGCGAGATCAGGAAGAAGGACATGGCTCATCTGTCCCAGCCGCCTAACCTGGGACGCACTCAGTCCAGCGAATCGGCCTACGTCTGATGGCGAAAGAGAAAATAAGAGGAGGAGGAGTGGGGTGAATGTGCAACAGAGAGAGAGAATGAATTATTATTTTAATTTACTGAAGATGAGCCTTCCTCTGTGATGAATGAAGCAGAATGTAAAAGACCAAACCTCTGGCTCTATGAGAGTCAAGAAGGAGAGAAAGAAAAAAATGAAAAGCTTAGAAGGGAAGATAAGAGAGGACAAAAAGTTCTGCACATGATGAACACATATTAGTCTCTTGGGGGATATCCCAACTGCCATTTTATACTTTTTTTTAAGAAAAAACCAAGCTAATTACCTTCTCCTCTGCCCCTTATTTCTTTGAAAGCGGGGCATTAAATCCTCAAGAGGGAAGGAAGAGGGGAAGGGACAGTATTCTTCTGGATTATTGGAAGATGATGACGGTGTTTGATGCATCAAGTGCTGCTTTTCTTCTGGACTGTTGGCCTCAGTGGAAAAGGGAGGACTACAGGGGGTGGGTCATTAAAAGAGGAAGGGAAGAAGTGTCAAAGCCATGACAATGAAGGTGAGTCTGTGAGAGAGAGAAGGTGGGAAAATAATGAACCAGAGGAGAGAGTTTCTCAGACTCGAAGCGCAGGGAGAAGAGCTCTGATCAGTGTCACCCTCACCTCTGCTGGAACATTGACTCGAGCCAAAACGGAGAGGAAAAGACTGACGATGTTTCTGTTTTGTCTCCTGGCAAAAGCTGATTTTAACACAAACACAGCGAGCTCCATAAACACTTTTCCTCTGCGCTCCACGGCCGGCAGCTACAGACCCAGGAGCTTCTGGTGACAGTAATGACTCTCACTGCTCCACTTCTGCGTAAACTTTGGAGAGGAACTGATGAACAAATGGACGAGCGGCGTGTAAACGTCTCTCCTCCAGCACAAACCAAACTCCCAGCATTCCAGTGTGCTGAGAGCTGACAGAGAGAGGAAGGGAGCGGGACGGATCACTTTATTACAACTTTAAGCAAATTTTATAAAATATATCATATTGAGTTCTATTTTTTCTTTTTTTTCAGAGAAAGCGATGGTGCCATCCTTGAGATATTTAATTACTGGTGAAAAATTATATAGAGAATATCATGGTAATATTATTTATCCATTTAGAATATATGCAGATAGATTATTTATCTTGACGTGCAGGATGGTTGGGACATCATGATGATGGATTTTTTTTTTTAATGTATAAACTGTCTGTCTTTCATTTTTGTTTCGTTTAAAGCATTTCTCACTGATGGAGCAGATTAACAGCATGTGCAGGGGTGGGAAGGGACACTGAAACAGTGTTGAGGCTGTGCAGATGTTTTTTTTTAATGTGCAACTGTTCAGGAAATCTTCATTGCAGTTGTCACTTGAGTGCGTTTTCTGCAGAGAACCTCCTTCAGAATCAGCTGCACAGCCTCGGGCAATGGATGAAGAGCCCTTTAAAAAAGGCATGTTTACATGTTTCTTGAATGATCAAGCTGTGTAGCCAGCGAGTAGTAACTGTAGGGTCAGATGTGTTTTTATGGATCTCAGTAGATTTAAATTTTGCATTCCTCTCCTGACAGGATTTCAGCATGCATGCCTTGTAAGAGAAAAGAACGTTGCGAGAAAAAAAAGACATAAAGATGACGAGGGAGTGTTGCACCTTGATTAATGCAGATGAAGTGGAGAGTGGCGGACTTGGACACACTCACTGGTACGTAAAAGCATCATTTCCAGACAGGAGCCTGTGAAACCAGACATGTGGGATCATTTGAAAGAGAAATTAGATGAACACACACATGACGACCTGCTCAGATTTTGAGTTTTCGTATCTGTCACTGCACATTAAATGGCTTTATAGCTCACCACTGCCTAACACTGACACATTTTGGAGGTTTGACTCTTACAGGGGCATTAAAACTACTCTGTCACATCATTTGCATGACAAATTAGAGGAAAAATCTGCAGCTACAGTGTATTATTTTGGTCCCATTCAATGTCTGCCTCTAGATTGTCGCATTGGTTGTTATTGGTCATTGAAAATGTGAAGAAAAGCTCCTTGTAAGAAGGTTTGTAAATGGTATCCAAACTCTGTTTCTCCATTCACACCCACTGTTATAATCTCTGTGATTCTTACAGGTGATTATCCCCAGATTAGGCTCCCCTCTGTGGGACTCAGTGGGATTGCTGTGGTCTACTGGAGGGCGCTGAGGAGGGCACGCCAGAATGACTAATAATAGAGGTTGAGTCACGGCTTCCCTCAGTAGCTTGTGCTCCTAGCGAAAGCTTAAACACTGACCTTGAGCTTAGAGGCCAAGCCGATGTCCTGGGCTATACGCAGCTCCTGCTGGACGGCCTCTGCAGCATCTAATCTGCAGAGCACAGGTCAAAGCTGGTGCAGGGCCTATCTTTAATGATCCTGGACAGACCTCACTGTGAGAGCAGCGGTTCACATTCTGTTGTCTGGTTTCATTCAGCTCAGGAATGAACATATAATCACACAAACACGTACGTTGAGAGCCATAAATGTGTCCTGGCTTTCCTCGGTTTACATTCATCTGCTGTTCATTACGGTGACTCCCACATTCGTACAGTCAGCGGGAACTTCCTCCGCTCGTCCGCCACTCTCCACCGTCCACTTTTCTATTTAATGTGAAATGAATTATGCAACTTTTTTTCTTCTCATTTGCTTATCTTTTTTTGACTTGTGGGTTTATTTTGTCGTCTGTTGCTCTTTTTGTGCAGTGACATATCAAAAAAGAAAGATTTTTCTATGTAAAAGATCAAAACGTTTTTTCAATGTATAAAATCAAGGGTAGAATGTTGAAATACAAAAAAAGTTATATTTCCTCCCTTGCCAAAGTGATATGCAAAATTGAATTGGTTTTCAAAGTTGTTTTTATAACTGCATGTGTAATAAGCATGTTTCTATGTTTAAAGAAAGACTTTCTTTTTTAAATCAAAACTATGAAGCAAAGCTATTACGTCTTGATGCCAAGTGTATATTTTAACTACCCAGTTCTTCAGACGGTACAGAGACACACAATACCAACTCAGCGATGTTAAAATTTACAATTATCTGTCTCTATTTCAGAAAAACTAACTACATGCAGTAAATCTTTTACTTTAAGAAATTTGCACATGAATACATACAGTCACAATCTGCTGTAGGAGATGATTTGTTCACCAATCGGCCAATTGATCTGCTGTAAAACACAGGGTACACAGGGATATAAGCATACAGGAAGCCAGAACATTCCAGGGTTTAGTCCCCAGCACAATGTTTAACTAACCTTCAGTATGTGTTAAATATGATTGAATCTTTATGCTGAACAGTACACAGCAGCAGACTCAGGAAAGACAACAATGCTGATTTTTACACAGTCTTTTTAAAAAGAAACGCTGTTTCCACATCAGCACACAAGAACGCTATCAGAGAAACATGTCGGCATACTTTCCATTGACCATCCGCCTTTGTACTGTAAAGCCCACCTGAGAAAATTGTCTCATTTATTTACCTGTCGGTGCTACTGAGGTTGGACTCTTTACCAAAAAGCTGTACTCAGATACATTCCCTTCTGTCACGTCACAGGTCAAGTAGATGCAGGTAAAATCAAAGCTGTTACTCTGGACTGTTACCAACGGGCACAAAGCCATTTGTCATGAAACCCTCCACTAGCTTTGTTCTGCAGAACGGTAGCAACTGATTTGATTCCTCAGGAACGTGGATCAACCATTCATCCTAACACAGCTCACTGAACTGCCAAAAGGACGTCAGATTAAGTAAGAAATCACTTTATGTCGCCAATTCTGTAAGAGCTGGTTGGTGATTTTAAAGAGCCCATCTTGTACATTCAAGGGCTTATTATTCCTTACAAATTTAAAAAAAAAAAGCCATAGCTGTTAAAAAAAAAAATTAAAACTTTACTTTGAAAGGGTCAAGATTAATCACATTATTCATACGTAGTCAATGAGATGGTTTATGCATTTAAATTAAAAATGTTTCCAAATGAAAAGCTTTTTACTGTTTTTAATTGAATGTGGAAAAAAAAAGTTATAAAGCTCTTTCATATCCAGATGTTCAGCTTCAATTTTCATTTTAGAAATAAAATGCTCCGCTCCCACACCGCCCCTCAGAGCTGTCTGATACTAGATTATAACCATGTCAGTGTTCAGAGAATGGCCTCTCAACCTCACACTAATCTGTCATGATATCAATCGTGATTACTTGGTCTAATTACGCTGAGTGGCAGATACAGGCAGAGAGCGGGATTTAAACTACCATCCGGATTTGAGCAGATAGCCTCCATGAGCGTCTCTCTCTCTCTCTCTCTCTCTCTCTCTCTCAACAAACAGCGAGGTCAGGGATGTGAGATTATTTCCTGAGAAAGCCTCCGTTCATTTGACTGATAGGGTTTTAATCAGAAACAGAGGAAGACCACAACACTTCACCTCCAAGACCAGATCAGGATCTACACCTTTATGTCAACTGTGTGAGGAGCTAGAAGTTACAATGAGAGGACAAAACCCGGACATCAAGGGAATCAGGGGGAGCCAAGTTTTGCCAATATTTGGCATCCTGTAATCATAAATCAACATAAGGGATAAGGGATCAGAAAGGGAAAATATAGTTAAATCTCTCCTAGGTCTAGAAACGTGTCATTCTTTAGCTTCTACCATGATAGCTGCACGGATGCAAAAGCATGCTGACTGAAAATAGAGACGATGAAACAGACTCTTAAACACACACTCACACACACACACACTTGTGATCTTGGTTGTTTTTCTGGCTGCAGATTTTATGGTGTACCTGACGGCCCTTCGTGGAAGGTTCGCTGTATATTTCTGACTGGTGTACTGTATGTAAAGACTGAATAAAACCTTGAATGTTATATCAAGCCTGAAGTGGCCTCATGCTCGCTGATTCATGACCTGTGAGGCGTGTGTGTGTGTGCGTGTGTTTCCTGTACATTGTGATGTGTGTGAAATAAAAACAAAAAAACACGAGGATATTCAGGCACGTGGGAGCGATGGGATTTAGGAAATAAATGTCCTATGAGGGGAAGAGAATTAAGTTGGCTGCAGTTCATGTTGAAGCAGGTCTATATGTAGCTGAGCGCTGCATGCTGCACAGCTGCTTGGTGTAATGACATTTTCTGAACTCAGTAGGTGACACTGAAACCTTTCAGCGGGATTAAAACCTTTAGACCGTGGCACCGACGACAGGAAGCATGCATGTATGTGTGTGACCACACCATCATATATTCTGTTAAACGCTTTAAATGCTCGTTTTCTTAGCTTGTGCGCTAACGATCAGGATATGCATGTGTGCATCATTTCACTACATTATGGTGTGTGCGTGTCTGGCGTGCACGCCTGTCCAACCCCCACCCACCTTCCTCCACAAGGTCACATGGTAGCTGCGCTGGACTGAGATTGAAGGCTTGTTGCCACGGTGATAAGCCAGCCGGTAATATCTCTAAGCACAGCCAGGATTAATCCGCTGACAGATGGCTGGCTGCTCGGCATCACTTCCTGAAACACACACACAAAATTCATATTCGCCAACATCATCATCATCATTGTCCTCTTATCCTTTAACATTACCCCACAACACTTCAGTCACTCACGCATATGAAGCACATCATAATTTTCCCTCACGCCAAAAGCCATAATCAAAGCCATCCTCCCTGGCTGCACATCTGCAGCATTATCATCATTACTGCATGCAGCAGTGGCCGCTCTTCATCGCCATCATTACTCGTTGTCCTCGTTGATGACCTTTCTCTTCCTCACTTGCCACGGCCACCATTCTTTTTCCTTCACCGTCATCATATCCATTAGTGAAAATCACCTTTGTCCCACAGGGATCAATACAGCAGGAGGCTGCTGCAGTAAATCATCCTGTAGTGCATCTGCATGCAGCGCTCTCGTTCATCAAACACAAGAGAAGCAGGAACTTTTGTTCACAGTCCAAAGGGTCTGAATCTCAGACACATAAAGTCCTCACCACTTATTTCCATATGGATAAACAGATGAAAGCATGCCATACATAATCACTGTGACTTTTCCACCTGTGCAGGATCGCTGAGGAATGAAGGTGCTTTTGTCCAGCTGTACACACTTCTGTTCATAGTCATCATAAAGTGGGCAGGTGATCGGCCAAATGCAGCCTCGTAGTGTCCATATGGACATCATGTCGCATGTGGAAAGTGAAAAAAAACATATGCAAAGGACATTTTGGAGTGAAGAGAGACCATGTAAATTACTCAGCAGTTATAACATGTTTGCATGGATTAGTTCCTCATGACAGTTAGTTACTGTAGAGCTCCCTGCACGCTGCTGTGTTCACCATTTTGGATCTATGGAGTTCACACAGCAGCTGTTCAGCAGAGGATGAATATTGACACCTGAAAGAGAGGAAACAGAGGGACAAAGAGCTGAGAAACTGAAAGGAAAAGACATTATGACTAAAATATCTCACAGGTATTTCCCACACACTTAACTTAACTCCCATAAGTGTTTGAGTCTTTTTTAAGTGGATGCACTTTCATTCTTTTCTCTCTGTCTCTTAAAGCGACAGGGCTGAGGGCAAAGTAAGAAGGAAGAAAGTCATTAGCATAAACATGGACCCATATGTGACACTGTTGAAAAAAACTTAAGCAAGGAGGGAGAAGATGATGAAAATCAGGGAGTAAATAAAAACAAAGAGTTGGTTTGATGATGAACAAACAGGACGGAAAAGACAGGGAGAGGGGGAAAGAGGGAGGAGGACAAGAAACCATTCTTTTAATGGTAGAAACACAGGAAGTTAAGGAAGAGGGCTCAAGGAAGAAGGAAACAAGAAACAGCCTCAAGCAATGTTTAGTAGGGAAGGAGGATAGAGGGAGAAGGATGCAAAGACCAAGGATGAAGACTGGAGGCATAGGAAAGAAGCAAGGAAGGAAGGAAGGAAGGAAGGAGGGTATGAATGGAAACGAGGAAATTTAGAGGACAAGATAGTAAAAAGTAAGAAAGAAGATGCCGAACATGGGGGTGGGGGGGACAAAAAGGGGGTGATGGGGAGAGGAAGTGAGAGGTTTAAGAGGGCTGCTGCAGCCTCAGAGAGAACATGGGAACATGCTGGCTGTTCTGCCTGGATGCATCCGCTCTGTCTGCAGGGAGAGCAGCTGAGGAGGACGAGGACGGGGGTTGCTTAAGGATGGAATACAGAGCAGAGCAAGAGGATGAGGATGGGGACTGCTTCATTGAGGATGATGAGCTGGCTGTCAGGTTGTTAAAACAAAAGTGGCCTTCTGAGAGTAGAGAGAGACAAATGGACAAAGACTGGGGGGGAAAGGAGCACTATAGTGGAGCTAAAATGGAAAGGCTGAAAGTGGACAAAGAGTGCAGAAAGAAGCAGGAGGCATTCAGAGACAACGAAAAGACAAAGTGAGAAAGACAGAGCAGTCACGAGAGGAGAACAACAGAGAGAGAGAGAAGAAGAAGAAAATAAGGAGGAGAGAGGGAATCGTGTCAGAGTGATTGTGAGACGGCGAGGCAGTAGCTGTGGGCAGGGTGAGAGGAAGTGATGCGTACGCTAACAGGAAGGAGCAGATCTCGGCAGCACGTGCCAATCAAACACCAGTCCTCCCAGGCGCCCTCGTTGACCGCCAGCACAAACACACATTCATTACCAGCACATGGTCAGACACGATGAAGGGCTGAGCATCGAGAGGACTGGTGCTCTCAAACACACACAGGTCTTCAGAGGCGTGACACAGTGTCCAGACACTGTCTGCTTTAGGCACCACTGAGGCTTCACACTCACACATGCAATCTATGTAACATATATCTATTACACGAGATGCACATCACACAGTTAAGAGCTTTAATCACACACTAAACTCACAGCATGCTAGCATGGAGCACTGAAAATGTCACAATGATGCTTAAGAAATAGCCTTAAATTAAGGACAAGCCCTCCAAGGAAATTATTAAGATTAATTAAGGATGTTTGGATTTTTTTTTTTTTTTTGACATAAGGTGGTTTTATTATACAGATCATCCAGTACATGAGTAGACTGTATATCATCAACCCCAAAAAATAAGTAAAAGAACAATGAACACAGGCTGTTTTAAATGCATAAGTAAATCAAATCTACCAATAAAACAAGTGATAACCTGCATAGATCTTTAAATAAGACATATTTAATAAATATTACTTTGATTCAAAGCAGTCTCCCCACACTGACAGATGTGTTTGCTCCATAATATCATGTATATATAATAATGTTGAGATGTCATGTGCAGTAAAACATGTAAGTATCATTTTATTATTTACAAAAGATGTGCTTGCAAATATTTAGTTGGAGACTAAAGGATAAACTAAAAGAAGTTTTTGCGAAATGCAATAAATAGTGGAGACACAAACAGTCGTAAAGATGGGTCAGTAAAACAAACCGTGTTCATCATGAATGTAAACAGGAGAGTTTTAAACAGTGTCTATAGATAGAGATAGTGTACCACATGGATGCTTCCTCCTGACTCTAATTTTAGACATTTTTCATTTGCAGATGGACTTTAAAAGTATATCATAACATTTATACTGTATATGAAAGTGTGCACTTTGCTTATCTTATTAAATCCTCTTATGTGACCTTCATGCTTTTATATAGGTTTCAAATGGCAAGTTGTGAAGCATCGCACAAATATGGCGTATTCAACCTGACATGCCCTTTTCTCTAAATGCCTCCAGCAGGCACTTGCACTGCATACTGTTTAAGTCATGAATATGAATCAAGTCCTGTGATTTATAAGCCTTTTTTTAATCATATTCAGAGAATTTACACGACAATGAATTCAGCTCTAATCATCACCGTTGAGCTCATTAGAAAAGTTTTCTAAGGAAGTCTGTTTAAAACCTCTCCATGTTAAAAAGTGGCTCGATGAATTGTTGACCATCTCTGAGGGATGTCACTGTATACACAACAGGCCTCACGGATAAAATGTTAGAACTAATGCTTACAATTTAAATCCATCCCAAGGATATGATATGAATTAAAAAAACACTCACTGTCATTGTGTTTTAAAGTGCAGAGCTAACTTTAAATTACCAAATTAAGAGAGGGCTGATAATAGACTTTTTGCGGTACAGCCTTTGATGTCTTTCCTCCCCACACTGCTATCAGAGGATCCTTTGTATTTATTTCCAAAGAGCTGACATGCTTTTATCTCGCTCTGCTATGTTTAGGATTTCCAAATTTAGTCAGCTATCAAAAGCTAAAAGCAAAGTCCAGCCTCACCCATGAAACAGTTCTGCATGTCTGCAATTGATATCTTGCTTTTTGTCATCATAGTTTTTAAAATGATTGCACGATAAAATCCAGGATAAAGTCAACGAGCAGATTTCTTTTAATAGTTTCCTTACATAATGCCCAGGAACAGAGGGACGGTGGACATTAGACAGGAGCTCTTTATAAGGCCGCTGGACTGTGTCTGCTAAGTGCTTTCAGAGGGACAGCAGCAGGGTGAATTACACTAACAAGCACACATCTACAAATGTGTACACAGACACATATATGTATATATATATATATATATATATATATATATATAGATATATATATATATATATGAACTTACTCTCCTTTCCACACAAACCACAGAGATACACCATCCATCTCCAACATGACACACTCCTTATATAATCCTCACCACTAGAGATCATTACAGAGGCTTTAAAGCTCCAATCTGTCACTTTAACAGCATCTCCAGCCCCTGCCACTTTGTTTAGGGTGAGCTGAGGGATGTGGCACTGGGATGGAGGCATGATGCTGCCGTGATGAAGCACCCTGACAGCGTGCCAGGAAAGTTGCACTCATGACATTGTGCATTAACCTGGAGAAAAAACAAAGAGGCAAAAAAAAAGTTCAAGGCTCTGGACATTTGTAACACTGCTTCTCATCAGACTGGTCAGGTTTTTATTAGATGATGCAACAGAGAGCTGATAGCAATCACAGCAATGTAAAAATATTCAAACTCATATTTAAGCACAGAAGCATTATTAAAGCATCAAAGTAAAACTACTTGTCTGCAGAAAAATGCCCCTCTTGATATATTGTCTTATATAAATAAATAAAATATATACAGTAAATGTCAGGAGAATATCCTCTTCTAAAGTTTAGCTTGTTGTGAAATATTTGGTCACTCAACAACCTCACTAATTAACAAGTTATATCTCGTTTGCTGCAGGACTATTTCTTGGCCAGACACAGAGACTCTCTGCTGGTTTCTGTGGCTGTTGGCATGTGAGAGAAATACACCTGAGATCTGTTTGTGATTTGGTATTTTTTGTTTTGCTAAAATGATTGCTAGTGACAAAATGTTTTCTCCTGAAAAATTAAAAAGGTAAGAGACACTGTGTGTCACTTTCCCTCTCTGTCATTTCACAGTGAAGTCAGTCGGCATCAGCAGTCAGTCATCTGACTTTAGATGTTGTGATGAGCCAAAGCACCATCAATAATTCTTCCCCTCCAGGGTCATGGAAGTGAGATAAGCAGACAGATGGACAGATGAGTCAGCAACAGGAAAAAAAAGCTGGATGTCAGGAGGTTTGTGTGGCCATGAAGTGAACTCTGAGATGAAGGTGCGTCCGTATACAGTCTGCACACATTATATATTCATACATGATCATTTCTAAAAGTGTGTCTCATATAAGGACACTGTAAACATGCTGAAATGACTATCAGATATGGGTGTAATATGTAACAGATAATAAATGATGGACTCTCACAGTGCAGACTGCAGCATATGCTGTCTTTCCAGCCTCTTCTGAATCACTGGGACACTCTGCAGGCCATCACCAAGGACCGAGCAGTCTGACTCTACTGTGAGCGTTTACCTTCAGCTGCATCTGTTCATCCAGCAGATGGTGTGTGCAAGAGTGTGTATGCACGAGTGCATACATGACAATTCGCTGTCGTCTGTCTGTCTCCGTGCTGCTATTACAGGATTTGCAGGATTCAGTTTCAGAAGTCAGTGGCTCGAGGGCGGCACGGTGGTGTAGTGGTTAGCACTGTCGCCTCACAGCAAGAAGGTACTGGATTTGATTCCCGGGCCCGGGGCCTTTCTGTGTGGAGTTTGCATGTTCTCCCCGTGTCTGCGTGGGTTCTCTCCGGGTACTCCGGCTTCCTCCCACCATCCAAAAACATGCATGGGGATTAGGTTCATTGGCTAATTCAAATTGACCGTAGGTGTGAATGTGAGTGTGATTGGTTGTCTGTCTCTATGTGCCCTGCGATGAGGTGGCGACTTGTCCAGGGTGTACCCTGCCTTCCACCCTAAGACAGCTGGGATAGACTCCAGCCCCCCCCCCCCCCCGCGACCCTATGAGGATAAGCGGTAGATAATGGATGGATGGAAGTCAGTGGCTCGAGTCAGTAGGCTCATGTAAAAGTGAAGGTGGCAACACTGGCTTTTTATTTATTGTATTTTACCAGGAAAAAGACTCACTGAGATTAGAAATCTCTTTTACAAGAGTGTCATTGCCAGGACAGGCGGCAGCATGATAATCTATACACACAAACACAAGGTAGACATAAACATTAAAAACATTTAGCATCAAAAACAGCAGCGTTTGAAGGTCAGCTACAGTAAAAAAAGCCTCAGGCAAAACAAGTACAACCAGGTGTTCCTGCCTCCATGTCATCCAATTTCACCTTAAAAGAGACCAACTCTTTATGTGACAAGTTCCAGACAGAGGGAGCAGCAAACTTAAATGATTTCTTTCCCAGTTCACTTCTGACTTTTAGGACAAACAGCAAGAACAAATCCTGAGACCGAAGATTGTAAGTCCCAGTGTTACTTCGGTTAATGTAGGACAAAACGTTAAGAAGGAATAAAACCTAAGATTGCCTTGTAAATGACAATATGAAGATGTCTCAGTCTGCGTATTGATACAGGAGGGCCATCCAACCTGCTCATACAGAGTCAGTGCTTTAAAACCAATGATGAACCTCAGCGCTCCATGATACACAGTATCAAGGGCATGTAAGCTTTGAGACGAGGCATGCATATATAAAACATCACCATAGTCCAAAACAGACATGAATGTAAGCAGCAATAAGTCTCTTTTTTAGTTAAAAGAAAGGCAGGATTTGATCCAAAAATAAAAACCCAGTTTCAGGTTCAATCTTTTTACCAGCTGCTGAATATCATTTGTGAAAGAGAGGGATTCGTCAATTAAAAGACCAAGATACAGTATCAGTAACTGGAAACACGCTCAATCTTTAGACCCTGAGAAGAGAAGATTGAGGGCAGATTTTGTGGTTTTGAATTTGTGTTAGAGGACAGCATGACTTTTCAGAGTTTTGTCAGCGTTTAAAACAAGTTTTAAATCATGCAAATGTTGTTGAACCGTGTTGAAAGGAAGTTCAACTGGGAGAGGGCCCCTTCTGGGGTCGGTGCTGAACTGTAGAGTACAGTATCGTCAGCATAAAAATAAAATTTCACATTTGAGACATTAAGAACAATGTCATTGATGTACAAAATGAATAGGAGTGGACCCAGGACTGACCCCTGGGGTACACCTTTACTTAGAGTGAGAGAGCTAGAGGTGCAGGGCTCTGCCTGCACACACTGTGTCCTGTCTGTAAGATAATTAACAAACCAACCCACTGGTTTTTGAGACAGTCCGCCTTTGAATAGTCTGTGTTAGAGCACAAAGTGGTCCACTGTGTCAGATGTCTTAGAAAGATCAATGAAGAGGGCTGCACAATGCTGCTTGTTATCCAAAGATTCAAAAACAACTGTTGTTGTACTATGCATTTTCCCAAAACCAGACTGAAGGTCAGAAAAAACATTATTACTTTTTTGAGTTTTGACATGGGCCTGTAGTTATTTAAAATAGTGGGGTCACCCCCTTTAAACAGGGGAACAACAAAGGCTGACTTCCAGACACGAGGAATTACATTTGTGTCCAATAAGTTTAAAAATGTGTGTTAAAGGAGTGGCAATAAAATGTGCTGCTAACTTCAAAAAGTAGGTTATCAGGGCCTGCAGCTTCAGTTGTGACCAAAAGCTTGAGTGCTTTATGTACTTCAGAAAGTGTAACAGTCCCTGATCCAGGTCTGGTTCCACCTCTGGTCTAGACACTGTGTGAATGTTTGAAGAACATTTTAATCCACATTCAGAGCTCAGAGGCAGTTCACTTTGATGAGAACCAAATATGATCCAACAGACTCAGGTCCTTAAATGAGCTTTTAAATGATGGTTTGGTTCATGTCTCTGGGCTGACTTTGGCTCACATGAAGAAAAGATGTACTTTTTTATTATAATCCCTCATCCTAGTTTTTATTATTATTATTATTATTCTTATTATAACTAAAGACTCTTTGACTTTGTCCTGGCTCTCCTTGTGTTGCATTCAACCCGTTTTGACTAAACTGGGCTGAATCAGGTCAGGCGAGAAAAGGATGAGTTTATTCCCACATCCACCTTTCTTTACTTTCTGTCTGTGTTTGTTCTCCTAATGAATCACATGACAATGAGACATTATTATGCCATCATCAGAGCATGAACATGTCCTTGGGTCTTGAGTGGAGAGTTTAAGAGTGAGAGGAAGAGCCAGCTGACAGTCAGACAGAGGAGCAACCAGAAACCACAACACATCTGTGGTGAGCTGCTTTTTCTCTCTTTCATTTTACTGCCACAGCTGGACATGTTTCTGTCTCCTGGAGACACTGGCCCCATTAAAAGACTAGTTGGACTTTTATTCATCTTAAGCCTGATCAGTATTGACTCTTGATGTCTTATCTCCAGCTCATATTCCAGCGGTGGAGTCATGCGTCGAGCTGTGCTAGCTGCTGTCCTTCTGCTGGTGGACATCCTGAACACTGGGACAGTTGGAGCATTTCGTAAATACCACCCCATCATCAACATGTTACTGAACTGAAACCTCATAAACTTGTTCATTAAAACACTTCTGTTACCACAGCTTGGTTCAACTGTGCCAAATATGAGTCATGTGGTCCTGGATGGACACAAGTTCCTGAGAATCGCTGTCTGCAATTCATTGACTGGCCAGAAACTTTTGAGAGTGCTAAGGTAATGAAAAAAGATAATAAATCCTCATCTTGTGTGGACAGTTTTGCTAAAATGTTGGTGAAGACTAACAATCACATGTTGACATCAGATTGTCTGTCGCGAGATCTACTATGGAGAGCTGATGTCGAAGCCAAGTCGTCAAGAGATAGACTACATGTTTTGCTCCGACTGGAACACCCATTCAAGACCTATCTGGGTTGTGGATACAGCAGCTGTAAGTATTGAACACCTCGCTGTGATCAGAGAGCAGACAGTAAAGTCCCTGATGATCCTGAGAGGACAGTCACATGTCATCACTGATCCACTGACTCTGTTTTCAGCCCAGCACCTGCACGGAGTTGACCTTTGAGAGTAAGTAGTAAAAATAATATTTAAAAAATAAGTAAAGGTTGTACCTGTCTGCTGAGACTTCCTCTGTGAAGAATATTCAGTTTGAATGCTGACAATGATTTCAATGTATACTACTGAACAGATGTTTTCCTCTGGAACTCCTGATGCACTGATGTGATGTTTTCTGTCTCTTAGTTCCACGGAAGGGATACCATGTTGTGAACTGCTCACAGACGAAGGTCTTTTTTTGCGCTAAGAATAAGTGATGATCAGCAGCTGATTCGTCCTTTTCAATCAGCTGATCAGCTGAGCTGCAGGTGAACCACTGCAAATACAAGCTCTTCAATTTACTGCAATAAACGCTTCAGCATCATGTTCCTGCCTCTGGTCTGACTTCAGTTCATGTTCAGCAGTAGGAGTGGAGGAACACTGTTCGGCTCCTTCCTTTTAAAACACCAAATCCAACCATGACTTGATGGTTAGTATGTTTTGAGGATCAGAGCCTGATCTAGCTTCCTCCTCTGAGACAACAGGCACTCACATAAAGAACACGTAACAAATAACAAGACAACAAAACAATAAAATAAACAGTATTTCTTTTCTTTTTTTCTACATGCTGATCACTCTGTACTAGCTGAGTGACTGCAGGAAAACAAGGTCGAGAGGCTTTAAAGTCAGACACTTTACTGTAATTTACCTTTCAGAGTCAGCCTTAGAGGTGAAAGCAATTATAAAAGGTGTTAGATGGAAGGTATGAGAAATACTAACACAAAAATAAATGTTGATTTTACTGGAGGGATGGACATAAGAGAGAAGGAGGAAGAGAGAGGAGGAGATGAAGGAGCCATGATGCTCCATAAAAATATAGTTTTTGTTTTGTTGCATCTATGCAGAGAAGATCTGTCCGAACCCAGGGGAGGAGATGAGGAAAAGCAGTGATAGTGGTGAGCTTTGACCTTCAGTGGTCTTCACAAGGTCAATGACCCCAGTAGGACTGACTTTTGGAAGCACATCCCCATAGTAGTAGCCTATGTTAGAAAGAGCACAGATTATTAAAAAGACTCACAGAAGAAGGAGGACAGACGGAGGTGGTGAAGATCAAGATGAAGTGCAGTGAGAGGAAGACGAGCACAAAAGGCTGATGGCTGCGACCTGTACTTCCTCTGCTCTGTCGCCCAACTTGCATGACAGAGAAATAATAGCTGAGCATGTATTAAATATGAGGCTTGTTAATTAGCTTTCAACCTCTGTGACTCAGCATGATAAAGTAGGCTCTGATGCCACGCATGATGGAGCTGAAGAGATGGGAAAAAGAGAGATAGTGGAGCTGATTGGAGAGGTTTAAATTTACAAGCAAAGGCCAAACTTTCTGTTGTTACTAAGAAAGAAACAAGTGAATTTCTAATTTCACATCCTGCAATCATCATTCAGATGCAAAGTGTTTTTTTTTATCATAATATGTGGGATTAATTTGATGTATCGGCTGAGTTTAGACAGCAGTCGCATGAAGAATCAATGAATCGTCATAAAATGAGATGTAACACTTTCAAAGGATAAACATGACAAATTACAAACATGGACACACAGGTCTCCTTCTGCTTCATACCACACTCAGATATCCTTATTGATGTATGGTCTATCTATCTATCTATCCATCTATCTATCTATCACAGGAAGAAAAGAACAATGTATAATATATTAACCTTAATTTAGCTACAACTGCTTATAGTCTCAATGTGAAACACAATCTTTTGTTTAAATTTAAAGTGAATAACTGTGCCACATCTATTATGCTTTATGTGGCTTTTATTCAACTAAATAAAGAGAAGTAACATACATATGCATGCATGATTGTCACTCAAAAGTCCCACAACAGGACAGACATTTTGAGGTAAGCAACAGTTTATAACCTACATGTCATGTATCATAGTTCACGTAGCTGCCGTGCAGAAAAAAGTCCTTTATTTCCTTTGCATTATTCATCTGCTGCTATGTAGCTGACACTTTGAAAACCCTCCTCAACCTAATGGGAATACTCCTACAGCATGTTCAGTAGCTGTCTTACAGATGAGAAAGGGAAAGGTTTGGAGCCTTGTGTTTACGTGATGTAAAGTTATATCACTTCATATTAATTCAAAAGTATTTATTTCTGCTGTGTGAGGTCTCAGACGAGAACACAGCCCTAACCTTCTTCTGATGGAGCTCATTCAGGGTCACTCATGAGGGTGTCACATTTAGTGACTGCAGACTCCATGTGAAGATTTTGATTGAACAGCAGCGACTCGAGGTGAATCAGGATTTACCACAAGCTGCAATCTATGTGTCAGCATGCTCTGCCAGCTTCACGCTATTTTGGGCTGCTGTGTGCTATTTTAAGAGACATCTCCTTACAAAATAACAGGACTGTATAATGCAAAGCGTGTGTGATGGTGGGTTTTTGGTCGACATGCTGTTTGTCACCGTGATAATTAATTCTGCCAATGGAAATTAGTTCAGATGTGTGGAAAATGGAGATAACAAGATGATGAGTATGTGCTCTTGTGTGCGCGCACACACACACACACACACACACACGCACAAAGGTGTCTGAATAATGAGCAAACACACAAAAGACAAGAAGACACTAATCACATTAATAGTCCAGTGATGATATGCACACTTATTGGCAGAGAATGTGTATGTGTGTGCGTGTGTGTGTGTGTGTGTGTGTGTGTGTGTGTGTGTGTGTGTGTGCAACTTAAGAGTCAGCAGTTTATTGTTTAATCTATGACATTTTTAATATCTCCGATTAATTCTTAATTAATTTACACACAGTTTGCAAAAATATTACAATGAGAAGATCAAGCTAAATGTGATGCATTGATTAATGAATTCGTCGGCCATTTGTGTCCCCCAGTAACTGGAAACACGCTCAATCTTTAGACCCTGAGAAGAGAAGATTGAGGGCAGATTTTGTGGTTTTGAATTTGTGTTAGAGAACAGCATGACTTATCAGAGTTTTGTCAGCGTTTAAAACAAGTTTTAAATCATGCAAATGTTGTTGAACCGTGTTGAAAGGAAGTTCAACTGGGAGAGGGCCCCTTCTGGGGTCGGTGCTGAACTGTAGAGTATAGTATCATCAGCATAAAAATAAAATTTCACATTTGAGACATTAAGAACAATGTCATTGATGTACAAAATGAATAGGAGTGGACCCAGGACTGACCCCTGGGGTACACCTTTACTTAGAGTGAGAGAGCTAGAGGTGCAGGGCTCTGCCTGCACACACTGCGTCCTGTCTGTAAGATAATTAACAAACCAACCCACTGGTTTTTGAGACAGTCCGCCTTTGAATAGTCTGTGTTAGAGCACAAAGTGGTCCACTGTGTCAGACGTCTTAGAAAGATCAATGAAGAGGGCTGCACAATGCTGCTTGTTATCCAAAGATTCAAAAACAACTGTTGTTGTACTATGCATTTTCCCAAAACCAGACTGAAGGTCAGAAAAAACATTATTACTTTTTTGAGTTTTGACATGGGCCTGTAGTTATTTAAAATAGTGGGGTCACCCCCTTTAAACAGGGGAACAACAAAGGCTGACTTCCAGACACGAGGAATTACATTTGTGTCCAATAAGTTTAAAAATGTGTGTTAAAGGAGTGGCAATAAAATGTGCTGCTAACTTCAAAAAGTAGGTTATCAGGGCCTGCAGCTTCAGTTGTGACCAAAAGCTTGAGTGCTTTATGTACTTCAGAAAGTGTAACAGTCCCTGATCCAGGTCTGGTTCCACCTCTGGTCTAGACACTGTGTGAATGTTTGAAGAACATTTTAATCCACATTCAGAGCTCAGAGGCAGTTCACTTTGATGAGAACCAAATATGATCCAACAGACTCAGGTCCTTAAATGAGCTTTTAAATGATGGTTTGGTTCATGTCTCTGGGCTGACTTTGGCTCACATGAAGAAAAGATGTACTTTTTTATTATAATCCCTCATCCTAGTTTTTATTATTATTATTATTATTCTTATTATTATTATTATTATAACTAAAGACTCTTTGACTTTGTCCTGGCTCTCCTTGTGTTGCATTCAACCCGTTTTGACTAAACTGGGCTGAATCAGGTCAGGTGAGAGAAGGATGAGTTTATTCCCACATCCACCTTTCTTTACTTTCTGTCTGTGTTTGTTCTCCTAATGAATCACATGACAATGAGACATTATTATGCCATCATCAGAGCATGAACATGTCCTTGGGTCTTGAGTGGAGAGTTTAAGAGTGAGAGGAAGAGCCAGCTGACAGTCAGACAGAGGAGCAACCAGAAACCACAACACATCTGTGGTGAGCTGCTTTTTCTCTCTTTCATTTTACTGCCACAGCTGGACATGTTTCTGTCTCCTGGAGACACTGGCCCCATTAAAAGACTAGTTGGACTTTTATTCATCTTAAGCCTGATCAGTATTGACTCTTGATGTCTTATCTCCAGCTCATATTCCAGCGGTGGAGTCATGCGTCGAGCTGTGCTAGCTGCTGTCCTTCTGCTGGTGGACATCCTGAACACTGGGACAGTTGGAGCATTTCGTAAATACCACCCCATCATCAACATGTTACTGAACTGAAACCTCATAAACTTGTTCATTAAAACACTTCTGTTACCACAGCTTGGTTCAACTGTGCCAAATATGAGTCATGTGGTCCTGGATGGACACAAGTTCCTGAGAATCGCTGTCTGCGATTCATTGACTGGCCAGAAACTTTTGAGAGTGCTAAGGTAATGAAAAAAGATAATAAATCCTCATCTTGTGTGGACAGTTTTGCTAAAATGTTGGTGAAGACTAACAATCACATGTTGACATCAGATTGTCTGTCGCGAGATCTACTATGGAGAGCTGATGTCGAAGCCAAGTCGTCAAGAGATAGACTACATGTTTTGCTCCGACTGGAACACCCATTCAAGACCTATCTGGGTTGTGGATACAGCAGCTGTAAGTATTGAACACCTCGCTGTGATCAGAGAGCAGACAGTAAAGTCCCTGATGATCCTGAGAGGACAGTCACATGTCATCACTGATCCACTGACTCTGTTTTCAGCCCAGCACCTGCACGGAGTTGACCTTTGAGAGTAAGTAGTAAAAATAATATTTAAAAAATAAGTAAAGGTTGTACCTGTCTGCTGAGACTTCCTCTGTGAAGAATATTCAGTTTGAATGCTGACAATGATTTCAATGTATACTACTGAACAGATGTTTTCCTCTGGAACTCCTGATGCACTGATGTGATGTTTTCTGTCTCTTAGTTCCACGGAAGGGATACCATGTTGTGAACTGCTCACAGACGAAGGTCTTTTTTTGCGCTAAGAATAAGTGATGATCAGCAGCTGATTCGTCCTTTTCAATCAGCTGATCAGCTGAGCTGCAGGTGAACCACTGCAAATACAAGCTCTTCAATTTACTGCAATAAACGCTTCAGCATCATGTTCCTGCCTCTGGTCTGACTTCAGTTCATGTTCAGCAGTAGGAGTGGAGGAACACTGTTCGGCTCCTTCCTTTTAAAACACCAAATCCAACCATGACTTGATGGTTAGTATGTTTTGAGGATCAGAGCCTGATCTAGCTTCCTCCTCTGAGACAACAGGCACTCACATAAAGAACACGTAACAAATAACAAGACAACAAAACAATAAAATAAACAGTATTTCTTTTCTTTTTTTCTACATGCTGATCACTCTGTACTAGCTGAGTGACTGCAGGAAAACAAGGTCGAGAGGCTTTAAAGTCAGACACTTTACTGTAATTTACCTTTCAGAGTCAGCCTTAGAGGTGAAAGCAATTATAAAAGGTGTTAGATGGAAGGTATGAGAAATACTAACACAAAAATAAATGTTGATTTTACTGGAGGGATGGACATAAGAGAGAAGGAGGAAGAGAGAGGAGGAGATGAAGGAGCCATGATGCTCCATAAAAATATAGTTTTTGTTTTGTTGCATCTATGCAGAGAAGATCTGTCCGAACCCAGGGGAGGAGATGAGGAAAAGCAGTGATAGTGGTGAGCTTTGACCTTCAGTGGTCTTCACAAGGTCAATGACCCCAGTAGGAATAGACTGACTTTTGGAAGCACATCCCCATAGTAGTAGTCTATGTTAGAAAGAGCACAGATTATTAAAAAGACTCACAGAAGAAGGAGGACAGACGGAGGTGGTGAAGATCAAGATGAAGTGCAGTGAGAGGAAGACGAGCACAAAAGGCTGATGGCTGCGACCTGTACTTCCTCTGCTCTGTCGCCCAACTTGCATGACAGAGAAATAATAGCTGAGCATGTATTAAATATGAGGCTTGTTAATTAGCTTTCAGCCTCTGTGACTCAGCATGATAAAGTAGGCTCTGAAATTCTATCTATCTATATATCTATCTGTCTGTCTGTCTGTCTGTCTGTCTATCTATCTATCTATCTAGTGTTGAAACTTTCTGGATTTTAGGCCAGTCTTAGTTTTTATTTGAGGGATTGAAAATGAGTTCAAGCCCGAACAGTTTGAGACTGGAGCCCCAGGGTGAAAATAACAGCTGTGTTTCCACATCCAGGCAGTGGTGGGTCTCACATCACTTCCAAGTCACTTTATGAAGTGGCTTTTTAGAGATAACTCAGCTCTACTCTACATGAGCTATCGTCATTTTTGCTGTTAAAAATCACCTCATCCTTTGACTCACAGTGGAAAGCTTTTAAAAAGAGCCCACATCATAAGATGATTACATGGAAGGTAAAATAAATCTGTGGAAAATGAATAATTAATTGTCAAACTATTCATATTTGTTGCTAGAAGCAGAGCACAGAAAACACAGCTGCGGGTAATAAATGTAATGACTTAAGCACTTTGACTGAGCTGATAAAAGTCAGTGCTGTCATGCTATCAGTGGTGCTAATTGGCACATCCCAGTCAAACCTGCAGCTGCTCGTCCTCCTGACGCTGTGAAAAGGCTCTGTGAGCGTCGAGCTGCAGCAGTCATGTCGGTGTGATTTAGAAAGCCCAAAAAGTCTCAGAGGGCTTTTACTGTCGTCACTTCCAGCCGGTGAGAAAAGATCCTGCTGCTTTTGAGAATCTGAGCTACAGTGACATTATGAAAGATGTCGTCGGTGATGAGACACCAGGAGTTATGGTTCAGGAGCTGTGACAGCTCCACATGGTGACTGCCACACTAACCAAAACATTTAACTGTCTGGTTATTGATATGGTTGTATGATGATGGGAAGAGCAAGCCACATCAATGTGCATCAAATTAGGGTGCTTTGCCTCAAGTGATGGACTTCATTTGGTTGACGTGATTATGTCCAGAATATGTAATATCTTAGTGAATATGTTATTACTTGCAATAAAACTTTCAAAATCACTGTTGAGGTTTGGGTTTAATGTCAGTTCAACCAATCAAAACACATGCATGGGCACTTTATTGTGGTCATGTAAACATTAAAATTATTTTAGGGAAAACCCATGGTAGGATAATCTCCTAGTTGTGCAGGGCAGACAGTGAAAACCAATCAGAGTTCTAGACGGTCTGGTTTGGCTTGGTTCACTGTCAGACCTCCTGCTGAGTGTCTGTCTGTGACGGAGGATCGTCATCTCACTAATCAGCTTATCACCTGCAAGAGCGAAGTTGGGTTATGTAACGGCTCGTGAACAATTCAAAGTATTTCTGATTTTTTTTCACCCATGACACATCAGGTTTTATTTTTAAAACAGACCTACAATTGTTAATATGACACTGTCACTGTACAGTTGTGGAGCCCTAGGTTGGTGAAATAGAGTTTAAATGAAAATAAATATATAAAAAATATTTTTATTTATTTAAAATAAAATAAAATTAATGTAATATTTTTATTTATTTACATTTTTAATATAAATTAATTGATCCATAAAATGTGGAATTAGATTTTTTTTTCCTACTACTGATTAATCTGATTAATCAAAATACTTGGCAATTAATTTAAAAGTTGACAACAGAAATTGATTAATCATTGCAGCTCTAGTTATCTACTTTGATTGTTGCATATTTAGTTAGGACTTTAATGAAAAGATGGTACTGGTTGCATTCTGGGAGTTGTATTTTAATACTATATATGCCATAGGTCATGCCTCAGAAAACTGCCGTGTTGCACAGTGAACCCACCAGCATCAATGAAAAGCATTTATCAGATAGATTAGATGGAAGCAAACACACTGCTCAGAGTGGTGTTGCTGCTCAGAGAAGTTATTTAATCATAGTTTGAATAGGAGCAGATACTGGCTGGTTGACATGCAGCCCAGAGTCCATTATCAGCTTAATGAAGCTACAGCAGAGTCTAAAGACAGGGCTGTGATTGATGGCACCATGAACCAACAGACCCTATATGAACATGTTATTAGTTATTCATGATTTTTCAGCTCCATCTTGGAGTCATTTTGTATCTTCTGTCCTTTTTTTCTCTCTCTTCTCTACTTTGACATGTATTTATCTGTGTGTGCTGCATGTGTGCCGATGACGCTCCACAGGCTCAATTCAATATTCTGCTGACAAAGACAGAGAGAGGGTGAGATTAGGAAGGAACGTGAACGGAAATGATAAGGCATGAGCTGAATTCAAGTACATGGAAATAGCCTGACTTACATGTTATGGAGAGCAGAAGAGAAGAGCAGAAGAGGAAGAAAAGAACAATGTATAATATATTAACCTTAATTTAGCTACAACTGCTTATAGTCTCAATGTGAAACACATTCTTTTGTTTAAATTTAAAGCGAATAACTGTGCCACATCTATTATGCTTCATGTGGCTTTTATTCAACTAAATAAAGAGAAATAACATGCACAGCACATGCATGATTGTCTCCCAAAAGTCCCACAACAGGACAGCACTTTATTGTTTAATCTATGACATTTTTAATATCTCCTATTAACTCCTAATTAATTTACACACAGTTTGCACAAATATTACGATGAGAAGATCAAGCTAAATCTGATGCATTGATTAATGAATTCGTCGGCCATTTGTATCCCCCAGTCACCTCCCAGTGCATTAAATGTCCCAGTATGACCATTAATGACCTCTGTAGAGACTCCACTGGCCTCATAGGAGCTGGTCAAAACAAAGCAACACTGACAGCCGCTAACAGTCTGCAGGATGCTGCAGTGGTTTGTCTTTACCACTCTGCACAAACACATGGAGGAGGTGGGGAAGAGAGAAAGAAAGAGAGAGTGAACCAGCAGCTAATGGGTCTTCCTCAGGTCCATCACTTACCGCAACTCCCAGTAAAAAGAGGAGAGGCTCAGGGGAGCAGCTATCAGGAAACCTCAGTCCTCATCTGCTAACAAGACTGTGGAAGCAGGGCTGCCTCTTCCCGCTTACGAGCAATAAAATAGTCATAGTGACGAGCACACTAATATCATCTGCTCAGTTTACTCTGTGTGGTCGAGTGCTGAGAGGATTTCTCTGCCACTGTCACATCATAATGTCGAGGCATACCATCATCTAACAAACAGTTATCTTCATAAATGATTAATCTACTGATTATTGTTGATTGCAGTTTCACACAGTCTAGGTTTTGATTATGATGCTTATAAAAGGAGACTCCAACACTATTATTACTCTAGCACTTATTACATCCATTTTTATGCTGCATGCATCTCTGCATAACCTCAAACTGTTAAGACAAAGAGTGTTTTATTAAGGAAAATTAAGTTGGTCAATGTTATAATGTCTGAGAATTTAATGAGATTGCAGGAGGAAATGAGTTTCTTATATAATGTTTGTTTCTTGTGGACAGGAAAACCATTGTGCAGAAATTAAACACAGGCACAAACATCACTGGCAGAAACCTCCTTTTGTTGTGTTATCAAGGACCTGACTATCCAGGTTGTTGTTTTTGCATGCTTTTTGGATGTAGATGTGACCCTTACACTTCATATTACCATGTAAAAAAGTATTTACCCCTCTAAATGCTTTGATAAAGGGTCCCGGGTTTGCATGCGGCACATACTTAGAGTGTTAATGTTCAGACACGACGGAAAAGACGCTTGTACTGTATCAACATTTAACTTGAGAGTTATTTTTAAGTCACAGAATAACCATCTTAGTCTGCACTTTGTTGACCTCAAACTTTAAGATACTGCATGATTTACTTTTTTATTTATTTACACAAAGATTAATGAGAATGACTGACCATAGAGGAGTATGAATACAGAGCATCAGACCATGTATAAACTATATGTGCAAATATCCCTGCAGCCACACAGTGCAGTGAATTTCAAAGAGCTGCTTTTGATCTGAATCAGTGGTTTGTCAACCTGATAAAGATCGACCTGTTTGGAGGCGTTTCCAGTGCTGCATGCAGAATATTTAATTTGTAAAAGCTCAAACAGATCAGAGTCAGTGATCATCAATCTCAATGCAGGTGGGAGTCAAGAGGCTCGAGATGAACACACACAAACGTACCTGCACAGAAACACAGCGTCCATCTGTCAGTGTCCTGAAAGCATTAACATTCTATCCATCCATCCCTGAATCAATCCATTCATCCCCTCTGCCAGTCACTCTTCACTGGTCCACATGTTCATTCAACCAGTCCTTCACTAATGTGATTTTCCCAGGCTGCACACAGACGTATATACAGTATATATATATATATATATATATACATATATATACAGTATGTACTTTGACTCTCTCACTCTTTCCATCTCTCCAAGCAACTAATGAACCACATACAGTTTACCCTTTTAAATACAAAATATTTACTGTATGTTTTTACAATTAAATATTAAAATATTCCTCACAGAATGTTGTATCTATAGTCTCTGTTATATAAATATATATATTGAACTGGCACACTAAACCTTTCCATTTGCTTCATCATCCACTGTTGAACCTGTTCAAACACATAAGAGAAGCGTGAGCCGTGATCTCATTTGTTAATTGTTTACACCAGCAGGTGTGAGCCGTCTGCCATATGTGGGGAGGTCTATGCATGTGAGGAGCAGAGTGGTTTTAAAGTCGGTATGCTTGTTCTTCAGTGACACATCTGTTAGGTGAGGTGAATTGTCTTCTCTCCCTATGGTGATAGAGAGAAAAAACAGACAATGCTTGGAGGGAAATTGAATTAATACTGGCCTGGAGATGTAATAAACATACACTGACTGAGGCTGCAGGCTGCCACCTTATGGTGACTGAATCAGTGTGTGGTATTTTTTTTTTTATTTTTTTTGCATCAGTCAAGGCTGAAAATATAATTTATGGGGAAATTGTTTAGTTGTGATAGTCAAATGGCAATCACTAAATTTAGAGTCTATCCATAGATAAGCGACACTGCTGAGCTGTTGAATAACAATTATTCTATCTCTGTTACGCTTTCTTTCTTTCTTTCTTTCTTATATTATTTCCTTATTTACTACTTAAATCTAGCTTTCCCTTTACCAGTACCAATAAGGTGTGTCATGCTGTCATTACAAGAGGTGGCACTGGAGTCAAAGTCAGGACCGCATCTTCAGAAGTAAACTTGTGGTTTAGAGATGAATGTTTTACTTGCTGATTCATTTATTTTATTTTCTGTAGTGTGGAACAATGTTAACTATGGTATGAAATCTGAGAATTTGAAAGTTAAATCCAAAGGGGAAAAATAAATTACTCAATTCAGGTGACATACAAGTTGCAATTTAAGAACTGGGTAAATTAAGTATGTTACAGAAAAATTAAATAATATAAACAGTATATATACAACATTTATACATCCCTTTTCAACAACTGTACGGCGTACCAAAGTGCATAGTAAATAAAAGAAATAATAACAATAAAAACAACATAAAATATAAATAAATCATTGATAATTATCAGTTTGTGTGTGAAACTTGCCCATTCTTTGTCTGTGAATCTCAGGTCAGGATGGGTTAATGTACTCAGAATCAGGGACGACACCTAGCGGCCAACATTACGAAAAACAACTGTCTCCAAATGCGAAGGCGAAACGTTTGTCCCTTACGACTTTCCGTTGAGCTCTGCTGTCATGTCTGCCCTCTTCATGGTAAGTTACCCTTCACATTTCGACTAAATAATACAGTTAAACGTTTTTAAAACATTTCCCATTACTTGCTTTGTTTGTATGACAAAGTGAAGCTGTGGTTACAATCAGTTTTTAGCCTACATGCCTTTTCTTTCGTTATTATTCCTATATGGGCTCTGTAACGTTAGCGACAACATGCTGCAGGTTAGCTGTCAGATAAAGATGAACTAAAGCTTCATTTGGGATGTCAATGAATATTTCAGCGTGGCTATTCTGTCATTTTAACATCTTATCTTTCGGACTGAATATCTTTTATTCCTTTGACTGTATATATGATGTTATTGGGTTCAGACAGTAAAAGTGTCAGTGTATATATATATATATATACAAAGCGTGTCTCATATAATATTCTTTACTTGATCTAACTGGAGAGCAGTGTGTAGTCACTTCTTCTCGTCCTCCATCCCTGTCTCTCTGCACAGTCTCTACACAGATGTTGCCACGTCGTTGCTAGGAGACCGTGGAGTTCCAGCTCAGTGTCTCCTCCTCCTCTGCGCACCAGGTTCCTCCTCTTCCTCACCCAGCACTTTTATGACGTAGAGATGCTCCTGGGCTGGTGGCCTCAGCTGAAGAAGAAGAGCCTCCAGAAGAAGAACGCGTAAGAAACATTCTGGCTGTCTTAACATCTGTTGTTGGGTAGAAACCAGGTCAGTCAAGGTTTAAATCAGCTGCCTGGCACCTGACAAATGTACCTCTGCATTATAGTCCAAATACAAATCAGTGCACTCAAACCACAATTACACTGTGCACACTACAAAAATGCATTGGTAATCTTAATCATTATTGATGGGCGGATGAAGCCTGACAAAGCTTTGAGGCTTTCTTTCTATTTGTTCTGAAAAAGATTCAAAGCTTCGTGGCCTTAAATGCTGCAAAAACTCAAGATGAGTAAAAGAACGACAATACCTCTCTGACTGTACAATAAATAAATCAAAAATAATAAAGCCCAGCAGATCTGCAAGTTACTGTTAGATATGTGACATTTCACAGAAGCTGTGTTAAATGTAGATGGTGTTGTTCAAGGTTCTTTATTGTCTTATGCACATATTAGTGACACAGTTGCTGATAGTGAAACTATTATATCTTAAGTATTTTGCAACATGCTTACAGTTTTTCTTCCATCTGTAATATATTTATATAATTTATTAGGCCCTAGGGTGTTTTAAGTCACATTTCAGGTGCAGTTTGTTAAGTTACTGTAGATAAATCACCATCACTGTCTTTCACAGTTACTATGGCTACACTGAGCGGTTATATGGACCAGACATAGCAGCAGCGTATTTTATCTTGAATCTGAAGGGAGGATTTAGGTAAGTGGCCTGTTAACTCGTCTCTGCACTGTCTGTGGTCGTATGAATACACTGACGATTTTCAAGATTTTGTTCTACACATCATGTCAGGTGCCGTGCAAAGCACAGTTTTTGAAGTGTTTGTTTCTGTTTTTCTGTATGAGTTAAATTCATGTCAGTTGACTGTGATGAAGAATTCATGTAGTGCTGCAAGTAAATATATTTTCATCACTGATTAATTTTGCAAATTCAGATAATTCATTCAGTTAACTGTTTGCAAAGTTTGAAAATTGTGAAAAATGCCAGACGTTCCCTGGGTGACATCCTCAAATGCCTTGCACATATTCTGTAATAATGCAGTTAAGATGACAGTTTAATAGTTTTTGTTATAGTCGCCAGTTTTCCTTGTGTCATCAGGTACGTTGGCCAGTCCGACTGGTTCCGTGCAGACAAGAGGGGAAAGTTCAGTTGGGACTTCTTGGAACATAAAGACACTCCCCTGCAGGAAGTAGACATGAGCAACACAGTCATCAGCTACACAGGACTGGTCAACCTGGGTAATCATCTCCTTTCAAAAATCACTTTTCTGCAGCTGTAATCTAATTGTCTTTGTCTTACTTGAATTCATTGTTTCTAATCTGCTTGTCCTCCATCAGAGAGACAGAAAACTTTGCAGACTCTGTCATTACGAGGATGTCCTGAAGTGGATGACTGGTTCCTGGCCCGGCTCCATGTCTTCCAGGACTCTCTTGAGGAACTGGACATCTCTCACTGTCCACGCATCACTGTAGGCGGCCTGGCTGCACTCAGGAATCTCAAGTAAGTATCCAAACAAGTAGCCAAAGTTATTCTTGTATATGTTATTGTTTTATTAAATTCTTCCCTTTTTGTTTTGTGCGTCTCGTGTTTGTTGCAGGGGACTGCGGCGTCTGGATGTGTCGTCCCTCCCTGGGATTGTGAATCCTGGGTTAGTCATTATCCTTCTGGAAGAGATGTTACCACAGTGCCAGATCACTGCCACTGGCTATGACCACAGCCAGAGGCATGAAGCAAGAGAGGAGATGTAGAAGTACAAGTGAGGACAGAGGTAGGCAATGGGCACAGGAAGGAAACAAAAGACTGTTCAGAAAGAGTCCTCTGTTAGTTCACAGTGGTCTGGTGAAAAGGGCGCTGATAGAGCCAAGCAATGTGCAGAGGAAATGTCTTGCAATACAACCATCACAACTTGTTTTCAGTACTGGACCAAACCAGTTTGGTTATCACAGAGAAGTTCCAGCAAAGCATTTTTTTAAACTAGCATCTGCACAAGACTTCTCCTGTATAAACTACTAGAATAAAACAGATATAAACATATAATCCATCTGCACATTTAGGATCTGAATTGAAATGTGTTCAAAATGATGTGATGAAATGATGTTTGTCTTCAAGAATTACCTTTTCTCTGCAAATCTGATTTTATTTGCTGAAATGTAAATATGATTGCAAATATACTGAATAAAGATTCATGATTATTATAAATGTACAGTTTTAACCTGTGAATCCACTAGTCATGTTTAACAGACAATACAAGCCATGTGGCCACATATCTTGTCAGTGTGCATTTCTAATCTTCACCATGAACGCTTATGTGAGGAGACTAAAACCCATAATCCAATATGAGCCTTGTGTTGCAGCAGTGTCAGACCTGACAGTGGATGGATGAAGACACAAGAAAGACTGGGAGACCAGAGTGAATGGGAATAAAGAAATCACTGCTGTTTTGTATGTAAAGATACTGTCTGCACCCCCATATGTACGGATAAGCGGTAGATGATGGATGGATGGATGGATGGATGGATACTCTCTGCATTGATTTGGAAGCCAATTTTTATATCAACATAATTTGATGTAAGGTAGTTGTACTTCATCTTGGCTAGTATTGCCGACTTTATTTTGTCATTTTTTATTGTATATGTGGTCTCAGGTTTAAGTGAGACAATGGGCTTAACAGAACATTAACAGGAATCTACCTAGGAACCTCTTATGTCCTGTGAACTGGGTCAACACGGACAATGTTTCTGACGGACAACAACAAGTCGGTACCTCTGAGCGTCCGGTGTTGTGAACAACTGTCGTAACTTTGTGAAATTTGGAATTTAAAGTATTTGTCATTCGGACTCTTGTGGCTGAAGGGTCTCAGTAGACAGATAAATGTCTGGTTCATCAGGTAGGAAAACTGTTTTATGTGTAAATTATAACTTTGACAGTCAACGGAGTTAAATGGCGCTAGCTAGTTTAGCTAGCTATATGGCTAATAGCTCGTTAAACGGAGATATATTTGTTGAGTCCGACTTTGACGTGGTATCCAATTTTGCTTTTGTAGAACTTCCTAAAAGAGAAGAAGAGGAGGAGGTTACACCTGAAGCAGAGGTAAGAAAAACAGCGTATCTGCAGGTGTGAGACTGAAACGTTAGCTAGTGAGTGTTAGCGGGTTAGATGGGGCTGTTGTCAGCTTTGTCGTGACATATCCAGCAAAGGAATGATCTGTCACCGTCTGACTAAGGCAAGCAGATTTCAGGGAAAGAAAGCAGTAGTTCACACAACTTACTGCTCACAGAATCATTGGTTTTAAAGTCAGTAATGTGTCTTTTCAGGAGGAGCAATCCGACGACAGCAGTGAGGAGGAGGCTGCAGGAGACACCGAGAGTACGTGGTGAAAACAGGCACACGTGAAACATGCGATGGCAGTGATGCAAAGAATTAAAACAAAGTTATTCAGTCACATACAACCGATGTTGTCCAGTTAATTACCGCATTTTATACGTTATTACACTATATGTCATGTGTCTCATACATCTACAATCAGACTGATATTATTTCATTAATTACTTTTGCAAAGATAATTATCCTATGACTGATTTATCCTTAAATGCATCATAATCTGGTTCTCTTTGTTCCTGTCAGTGGACTTCCTGCGTAACCTCTTCTCCAGCACCCTGGGCCTCGGCTCAGCAGACAAAGTTCTGGATGAGCTGACTCTGGATGGAGTGGCACAGTACATAAAGAGCGGCAAATGTGAGTCTTTGTCTGCTTCCAGTCAGCCTATCCATTATATTTGGATTGATTTACTGCTTGCCTTTTATCAGAAAGCACTTATTATTTTTCAAGTCAGGGATTTCTTTGCATTTGCGCAGGTAAAAACATCATCTGCATGGTTGGGGCAGGAATATCCACATGTGAGTCTCTCAGTTTTTACATCACCAAAATTTTTTTTGAAGTATCACTACTTTTAGCAATGTGTTTTTTAATTTTTAATATGTAATCGTCATCTCCACCCACAGCGGCTGGGATCCCAGATTTCCGCTCACCAGGAACTGGCTTGTATGCAAACTTGCAAAAATATAACCTGCCTTACCCAGAAGCCATCTTCCAGATAGATTACTTTAAGGTGGGTAACGAGTGCTTTTTTTGAAGAAGACACACTAGAGTGTCTAAGAGGTGTCAAAAAGCCTTAACCGTTTTGAATCGTTAGAAGTTTAAACGTGGCACACAAAGCCTAAGGCCATTTCAGTCAAGAGTGCTGTACCATGGCTAATTGCTTAGTACGCCCCCTTGTACAGTCACCTGAAGACCATCCTGTTTCATTACTTGAGGCAGTGCTCAATCTACTCTCTACTGTCACTGTAATAAAATACTTTTTTTTTTTTTGTCATTTTCTGTCACAGAGACATCCAGAGCCTTTCTTCGCCTTGGCCAAGGAGCTCTACCCAGGACAGTTTAAGGTACAAAGCACACGTTGCAGCCTTCTTCAATATTAATTGTTTAAAAATGTGTGGAATTGAAAACATGTTGGTACATTTAAGCCTAAAATGTAACTTCAGAATACATCAGGTTGCATTTTAGCTTGTGGATTATTTTTATTTGTGTTTAGCCGACAATCTGTCACTACTTCATGAAGCTGCTGAAGGACAAGGGGCACCTGAGACGTTGCTACACACAGGTAGGAAAAAAAAACTCAGTTCTACTTTCCATTCTGTACATTGACTCTTTCTGTTATTGACTTAGATACGTCTGTGCTCATTCAGAACATTGACACTCTGGAGCGAGTGGCCGGGCTCGAAGGAGAGGATCTTATTGAAGCTCATGGAACGTTCTACACCTCCCACTGTGTCAGTTTCTGTTGCCGCAAGGAGTACAGCCTGGACTGGATGAAAGGTGCCTTTTTCTTTTGCGAGCATGGGATTGATGAGTTGTTTTGATTCAAACCTCTGTCCTCTGTTTTGTAGATAAAATCTTTTCTGATGACATTCCCAAATGTGACAAGTGCAGCAGTTTGGTGAAGCCAGGTAAGTGGATCAGTGTAATTTTGTTTACTTGTTCCATCCTTTCTTCCTAAAAGCCATTTTATCTCTTTCTGACTACAATGACTGTTAGATTCTGTAACTGTGTACCTTTGTGTCCTTTGTTTTTCTTCACATATCAGATATTGTCTTCTTTGGGGAGAATCTACCGGGCCGCTTCTTCACTTCAATGAAGATGGTGAGCGCACACATGCTGGTGGTTTGCAAGCATGCTTGATGTGACACATTTTTTCACTGATCATATATTTTTAATTTTTTTTACCTACCAGGACTTTCCTCGCTGTGATCTTCTCATCATCATGGGGACGTCTCTGCAGGTCCAACCATTTGCAGGTCTAGTCGGAAGGTACTGTTAAATTCCACATTTCTATATTTTCCATGTATCTGTAGTCATGAGACTGTCCTACTGTCCTACATTATGAAATATTCAGGTTTGATTCCAGCAATAAATGTGAATAAATATTGAGGATGATGCAGAGGGCCATTCCATCCACTACTTATTGTGGATTGCTGTCACTAAAATATTGTTTGTTAGCCCTTCGTTTTTGTTTCTTTGTCATTTAGGGTTTCAAAAAGTTGCCCCAGACTGCTCATTAACATGGAGAAGGCAGGGCAGGTGAGACCTCACACCATCAATCATCTCTTGTCTTTGTCCACATTTTTTTCTGTCATTGCTGTATTTCTTAGATTCTCTGTGCAGTGTTGTCTGTGTGTGTCTCTGTACAGGCTGATCCTTTGTTTGGGTTGCTGGGTTTTGGAGGAGGGATGGACTTTGACTCAGAAAAGGCATACAGGTGATACAGAGATGCTGCTACTTCTTCTTTACAACTGATTTACTTTATTACTTTTTTTTCTTCTGTGACTTAGATCTGATGACAGAAACTGTGATCTGAATTTGATCAAATTCACTGGATCAGATAATCAGTTTGTGCCAGGATGAAAAGTAAAAAAAAAAAAAATCCAAAATGATCGGTAATGACTTATCTCTCGCTTAATATTTCAAGTAGTTGCTCAGTAATCACTCAATGGAAAGGAAGAAGTGGTTTGTCCAGGTTTTCTCACACTGTGTCCTTTATCCTCTCTCCAGAGATGTGGCTCACATCAGTACTTGTGATGACGGCTGTTTGGCTCTCGCAGAGCTGCTGGGATGGAAGGTAAATTACACTTTTATCTGTCATGTGATTCTTCCTGTTGGCCCCTCCTCCCCGGCGCTACGGGTGTTAATGACACATTTTTTCACCACTCTGTCTACCATTTTTGTAGCTTCCTCTTGCGTGCTTACGATCAGGCGCCTGGTCGCCATGTCTTTACAGAGGTTGATGCACAAAGAAAAAAATGAAAGCAAAAGAGGAAAGAGTGGAGGGCAGTTAGAGACACCAACGCTCACTTCTAGTGGGTCATAAGCAATGAGTAAGAGGGATTACTTTTTGTATGAGTCTAAACTTTTTTTTAAGGACAAACCTGCTCGTCGTACCTTAAATTTCTCACCATAACCTGCAGCACAGACTGAATTTCTGTTCAGATGCGCAGTATAATTAAAACTTATTTTAGTATTTTCTTATTTGATGTGCAGTAAGTAGAGTACATATGAGAAGATCCTGTTACTAGAAAATCATCTTCAGAATTTCTTCCCTTTCCAGAGGGACATTTGTTTCTGTAAACCATATACCACACTGTTCCTTTCAATAAAAAAAAAACATACAAAGCTTGATCATTTATCAGCCGCTCAGCATTGTCATCTACATGTAGGATCAAAGAACTAGTTTGACATTATAAGAAATAAAAGGTTCACTTAAGAACACGATGTATCTAGTTTATTTAATCTGTAAAAAAACACAATTTATGGTTATTCATGCTTAATAATTGAGCTTTAGCTCTGGTGGTAGTTAGCTAAACATCTGCTTACTCTGGTTTCACCTTCTTTGATCACAATGATATTAGGCATGTAAATTGATATTTTAGATATCTAACATTGAGTTGGCCATATTAGTAGTTCTCATCGAAACATGTCTGTATGAACCCTCACTCCTCTAATTAAATATGCAGTAAAAATAAATAGTTAATACAAAGTGTACTCGGGTTAATCTTGTCAGCATAAAACTGCAAGAACAAAGCAATAAAGGTGAGAGCTTCTGAAATGTTCGGGTAACCTATTTGTGATTTTCCTGTGTGAGGTTGTGGTCGCTCGTCTCTGTGGACAGACTTCTCGATGAACGCAAAGCAAGAGCTGTTTTTCTCTGCTTGTTTCCTCACAGTCATCATTCTGTCTCAGTTGTCCAGCTAAATCACTCATGTGTGCCCGTCACTTCTCCTCAGGAGGAGCTGGAGGAGTTGGTGAAGCGGGAACATGCCAGGATTGACAGTCAGGACAAGAAAGAGGCGGCCAGTGATGACAAAGCAGCCGCAGCCAAGGTGAACTCTGCTGCATCGGCGGCACCAGAGCCCAAAAAGGAAGAGTAACTGGTTAAAACGCTCCTTTTCTCAGAGAAGCCGCTGCAGTGATGTCACAGTGATGTCACAGTGTGAGGTTTTTGTTTAGAAGTGAAGCCTCAAAGGGTGTCACACTCCTTTTTCATCTGCGGACATTTAATTCTTCTGAACAAACACACTGTTTGTACCTGCACTTTACTGACATTAACCTACTTTACTATTTTTTTTCTTTCTGAGGCAGTTAATTCACATGGGTGGATTTTAACTCATGTTTTCAGATAGACACGTCAGTGCATGAAAAGTGATAAATATCTTCTAAACCCAATCAGTACGATCATGACTTTGCAGAAATATACGACTAGCTACTATATTGTCCCAGAACCAACAGTTGAACACATCATCAGAGAAAGACTTAAACTCTCTTCCCCTCATGTGATTTCAGTTTTTGCTCCCTCAAAGATCACCAGGCTGTTGTGTATTTTATCTGACAGGTCATGGATCTGCTAAAGGTCTCACTAAATTCAATTCTGTCCAGGGAAGCTGAGGTAGATGTAAAAAAAAAAACCAGTAGGATTGATTGATTGATTGATTGTAAGTGGAACTTTTAAAATGTTTTAAATTAACATTTTTTTTCATGTTAACCTGCTACTGTTAGATTTATGTAATATGTCCTCTTAATCTTATGGAACAACAAACTCTACATGGTGCAAACAGCATAACGCTAACTTAGCTGTCGCTACAGTCAGGTTAAGAGTTGGTCCTTCGTTGATTTTGGGGATAGATTTGAGTGCTGCAGAAACAGAGTAAAAAGGACAAGAACTGATCAAATAAGGTGAACAAGTTCTTTCATAGGAAGCTATTGGGTTATGTAAAAAAAAAAAACATGGCTTGCATCATGAAATGAATGTGGACACAAATTAACAGAAACTAATAATACAAAGATCCTGCAATAAATTTGACCTTAGTAAAGCTGATATTGTTCACTTTTGTTGAGACTGTGTCAAATTATTTGTTAGCAGATCTTAAAGAATATGGAAACTAGGTCTTCAGCTCATAGACGTGTCTTCCACAGTTAAGATAACTTTAAAAATCAGTTATTAACACTTTGAGCTCTTGCCTTTTGTTTTCCTTTTTCTTTTTTTTAAGTGATTAATCTGCAGGCTAACACCCTGCAGGATTTTAGTTTTCAGCTGCATTGGTTATTGGCATCATACTGATCATGGTGTTTGCAGGAAATGCTTTAAACAGCACTGCAGTGAAAGGAAGACCATAAAATGTTGCCTCAGAGGTGTTGACCAATCAACAACACCTTCACATGTGGCTTCTGAGCGATGGAGGACTGTTGGACAACCAGCAAACCAACCTGCCTGTAAACCATGAGAGAAAATAGACATGAAACCTGTCTGAGGAGCCCCTCCTCTGCCTCTTTATTTTTCTGTTCAACATCTCTGAACTTGACTGAAAGCTTAACATATGCATCTGTGCGTCTGTGCAGACATTTCTCCACTTTTGCAAGATTCAATCTGTGACACTTAAAGAGTTGTGGTGAAGCATTTCCAGAACCACTGTCTGCTCTCAACCATTCATCATTTCTGCACAGAGAATAAACTTTCAGTGTCTGTTCACACCGTGCACAGAGCCATGCTAACCACAGACAGACTGGAGCGGAGGGGAGGGAGGAGAAGGTGAAACATCAGCTGAACAGTTTCACATGAAAACTGAAAGTGCAGGAGACAGTGTGGCAGCGGTTCGACTGTTTTGAAATATTCTGCAGGAAACCTCTGAAGGACGTATTTCTGAGGGAGTGTGTGAGCTTCCTATTTCAGTCCTGTTGATATTTGGTGCTCTTGAGCAACATCTGGCAGAAAGAGAGAAGACTGCAACATGTGGAGAAATGTGCTAACAGGGTAGAGAGAGGATAGACCGACTGACTGATCCAGACCACCACATGTAAGTGTCAACCATTTTCACACCACAGTAAGTCCTTGAATCTTTTTCTGAAAGAAATCTTACTTAAAATTCTAATTTTAACCTTATTTTTGTCTCAGTCTTGAGCTTCTAATATGTGACTTCCACACTGACATGCTGTCTGTCTGTGTGCGTGGATGCAGACGCTTGTCTGTATGTTTGCGTCCAGAGCGGCACACAGTCCAGTTAATGGCACCACAGCCATCCCATGGAGGAGCAGCAGCAGGAGGAGACTGTCGCTGCTGGAGCAGCTGAAGGTCTGTCAGGAGGCCTGGTGCCCCGGGGCCCCCTGGGATAGAGAGGGGGCCCATGCTGCTCTCTGTGGGACCCCTGCTGGGGTGAGTCTGACCTTTTATTACATATAAGGTAGTGATAATTCATCCTCCAATAATGAATAATTATCCTGTTTTTTGGAAAGAAATAAGCCTACATGTTGCCAGTATTTTCATCACAATGCAATACCTTTGATTTTGACAAAAATTCCAAAACTATACCATCACTAAAATCTAATCACATTGTCCTTTTGTTACATTTTGACATATCAAACAAAAATAAGAAATGCATTTGTGTGATTTAACTTTTTATTTTCATTATTTGAGTAAATATTCAGAGGAAATTAAGTTTTGATAATCAGTCTGTCTACTGTCCCCATCTCGCTGCATGTCCTCTTAATCACCCGGTCAGGTCTGGTTAGTTTGCTGCTCATCCACTCGTCCAACAACGTCTCAAAAAAAGGAAAGCAGATGCTGTGCAGGGGCGTCTGCATGCATCTCTGAAATGTTCTGTTACAACAGATGTATTCTTAGCTGTCCTGAGTACTGACATGCACATCTCACCCACACAACAGTAGTTCCTTTTTCTGTTTGACATCTGATAACACAACGGACACTCGGCTGAATGCAGAAGTAGTGCTCAATAAGAAGCTGTGCGCATCAGGGAATCAACAAAATGGATTCATCTGCAGCCGACGGAGAATGTGAGTCAGACAGAGAATTATATTATACTGAAAGAGTGACATGCAAATAATTACCCAGAAATGCCAAAACACTAACTAGAAGTCACTGACACGTGAGAATGTGGTCATGGGGAAGGATAGGAGTGGGTTTTGTTACTGGGGAAACTCACAGAATGAATGTATATGAATGTATGTATATATATTTTTTATATATATAAAGTATATAAAGTCTTCCCATGAATCAGATATGAATGACTAAATGTTGCTGTTATTAATCAACAGAGCAGTTTCTTATGACTACTGCCTGCCATCAGGCTGAGTATGTTTGCTTCTGTTTCTGCACACTGAGCCACTTCCTGTGTGTATATAAATGTGTTTCAGAGCTCCTCTGAAGCTACATGTGGTGACATAACGACATGACCGAGCTGTTGGTTTGCATTTCTTCTGATTGCATGTTTTTTGTTTTACCCAAGTTCATAGTGTCTCAACCAACTGTGCTTCTGTTTTAGGCACTCTTTCTGACAGAAGTGTATATTATGAATAAATACATTCAGACATGTAAAAGAAAAAAACAACCAATCAGAGTCAAACTACGCAGTGCTGGTCAAATATGAAATATGACATATTTAAGATGATTATGATGCCTATTTCTAGCCTCCAAACCTGTAAAATGAAAAAAGGTTTGTGGAGCACAGGAACACAGATTTTTCACAGGTTTTCTGTCTCATGCTTTAACTCTAAATGTTTCCTTAGTCCACGATAATTAACTGGTAACGAATGAGTAATATTTATGGATGTATTGTACAGTGCTGCATTAGTCAGGCCTTTGTCTTAGAGAGGATTCAAGAGAAACTGACAGAATCCTAAACAGCAAAGTTCATTCTTGATTTTGGAAACAGTAATTTGACAAATCATTCTCTTATCAGGTCCACTCTCAGATCTTTAGCTTCCAGCTGTATCACGTTTTAGATAAAGTCCAGCCCAGTCCTGTCATAGAAACACTGTATTTTTCATTCATCTCTCTGTGGTTGGTCTATGGGTTTCTGCCAGTGGAAGCGTTTAAAAGAAAACCTGCTCGACACGCTTTAGCTGCTGAAGTGAGTCAGTGTGTGTCTCCCCGCAGAGTTTCCTGGTTGTTCGTCACTCTGCGACGTCTCAGCCCAGCCTGCTCTGTGTGTCTGCTGGAGGAGAGAATGGAGCAGTTATTGATTATAATATCCAAAGCACAGACACAGGTATGTTTCAAACACACGCTTCTCTCTTTTCTGACTGATAAACAGTTGCAGTAACTCAATAATGTTTTGCTTTCTGCTGCTGAACTTATGTGTGCTAATTATCCACACATCTCATCAAACACACTTTCAAACTGCAAATACTGGTTCCTTAAACTGTGAGGTCATTTTATTAATTAGACACAGATAAGTGCTGCTTTTACTACTCTGTAAATGTATGCTGTGTGCCTGAAATCACAGACCAGCATCAGAAAATAACAGATTACTGGATCCTGTGGAGACAGAAGTGATGAGACGTCCACGCTGGTCTTATCTTCAGAAGTCCCCTCTCATTCTTCCTGGTTCAGACCTTGGTGTGTTTCCAGGAATGAGTTTGTTTCTGTTGAATATGACACGATCTGCCTACTCTTTCTGTTCTTTTTGTTTGTGGTGTCAGTCTTCCAGCTGTCTGAGTCTCGACTGTCTTTCTCTGACTTGGCTCAGCTTGTGCTCTTCTACTCTCTGAGCAGGTGAGAAGCTTTTTATTTACTGAATATTATTGAACTGACATTTGGTTTCTCTAACATTTTATCTGCTATTACATAAATATGGCACCGACCTTGCTATAAGTAGGGGTGATCAATATTGATATCAGCTATCAGTCCAATATCAGCAAAAAAAATGAGTATTGGTTTATATATTATATATGTGTGTGTGTGTGTGTGTGTATATATATATGTATATATGTGTATATATACATATACGTATGTATATATATATGTATATATATATATACATATATATATACATACATACACATATGTATATATGTGTATGTATGTATATATATACGTATGTATATATATATATATATATATATATATATATACATACGTATATATATACATACACATATATAGGGATTTATTGGGGTTATCAGTGTATTCTAATTTTTTTTTTTTTTTATTTACTTTATTTAAGTGTAGAATATTCTTATGCTTAATGTATAAAAGGATTGTAAAATTGATGTAACCCATTGGTTAATAATAAATGGGTTAGTTTTTCTCAGACCTACTGGTCTCTGTTTGAGTGATATCACTTGATCAGGCCCTTTCTAACACTCCATACTCCAAAATAAATAATAACAGTATGTATGATTTGTGCTGATATCGGTATCATATCTGAAGTGAAAAAGTTGTATCGGGACACCTCTCGCTGATAGTTTATTTGTTTTCACATGCTAACCTTTGTTTGCATATTTCTGTGTGTCAGGGATGTGTTGGACGTCTGTCTTTTCATTCCTCGCTGGATCTACAGAGTAACTGAGAAGAACACAGATCGTCTCTCTCACCTTGAACCCAGTGAGTTCTTCTATCTCTATGACTTTTACATCTCTGTCAGAAACCAGAAAGATATTTTAAAGATCTGTTTTATTGATAATTCCTGTCTAATGCAGATACTTGGCTGTGCACATCACATGACCAACAAGCTGACAAAATGACCCAAATGGAGCCCAGCAGCATCATGTGCTCCATACAGGTATGAGTGTGTCTATGAAAGCATAGGTGGTGATGATGTTTGTGAGTGAGACGGCACACATCTCAATACTTTAACACTTGTTTTTTATATTAACAATGAAGCAAATGATTATTATGTATGAACGGGGTTTGTAGGGAGGGGTTAGCACCTTAAGATGTTTTCAGACACCTTTGTGATGCACTATTTCATCAACCTTTTTTTTGGGGAACCACTTTTATAAGTGACAGTAGACTCTGTAAATCACGAGAGCAAATTTGTGAGTAACATTTCTGAATGTTTTACTGCCATCACTGCATCACCTTGTATTATCTTGAATACATAGATAGACAGATGTTAATGAAAAAAACTATACTAATAAAATACTTTAGAAATGAGATCAAATATGGGACATATAAAAGTTTATTTGGCAGCTCTAAGAACATCTCCCTCGACCCAAATGACAGCTTGTTCCAGAAAGTCAGCTAACACTACCTTAAAGTAGAGGCTTGCATCGAGTTCATGCTTATTTTATCTTATTTTTATCCACATTACAATGCTTCCTGTTTCTTCTCTTTGTATGTACTGGATGTATGTGTTCCCTCAGCTGACCTCCACCAATGGAGCCATGTGTGTCATCAATCCTCTCTACCTTCGTGAACATGGAGATGATTGGCTGACCCAGAGAGCCACTCAGCCACTGAACTATAGGCAAGATCGACGCCTCAGCTCCACCAGGAAGTGGATGGTGGCAGGCTTACAAAGTAAAAGAACCATGTCGCTGGACCAGGAACCTCCTGCTGCTGGTGTGGAGGGTTCAGGTGAGGACTTGTTACCAGGATGTAGGACAGTACAGAAGCTCTGTGGGCTCCCTTTATCTCTTCATCCATGCTTTGGTTGGAGTGGTTATTGAATTACTGTTACCTCTCTGTCATCTCAAACCAGGCTGGTTATTCTTTTCTGAAGTCTTTTTTTGTGAAAATCCCAGTAGCTACTCAGACCAGCCCTCCTGGAACCGACAATCATCAAGTCCAAAGTGACTTAAATCACTTTTCTTTTTTTTTTTTTTTTTTTCTTTTTTTTTTAACCCTTTCTGATATTCGGTTTGAATTCCAGGACGTCACCTTGACCATGTCTACATGCCTAAATGAATTACGCTGCAATGTGATTAGCTGATTAGATATTTGCATTAATAAGCTGTTGAACAGGTGCACCTAATGAAGTGGTAGGTGAGTGTATATATACTGTGTATATTTAGTTTAATGAAATAAGTAATTAGTTGTTTTCTCTTTTGTTGTGCAGATTTCCTTTTTTGGGGGAAAGACAATTGTGCTAAGCTAATCTGCACAGTGGTTGTCCAGGAAGTTGTAGCTTCATAATTAGCATGATATTTTCTCATCAAACTATATGAATGAGTATATTTCTTAAAATGCTGAGCTATTAATTGCTAAGGAACGGTGCTGTCTAAGGTAAAGCAGCCCACTGCTCCCTTACTGGATCACTTACTTGTACGGCGATAAAGGCTGTTTAATGTTTAAGCCAGTGGAGAGGAATTTGTTCAAATCAGAAAACCCTGAAAACCTTAGTCTGGTCTGCATGGCTCAGTCTGTCTTGAGTCATTTGTCTGAAGTGACCCTTTAAAGGCCGACATGGTGTTCATCCTCCAGGTCTAATCAGAACCATGTCTGCTGAATCCCCACATGGCCCCACAGTCCCAGCCGCTCCAGCAGGGGTGGTGCTCAGGAGACCCAGCAGAGATTTTGCCTCCACCCCTCCTCACAGAGCGAGCACAGAGAGTCTTCCTCAGTCTGCTTCCTCCTCCCCTGGAAGTTCAAACAGAGCATCCTTTGAGCTGCAGCCTCATGGCAGCCCAGTGCTGCCTCAGTCTCCTCACAGGGTGTCCTGGATTGAAGATGGAGTCTGGCTGCCTCCTCCCAGGTCTTCTCATTCTCTACACCCACCGTCAACAGAGCTGGACTCGCTGTCAATCAGCAGCATAGAGGAAGAGCAGGAGCTCCAAACACAGAGCGCTACCCCACACCATCCATCTGCACATCGGCTGGCTGACAAGGTGCTGCATCGCCTGTCTGCGGTGGGTCAGGCTCTGGGTGGGCTGGTGTCTCAGAAGAAGAGACTAACCAATCGTGTGAAGGAGATGAGCGAGCGGAAAGGTGCAGCGTTTGCGGAAGCGGTGAAAGAATTTGTGGAGATGATGCTGAAGAAAGAAGCTGATCATGATGGGGTCACAGAGTTCTTACAGGAAGTGAGGTCATCGCTGTCGTCACTGAGAGACACACTGTTGGACTATCCAGAGATCCAGGCTTTGCTGGACAGCATCACTGATATGAACGACTCTGAGATCGGTGAGTAAACTGACAGTGATGTTTGGCAAAAATGTACATTTCAATAAAGTGTTTATTATCATAGAATGATAATGATGAAGAATGATCATTTTTCCCCTCTAGTAGGTGAGTTATCAGTGCTTCTTTAATTCGCCCCTCCTGTAGACTCCCTGGTAGAGCTTTCCCTCCACAAAGTGGCTCTGAAGCCCGTCTTCTCACACCTCTACTCCTGTATTCGTGTTTCCCGGACCAATGACGGCACCTTCGAGCGTCTCCAGAGCAACATGCGTGTGCTGGAGAAGAACAGGGTGGAGGAGTTAGGGGGGTCAGCTGGAGTTGGAGTTCCAGACTACGTCACCCTGGAGCGGATCCAGCAGAGGTTCACCAGGATGCACGAGGTCTACTCCCCAAACAAGAAGGTCCAGATCCTCCTCAAAGTCTGCAAGAGCATCTATCACAGCATGAGTGCTAATGCTAGCTCAGGTAGCCAGCTGTTTCTTTCCTGATTATTACTTTATTATCCTATTAGTCCGTATAGATAAATGTACTTCCACCTGCAGGCACAGTGCTTGGAGCAGATGATTTCCTGCCCTGCCTGACGTGGGTGCTGCTCCGTAGTGATGTGGTCACTTTACAGCTGGACACCGACTACATGATGGAGCTTCTGGACCCTGCACAGCTACAGGGAGAGAGTAAAGCAGACAAACACTCCAGCATGCTCACAAAAACAGAGTTCAAACCCAAAGCACACTGCAGAGGACCAGCTGTCTGATTCAACAACATTTCATAACTTCAAAGCTGCCTGGTTAAACTCAAATTAAGAGAGGGTGCAGCACACAAGCTGGTTTATGTAAAGATAAGTTGATAACTAAACAGTATTCTCCCTGCAGTCAGGTTTAACTGCTGCTGTGCTTTTCCAAACTTACTAATAAGATGATAAGATGCTCAACATTTCTGACTGTAAAACACATTTCTCTGTGTGCAGTGCATGAACTGATAAAACTAAAGCATGCTCATATTTTCTAGTGAAGCTAACGGATAGCAGTAATGCCCAGTTTGGTGCTCCTCTGATCACTGAGTTTTACACTTCATACTGAAGTTATTTTCTCCATGTAGTGGAACACTGAAAACTGAAAACACAAATTAACAGTCAAGTCCCTCATCCATAAGCATCAATGTTTCCTCACTAAGCCTGACTCTGCTGATCAATATAAAGAATCATTTCCTTGTAAGCCTTTTGACCAGCAGTAGAAAATGTTTGCACTTATTTCAGCAGCGTTTTCCCTCTCTTTTCCCAGCATTGGGTCATTCACGATATGATTTAACAACGCAACTTTGCACACAAGAGAAATTTGATGTCCTTGTAAACTCATTTTACTAAGCATAAACATAACTTAAAGTGTCTGACATGTGTGACCTCCTTATGCCAGTAAACGTCAGAAAAACATAAAGACTCATGATCATAAGCAGGTTGTAGTGTGAGTATTACATCAGACTTGACCACTCAAATTTAGAGATGCTCAGTACAGATAGCTGCTTCTAGTCTCGTCTCCAGGTGGAGATGATGCTCATTCACTTCATGCTTTCATACAATTATTAAAAACTGTTTAATTATGATTACAAGCCACAAACCAAATCTTTCCTTCTCTATTCCCCTTACCAACAGGTGGCTACTACCTTACAACTCTATACGCGTCTCTTTACTACATCAGCAGCTTCCAGCCTCGACTGGCCGCCCGTCAGCTCAGTGTCGAAGCCCAAAAGTCTCTGAACCAATGGCATCGCAGGCGCACTCTGCACTGCAACCAATCACGGCGCAGCAGGAACCGACGGACCATTCGCAGGCAGGCAAATAAGGGTGGGCAGAAGTCTGTGACAGAAACTGACGGTAAAAAGGAAAACGATGAGACGGAAAGCTCCACAGAGGCTCTGCAGCTGCTGAGCTGTGGACAAGAAGCTGAGGACAAATCACAGATGTCCACTCCAGCATCAGACTGTAGTGAGGAAGACATTATAAGGAGCCAAGAGGAAGAAGGACGGACCATGGAGGACCATGGAGGACTGTAGGAGGAAGAAGAGAGGCCTTTGATGTAATGAATCATCCCATTCTGCTGTGATTCCTCATTTGTAGAGAGAAAACAGAAAACTTTGAGTATTGAGCAGAAACTGTGGTGGTGAGTCCTCCAGGGACCCTTTAAAGGGATGAAGAGATGTTTCACTGGATATCAGATCCACAGACAGTCAAATGAGCAAAAATCACAGTCACACTGAGGCCATAACTGAAGTGGACAAAGTGGACACTGCTCCATTTTAAGGAGGCAAACAGCAGAAAGAGTTAGTGTTTCATCACTTCCACTTTCCTCAGCTCAAAGTATACGTTTTTTTAACAGGGTTTCAATTAAATGACTGAAATAAGGTTTGTCATTAAAACAAGCTTAAGGCTTTTTAATGTTTACAATATAAAATGTGTAGCTAAATATCCCAGTTTCTACAACACACCTTCATATCCTTCCTGTTTAGACTCTTCATGTGCTTCTATTATTTTAGTTAATACTGAGATATCAGTATTAATAATCAGGTGTTTGCCACAGAGTTTATTTTCTGCAGTAATCCATAACTAAAGGCAATTTGATTTTGTAAATTTCAGCATGGAGTGGACTTTTAATATGCTGATGTTTTATAACTGATGGCATTTTTGTAAATATTAACATGGTATTAGGAACGTGAAATAGATTATATTAATAAAGTTTTCTCTCTCATGTATTATTATTATTATTATCATTATTATTGCAGACTAATGAGGAAACGAAGCACACAGGTTCACTTTATATGTTAAAAGCTGCACAACAGAAAAAGCATCAAACAGCAGTTAAAACCTGTTTAAAGAAAACACTGGATCATTGAGCAGCTGAAGAGACTCAGATTGATAAAAAGAGCTAAGAAAGAGTGAATATATCACATAAATAAGCACAAACATGATCTCTCCAAAAGAATGATCATGTTTTCTACTATATTTGTGAGTAAGAAGCCATATGACAGAAATCCTCTGAACCCCAAAACCTGTAAATCAATAAATGAACCCTTGACTGCACCATAGGGGTCACTGCCCTTTGTTTAAGTGATTTGAAGCCTTTCAGCATGAGGTCATGCCCTTTTTGTTGTTTCTGTTCCTCTCTTATTTTGTTAATCCCTTTCTTCCTTATTGAATATAATCTTTTGACTGTTCTTTTTTCCTCAGAACAAATACAAACTGACTCAGAGGCTTTTGGACCACTGGAGGGCAGCATCACACCTCCTGTTAGACCTACAGCTCACAGATCCTCTGAGTGTTTAGTGGACGGTGGCAGAATATTCATTGGTTTGAGTTTGAACTCTTGGAATAAGTTAATTGTGTTGGAGGCTCCACATGATTCTGCACACAAAACACTGCAGACATTACCAAGAAATTAATAAAAATACTGTTTATTGTGAGTTTAAGGCAGTTTAAAGTGAGTTGAACATTTGCTGAAGTAGTTGATCACTAAAAGGAGATAAAGACCCAGCAGACAGACACTGTACATGCTACGATGCTTTCATCAGTCGGCCACAGGTTTAAACTTTAAAGGAGGTAGGATTAGCTGCCGACACTGAAGCAGTAAAAAGTGTGGAAGAAGTGACTGAAGTTTTATTCACTTGTGTAACAGAAGAAGACAAACTGTACGTTATCTATCCCTGAAAATAAACTGATTTTTTTCACTCTGCTTCACACTTTCTCTCTGTCCAGCCAGCAGACCACACTCCATACTGGTCCATAAAGGGACTTGAACCAGCAACCCTCTGTTCCCTACAGACTGAGCTGAACAGTTGTATGGTGACCTCAGGAAGTGGAAGTCAATGGTTGTCAGATCTGCACATGTTAAAGGAGAAATGTGAGTTTAAAAAAGTGACGTCTCAACTTTTCAGTGTCATTTTCACCTTTACAGAAAGCTGCAATTAACAGCTTGTAAATGTTAACAAACTAATGAATGCACATACATCAGGCATACACACATGCCAATAGTTATACAGGGGGCCTCTATGTTAATGCTCACACACACACACACACACACACACACGAAGCAGTATCATCGCTGCATTCTAAATGACCGAGCCAATCAAATGTGCCTAATGAGACATCTGGCATTCTGCCTGCATGTGGATGTCAAGCCTAGAAACAGCTGGGCCTTCACACACACACACACACACACACACACACACACTGAACAAAATGTAGGGAAGCACTGAGGAAGGAGTTGTGGTCAAGACCATACTGGGGAGTACATGGTGTCACACACTGGTTCTCCAACACACAGCTCTTTCACACATGTGATATATTATGCATACATGAGTGTGTGTGTGTAACGCACTCACCGCCGTCATAAATTAGATATATGGCAGCAGTGGAGGAGGAGGGAGTGTGTGTTAGTGTGCATGTGAAATGAGGAGGGGGGCACAGATGGCCGTGGCCTGAGGCGTTCAAGGTACTGCAGCTAAACATGGACACACACACACACACACACACACACACACTGCTGCTCATATATATAAACACTTCAACATAGACATATACTGTATAAACAGGAGACAGAGCTGTGTACAGTCATACAGTCCACTAATCTCTGTGTCCATATTAGAAATTATAAAAAATAAATCTTTTTCTACTTCCTGTCCCCAGAGTCAGTTTTAAAATCTGCAACAAGCTTCCAGAAAACTGCAGGTCAGCTGCAGCTCTTACTTCTTTTTATTATTGTTTTCATTCATTTCTCACACTGTACTGTAACTTTTACTCTGGTATTTTATATTTTATACCTGTCTTATTCTATGGCAGAGTGAGGATCCCACAGTTTGCTGCCCAGTAGATTATTTAGGTCATTCATTTTTATCATTTATCAGTTATTATGTGTTTGTTGTAATGTTTTATGTTTCAATATTTTTATTGCTTGATGTTTTATGTAATGTACTTTGAATTATTGCTGAAATGTGCTGTATAAATAAACTTGCCTCACCTTTCCATAACAAATGAAAGACAACCATATGAAGTTTTTCTTTAGAAAAACATCTCAGCACAAAATGGATAAAATATCAGAACAAACTGTTTGATTAATGATTGTTTCTGCTCGTCTTCAGTGGTGGAATATAAAGTCCTAAAGTTGAGGTACTTGCCATATCGCGATACTTTATTTGACTGCTATTCTTACTTATTACTTTATATATTAAGATTTTACACACAAAACCCTGTATGAAACCCTGTTTGAGTAACTGAAAGCATGTGAGCTCAGTGTTTTTCTTAGAACTTCAAGAAATATAAATATAAATAAATGTGCTTGCTTCACATTGTGCTTTAAATGCCGTACAGGTGCTGCTGCTCACCTGTCCTGTCTTACCTGTTAGGAGTGTCTTTGTCTTTGCTGAGGTCGTCCTCATGCAGCAGCTCGTTCACACACGACAACACAATAAAACTTTCACCATTCTCTTTCTCTTTTTAACCCTCCTGGTCCTTTTCTCATTCCTCCTCTCCAGCCCTCTCTCTCTCTCTCTCTCTCTCTCTCTCTCTCTCTCTCCTACTTGTCTGAACTCTGACAGGTGTGTAATTGAATGATTAACGACCAGCAGCCCCCCCCCCCTCCCTCCCACAGACACACTCTTTCTCTTTACGTTAAAATGGAATAGTACATATTTATGCACACACACACACACATTTTCACATTACACATGTGTATTCATTTTAGCCCAAATGGTCAAATTCAAACCAGCAGGAGTCTGAAATGATGAAGACATTATACAGAGTGTAGAGTGTAATATTTATATTCATATGTATTTATGTTATCCAGCACAGGGACGAGCTCATTTTAAATGACTCTGTTATCATTTATATTTCAGCTTAATTTTACAAAATGCATTCACCATAAAAATGTTATTAACTTCAGTCTCATTTTTGTCAAAATTCCTCTGATATAAATATTCACAGCATTTCCTCTCCTCTCTGTCTTCATTCGTCGTCATGAAGGCAGATTTTTACTTCCCAGCGGCTATACTGGAGTCTGTTAAACTGAGGCCGAGCCTCTGAAAGACACTGTGCTGATCTTTCTGCTCAGATCCTGAGCTGGTTTGTGCAGGATCAAACATTTCAGGTCGTTCTTCGGCCTGTAGATCTGTAGGATTTATGATAACTACTGACCTCTGTGTTTTTATCCAACAGATAGAGGTCTTCTGTCCTCAAACTCAACTTATGTCTCATAACAATGTTTGACTTGACAGATACCCTAGGAATATATACACAGCTGTTTTTATTATTTTTATGTTTTTCTGCTTTCCTTCAAAAAATCTATTTTAACATAACAAAATAAATAACTGAGACACCACATGTTATTATTTACATTTGAAATAGTTTAAAGAAAAAGAGTAAAAGTATTCAAGTTTATGTTTCTACGGTGTTGCAGACAGAAAAAAAAATTATTGTTCTCCACGTGCAAAACAAACAAACAAAAACAAAATAAAGTTCTATAAAATAAAAGGAATGGACGTGTATGGTGCTATGAAACTGTGCACATGTATCCAGATCTTTTTAGTCTGCATAGTCTTCATGCACACATTCATTTTTTTCCCCTTGACCTTTAATAGCATCAGCATGTTAGCATGTTAGCTACCAAGTAGCTCAGGAAAGCCTGGCTTTTTAGGCTCTTAGTCTTTCTTTGACATACCTGCTTGTTAGTTTTCTATATTGTAAAGCTGCATATCTGCAGAAGGACTTAAAGCAACACTTAAACATAACATGAACTACAGACATTTTGTGCATGGTCTCACGTTTCTGATGCTGGTGGAGAGTAAAAGAGAGGGACTCATCCTGACCAACACAGTTAGTGGTGGAGGGACAAAGAGAAATGAAAAGTGAAGGGTGCTGAGGTCAGGACCTGGGTGCCAGGGAGAACAGCCATTTCCTGTCGACCTCCGTTTGAACTCTGGCCCCTGACCCCCCCAGGCCCCTCCTGCTGCAGGCCTGAATGGGAGCAGGGTGAGCGGGGGTATTCACTGTTTGCTGTGTGTTTGGGTGGATAGAAGAGGTGGAGGTTATAGATGGACATGAGCATAAGAGGAATGAGAGGAGTGGAAAAGATCTAGAAAAGCCTGTGATGATGCTGAGGAGGGAAGGAGTGACTGACGACTGGAGAGAAGAGGAGGAAGAAAACACTGTTAGTCAAGAGAAGGTCCTGTGAATGTGGTTTATTTTAAGTGCTGGAACATTTCATGAAGGAGTCATAATAATCCAGAGTGATATGGATTATTGTAAATCAAGAACGCACAAACAGTAGTTAATCTTTTCTGCTGCGTGTTTTTGACTTCGGGAAGTTGTGTGAGGAGAGGAGGGAGCTGGACTTATGGGTTTTTACTCCACACATATTTCACTGACCCCCCTAGAAAACAAGATTTTTTTCACATATAAGTAGAAGCCAGAGAATAGAGGGAAAAACGTGGAGTGGTAAAAGTTAAGAGCTGGGATGATGCAGAGGATCAGTGAAAACCAAGCAGAAGAAATTTTGGATTTGTGCTTTAGAAAAAAAATCCTGCAAGCCATGAATAAATTAATACCTTAACAGGAAATGATAAAAAAAAAAAAATGAGTTGCCACATTTTCTCATAATGTTTTTTCTTTCTGCAGCTATCTCACCAAAATCTTTTGCTTTTCCTCTTGTTGACTTTTTAATCAATAATAATAAAAAATAAAAATAAGTAATAAAATTAAAAAATAAAAATGTATTAAGTGTAAATTTTAATTTAAATCCATTCAAATCAAATCAAAAGTCTTTATTTTCATTATGTGATTCTGCATACAATGAAATTAGGAGCGCAGCTTCATGGTGCTTAAATGTAGAAAATAGTCAAGATTAAAAAAATAAAATAGAAAAGACATAAATAAAAGATTTGTAAGAAAATAAGCTAATTTATTATATGCAGTATGAAAATGGGACAACTAATTTTTAATGTCTTTAGTTCCTCTACACACTCCTGCACCACAGCTATAAACACACACACACACACACACACACACACACACACACACACACAGATGACCAGGGACACGTATTACAAAAAAGTCATTTTAATACTTTAACTGTTTTTCCATCATTCATCAGTCAGAGAGGAAAGGAAGCCGAATGTTTCGAGTCCTTTGGCTGCAGCTCCCTCACACACCTCTGAGACGCTCACAAAATGTTCTAGAAATGTTACAGAAAAGTGTGTGTGTGTGTGTGTGTGTGTGTGTGTGTGTGAGTGTGTGTGTGTGTGTGTGTGTGTGTGTGTGAGTGTGTTTGCAGGAAAGATCCTAAGGTAAGGGACACCTGTCGGCATCTTAAGGAGGTCAGTGGTCGGACAGCGAGGCAGACTGGAAGTCATTCATAGTGTTGAGCTTCATGCTGAGGAAGAGCACTAATATATCAACAAGCTCAGGTGAAGCTGCGTCCGTCTGGAGTGGCACACAGAAATATAAAAATAGAATAAGAAAAGAACTGGTGTGAAGGTGTGTGTGTGTGTGTGTGTGTGTGTGTGTGTGTGTTTGACAGTCAACATGTGAAGGAAGACGATGAGCGGTGAAGAAGGCGTGTTCACGTCCCGTCCGGTCCGAGCCGATCGGCCATCTTTCTGTGGTTCAGCGGGCATGATGGGAAGTGTAGTTTAAAGCATCAGTGTCTCACCCACAGTGCAGAGTGGAGACGTTTGGAGGGGAGGAAGCACTTCTCCTCTCAGAGAGGCAGTATGGCTTAAACCTGCGAGTCCAGACTGAGGGGAGGAAAACAGCTACAGAGTCTTTCAGAGGGGAATGTAAACTTTTTTCTTTAAATACTGTTCAGAGTGCGTCATTACACATACGCACACTCACATACATATCTCAGCACACACATTCACTCACACATTCATACAGTAATTTGCCCTCACACACACACACACACGCACACACACACACACACACACACACACACACACACACACTAGTGTGCATGTATGTCCAGTCCCTGGGTGAGGAGTGGCTCTGCAGGGTGAGCATGGGGTGGTGGGTGGAGCAGCATGGCAGGGTGGGGGTGTGGGCCCGGGTACGGGTGGAGGGACGGTCCCGGGTGGGGAGGGTAGCCTGGTTGGGACAGTAAAGCGCCAGGGTAGTCACCCTGCAAAGAAGACATCCCCTGGAGACCTGGTGGGGAGACGGAGGACGTGATTACATTTTCAGCTTTTATATAATCAAATAATCTGCCTCTGGCAAAAAAAAACACAAACTGAGACAGATGTAGCTGGTATTTAAAAAAAAAAAATCAAGATCTCTGCAATATTTCACAATAAAGTTCTGTCAGTTTTTGACCCGTTGGCAGGGGATTGGTTTTTCACAACTTTTTAACACCATCAGATAACATGAAGCCAACCTTTTGTTCATATTTAAGCACATCACAGATTGAGCCAGCAGGAAATAAGCATTTATTAAATTAGATTTAAATTACAGCAAACGTAGACAGAGGGGGTTGTGGGAGGCTGTGCACAGAAACACATCACTAAATAATAAGTGACTCACTCTTTACTTAAATATTTATACTCATAATATTTAATGAAGAGGAACAGTGCAGATTAAACAGAGTATAAATATTTATTTAAACTGTGTCTCCTCAAGGCCACGTCCTTCTTTATTTTCCAGCAGTGACTGAGTCTGCGCTTGACTTTTCTTGAAGTGGACTTAAAGGATAAAGGATATTTTATATGTTTCTAATTGTCAGCAAATCAAAGACCAGAACGAACTGGAGAGATGTTGAATTTTTGGGGACTATATTCAGCTGTGGATTAATCCACGGTGTGTAGGACTGAGTCAGGATGGCTCACTGATGTGTTTTTAACAGGAATAAGAAGCACCACACACACACACACACCATACTTGTTATTTGTAGTAGGTGTGTCTCTACCTGATGTTCGGAGCCCCAGGTGAGCCTGTCCGTCGAGGCCGTACCCCCCCAGCGCCGCCCCCTCTGGGCTGTAAGGACCACCCTGACCTGATGGACGACACACACCGTCAGACACAGATATACAGCACGCACACTGTGCAGAGTTTACTGACTTCTAAACACTGACCTGAGCGATTTGACTGGTCAATCATCGGCTGAACTATTCTCCTCCTGGCATTGATGAACCTGCAGAGGATAGAGAGACATAAAGAAAGAGTTCAGAGAGAGAGAGAGAGAGAGAGAGATGGACGAGGCCAGCCGTTAATGAAGAAAAAGGCCGACCAGGAGACTATTAACCTTTTCCATTTTACAACCACTTAACCCTTTCAGGGGGCAGAGTAAATCAACGTTAGGGCAGAGCAGCTATTGATCGGCCCTGTGATAATTGATTGATCGGCTGTGTGCTTGTGTGCCGCAGCAGATAACAAATAAAAAAAGTATCAATATCTGACTGAACATGGAAATTTGAATGTGAATATGGGCAGTAAACCATCTGATTATTGGATATTGATTTACTGTTGTGTTTTATGAACACAGGCCTCATGGATTTTACTGCAGCTCCGGGGAAAATGTGCTTAGCAGAACATTTCTTCTTCTCTCTAATAAAGTGGATTATAGAGCTTCCAGTCCTGTAAAAAAACTGACCTTTTATTTAATTGTCATTTATTTTCTCACAATAAGGAGCTGCTCAGAGAAAACTGTGCTCATTTCCACACCTCACTATCACACCGACGTTTTATTGATGTGGCAACAGCCTCGCTGGTAAATTGAAAGTTGCGGCTTTACATTTAAACATGACACTTTAACTGATTATTGATAAGCCACAGGGCTGGAATTAGTGTATTGATCGAGGGCGCACTGACCAGTTGTTGACCTGTAAGATGGTCAGGCCGGTGTCTTGGGACAGCTGCTTTTTCTGCTCCTCAGATGGGTACGGGTGCTGGGAAGGGACAAACAGAGGTTACGTAAATGACACCAAGCATTTTTTTTTAATGTGGATAAACAGGGAATAACTTTAAGCTCAGCGAGAATCTACACAGAAACAGTGGATGTGAAGGAAAGCTCAGTGTGAATACTGATGAACACACACATCTGCTCTCACATTTTCAACCTCGTTCTCTCTCTGTACTTCTCTCTTTCTCTCACACACACACACATACTGTAATAACTGGAGTGAGGCAACATTTGACCTGCCTCATTTAGTATCTAATTACCTCACTGACAATTCCTCACTCCATTTCTATCACTTCCACAGTTATTCAACAGCGAGCATATTCACATAATCATTTAATCCCTGACATTTCATTTCATTCACCTCCATCACACACTGGCTTCCCCTCTCTCTCTACTTGTCAGTGATGTTTTGCCTCACACTGAATCCTCTCTTTCACTAATCCGTCTCTTTCTGTCTTTGTTACAGCTCTGCAGGTTTTAATCGTTGTACAAAGCCAGTGTTTCACTCTGATGTGATGAGAATATGGAAAGGTTCTCTCACCGAGAGGTGCTGGAAGAGCCACGCTCTCATGATGTTTGTGGCCACTTTGGGGAAGATGCCCCTCTTCTTGTTGTTCCTCCTGTCTCTGTCCGAGTCCTCGTCGTCTCCTGTACTGGGGGAGGCTCCTCCTCCGTCCAGACCGTCGCCTGCAGGGACACACAGAGTCAAAAATGTCAGAAAATGCTTAAAAAAAATGTTCATCAGTCTCTCCTGAAAGCCCAAGATAACGTCCTCAGACATCTTATTCTGAACAAACCAGGAATTAAGAAGCTGGAGTCAGAAATATAGACTTTTATTTCCTTAAACTTACTGATTAATCATTATCAAAGTTGTTGCTGATTAATTTAATAGTTAACAACTAATCGATTGATCAGTCATAGTACAACCAATGCAAGCTCATGTGGGTTGTAATATATTCCTTATATTCCTTGTAGAATTTTTTGGTCATGCGAATATTCTCTAATAATAATAATAATAATAATAATAATAACAACATTAAAGCATTGTGGTGTGTTAACTGATGCAACAAGTTGTATTGGAACAAATTTCATTAGTGCAAAAATGATCAGTCCTGGTACAAAATATGAAATAACCAAAAAAGTATTCATAATATTTAATATGTGCAGTATTTTCTCTAATCTTCTTCTGTGTGTGTGTGTGTGTGTGTGTGTGTGTGTGTGTGTACCTATGTCGCTGCAGTTGTCTGTTGTTGTGCTTTGTGAAGGCAGGCCGCAGGTGCCCGGGGTTCCCAGGGGAGTGGTGGCACATTCATCCGGCTCTCGTAACCATGACGCATTCTGCATGGAGAGGAAGAAGAAGAAGAGGAGAGGAGAAAGAAGAGGAGGAGGTCAGAGGAGGAGCAGTGGAAAGACGGGAGAATTCCCAGCAGGTGAGAGAACAAGAAGCCATGGGACACACATGGGACTGTTATTCAGACACATCCAGTGGATGCAGCTGTGACTGCGTGACGTCTCACCTGCTCTGACAGACTGGTGCAGGATCCAGTGAAGTCCTCCATGTCAGATTTGGATCCGCCCTCCCGGTCATCCAGGATGAGGTCTGTGGGCATTTTTCCCTTCAGACAGGTGATGTAGCGGTGGCAGAAGTTGTCGCACAGGTCGTGCACCTTTGGAAAACACATTTACATCCATGAGCGCCTACTGTGATCCTAACCTGTGCCTGGTGAAGAGTGAACTTTAAAGGATGGGTTCACATCCCTATTAAAACAATAAACACATGTCCATATGTGCACTGAAGTAAAAAAGTAAAATGTCTACCAGAGCCTGACCAGTTTCCTTCCCATGTTTTCAAATTAAAACACAGAGAAAAAACACTTATGTGCACCTTTAATAATTCACTGTTTATTAAATCTATGTTTCACAGTGCTGCGTAGACATTGACAGAGATAAGGCCACCAACCTTCTCTAACTCCAGCAAGTGAAAGCGAAGAACCTGTATGGCCTGGATCATCTGTTGGCAGAGGATGAATCAGTTTTTAACACACAGACACTATGCATGTGTGGAAAACGTTCATGTTCTCATGTGAGTTTAGTGCTCGTCGTACCAAGTTGTCAAGCTCAGGATTGGAGGAAAATATTGGCTTCTCAGACCGGATCTGTGACATGAAACAAACAAACGATTAAAAATGTAGAAATGTACTTTGATCATCTGCTCTGTGATTGGCTCTGGCGGCTGTCACTCACCTGCTTGGCGAAAGCTGCGATGTCGTCATTAAAGGACTCGGAGGAGCAGACGTCGCTGTGATTGGTCATACCAGGGAGGTGGGAGGTGGCCGAGATGGAGATGGAGTCCCGAGGGGAGCAGGTGGCGAGCTCACACTTTTCAAAAACTAAGGCCAGCAGTGGAAACAGTGGGTGACTGCACACACACACACACACACACACACACACACACAGTTAACATACCGTGCATAAACACAGTAACAGCTGACATAGTGCATTCACAGAGGGTGTTATAAGAAACTTTATAGTGCAGAGAGCTGTATGTTTATTCATGTTCAGTACACAAATATAAATATATGCAAATATAATTTAAACAGTGTCACTAACAGGCGACATAAATCACTCCACATGCTTACCCATAGATCTGGTCTTTGTGGTGTTTCAGGGAGTCGGGTATGGGGGGTCCGTAGTGTGGGGGAGGAAGAGGCCTGACATCATCCCCGTATCCCCCCAACGACATGGCCTCCGACCCTGAGTAGTGCACAAGCTCTTCATACTGAAACACAATTATGTGGAAAGATGGAAAACATGAGACACGTTCGACATCTGTCCCTGTCTGGCATCAGATCTTCTGGTGATTTTATTAGCTGTCAGAGGGCTTCAGTGGCACAGCTTTACTAGGCCAACACTCTGCAGCAGAGCCTGCTGTTTCTCTGTCTTCATCTTTTCTTTGTCTATAGCTCCGAAGTTTGTGTTAACATATTCATTCTGCAAGTTTTGTCCGACCAATAATCTAAAACCCAAAGATCACAGGAAATATTCAGATTCAGGAAGCTGGGACCACTGATTTTTTGGCATTTTCACTCAACAATCACCTCAAACTGTTTGATATATCAAATGGCATGCTTTGGATAAATATACTAATCCCTGTGTGTGTGTGTGTGTGTGTGTGTGTGTGTGTGTGTGTGTGTGTGTCATTGGTAGAGCAATACCGCTGCACTTCTCTGCACTGAATAATCCAGCTGTGTGTGTAAAAATCTCCATTCTCTCCTGAGGAAAACATCTCTCTGTTTCTTAGTCTGGTGTTTGGTGATGAGTTGCTAATATCATCTCCTCCCTTCTCGACTCATACTAGACGAAGCCTAAGACGACCAGACAGACTCGCTGGGGCCCCGTCACACACACAAAAGGCACGCTGTCACACATCTTGTACACATAGCATCATGAATATACATGTCTGACTGGCCTCCTCCTCTTTCTCGGTGTTACTGAGCTCATTTGTGCTTCATGTCTCTGCAGGTCAGCAGGTTCTGTTCTCTTTCTGCTGAATTAAAGGGACTCCAGCCTCCATCCCACAGGACCACTGGGATCAAACAGACAAGACACCACCTGCTGCAGGTAACCTGGCCTCACCTTGACCTTATTTTGACCAAACTATCTGCTTAATTTCTCTGCAAATCAACAAGAGGAGTGGATTTGTTGCTGTAAAAAGTGTATTTCAGGAGTGTTCAAACTGTGGTGATGTGTTTTGTTATTTATGAAGTGCAGAGATATCTACATTTAAAGCAGCAGAGCAACTATTATGACATGTTCTTCTCTGTATGTTGACCTATGGGAATTTAACAGAGATAAATGAAATGATCCCTGCTCATGCGCTGTCCTCGGTCTCCACACCCCATTTTGGGCACCTCTGTCCTGACTTATTAAATTGTTGTACTCCAGAGTCCCATATGTCCACCGGATCACAGAAAGCACCTGCTCTGAGGCCCTCGCCTGGGACACCTTCTAGTTTTTATGAAGCCTGGCTATTAACACAATCACCGCTATCGGATTGCGCGTCTCTCTTTACGCACGGCTCCTATCGAGTTTCTGTGCGTCAAGCGGATCAAAGCGCGCAAGTCGAGATGACAAATTCCGCGAATTTTCCATTTTTGTTTAAGTCACGGAGCTGGTAAACAGGCTTCAGATGGCAGGACAACAAAGTTTGACTTGTGCTGTTTAAACCAAAGCAGAAAGTTATGAATGAAGGTTTCAGGAAGGCATGGATATCATAAATAACACAGTAAAATGGAAAAGTAAAAACTGGAGAATAAACCGGAGTAACCTATAGCCTAGTGATAAGTGAACTGAACCAAAATAAATTAATTAAACACGCGTCTGTTTAAGATTTTAACATCCAGATTTTATTTTACTCACGTGGTTTTTAGGAGAATCCTGAGGAAAAGAAACTAGCGAGGAAAGGAAACTTCAAATCTGCACTTTTTTCTGCATTTTTAATACCGTGAGGTATTAATACCGTGAACAAATGAGCAAGTCTATAAATAAATAAAAATCTAAAAATGAATCACGCGTTTGTTGAAAATAGTTTGAAACTTTGTTTTAACTACGCGGTGCTTTTTTAGAAATATGATGAAACTGGACATGAAAATATAACTTTCAAAACTCTCTCCAAACACACGTAAGAGCAGCTTCCGTTTATTAAAAGTTCTCCTTGTAATTACTTTTATTTATCAGACAGTTTTATTATTTAACTTCTAGGAAATATATTTTATATTACTACATAAACAGCAGAAAAACTTGTGTGTGTGTGTGTGTGTGTGTGTGTGTGTGTGTGTGTGTGTGTGTGTGTTTTCCTGCTCTCTTTTCATACAGCACTGATTTCTTTCTGCACACTGTTCATGTCCACTCAGAAGTGTCCCTCAGCCTCCATCACCTCCATGTCTCTGAATCATTCTAGCAAAAACATCTCCCCTACTTCTGAAGCTGAATCTCATCTCTTCTGACTGACCTACAACCACTCTAACCCTCATTATAACGCCTGACTGCCACTGCACAATAAAACCCATATTATGTCAAAAGAGGAGCATATTAGATCAAATCAGCAGCTCCTCATGAAGCACACTCACACACTGCTGCTGTTCAAGTTGTATCCACTGAACTACATTTTCCTGTAATTGTGACTGTTTACAGTGGTTTCTTTTCTCTTGTTCACATATAGAAACTTGGTGGAACATGAAGGGTGTTTCAACATAGTTTTTTAAGTGCACATAGAAGGCGCGCTGGTTTGCCTGCTGGTCCAGTCCACCGGTCTGTTTGCTCTGGGCCTTGTGTTCTGGCTGCTACACCCGACCACAGACCCAGCAGTGCAGAGAGGATTCCCAGCCTTTGTGATGCCTCCTCTTATCGCCTCTTCTCCTCGGTGATCTAGAAATCTGTTTCCCCATCAGGCTCAGGACTAAAAGCATCCCCAGAAATGAATGAAAGCAGCGGACCTACCCTCTTCTCCATGCGCCTCGACAGCCAGTCCCACAGCAGAGAAGATGATGCGCTGCTCGGTCAGTCCAGTGAGCTGTGCTCCTCTGCTCCGTCCCTGCTCCTGGAAACACAAGGCAAACACTGAGGCTGCAAACATCAGCAGCAAAATGCAGAAAAACGACAACTTAATCAACAAAAACACGAGGCTGTGGGTAGAAGCAGAGAGGTGTGTGTGTATGTGTGTGTGTGTTTACTCAAAGCCCATCGCGTTTTATATTACAACGTTATGATGTGATATATATCCTCGCTGTTGTCCATGTGAGCTTAATGCTTCATAATGCACTTAGCAGCTGTACAATAAAGCTGCAGCCTATTAGATGCTGTCAGCTGAAGGTGTGTAGTACGAGGCTCCGATAAATGCTGTAAAATGTCCCACCGAGACGTGAAGTATCCAGTCCTGGTCGGTGCGGGGTTAGTCCAGAGCAGCGGTGTCCTGCAGCGCCTCGCCTCCGCCTGGTGCGCCTCTCGCTCCGGCTCGCAGCCTGTCGGGATGCTCGGTGCCGCGGAGGGCAGACAGAAAGCGTCCCTTTGCCTTTTTTGGCTCCTTGTGCTCGCTGTACGCAGCATACGGCGACGGGCTGGAAAATGTCTCGGCTGGGAGTGAGCGATGGTGTTTTCTGTCTCAAGAGGAGTGAAGGAGGAGGAGGAGGAGGAGGAGGAGTGGTGATGGTGTGCGGGGAGGTTTCGGAGGGTCAAAACGCGACGGGGTCTCTTGGCCCCCCCCTCCCTTCATCTCTCCTCCTCCCTTTTCTCCTCCTCCTCCTCCTCCTCTTTATCACACACAAACAACCAGAGAAGACCCCCAACCCTCAGTGGTTTTATCTCCTCTATCCTCCGAGCTGATACCACCCTCCATCCATCCATCCATCCATCCATCCATCCCTACTTTCTCCTCATCCACTGCTGCAGCCGCGCTAGTTGCCTATCATCCCGGGATAACCAGGGAGAAGAATCGTGCTAAACTCTGTTCAGCAGAGTCTATTAACCTCTGGACAATCAATTACAGTGATTAGACCAGGCGGTGTCACACACTGCATCCCTCACACACACCTGTCTGCAGCTTGGAAACAGATATTGTCTATATTTTCTATATATATTTTAATAAACTGGCAGTGGATTTGCCTCATAATCTCTGTCTGGGGAACTCAGAAAATGTATTGAAACACGTAGTTTGAAAGAGCAAAAGGCGCATCTTGCTGAGGGAAAAAGTTTGAATCAAGTGGCTCCTCTTCCCGGGTTATAAATAAATCTGAAGCGTGCTGGATGACAAGGAATTTACAGCTTTTGGTCGATCAGTTGTAAATCAGCCTTTTGACCCGGCTCCAAATGTCACCTTTTGGCTCTTTTTTTTTGTTGATTGGAAGGAGTGAGCAAACAAAGCTATATGGTTCATTTTAGAGAGAAACAAAACCTCTCTTTTACGTGTTGGTGGAGAAGCTAAACTGCCAGTCTTGTGTTGTAAATGTCACCTCAGTTCCATAATAATTATTCAAAACGCGGCTCTTTCTCCCGCTGTGAGGGGCCAACAGGCGGCTGCACTTCAATCAGCGGTGGCCTGCAGGGAACAGCGGCCCGGGGCAGGCGGCTCTGTGGGCGTCCCTGTGAGGGCCCTGTGAGGGCCCTGCACCGGCCCTTCGGCCGGGGGGTCTTTTAACTCTGCAGGCCTCTGGTTTCCTGCTAAGGTGATCACAGCACTGAGCCTCCTCCTACACTGAGCCATGAAGCTGCATCAATGGGCTGGAAAGGATCATCCAAGGCTCGTTTTCACCACGTTAGTGTGCATCACCTGATGCATTCATGTCACATGATCATTTCCTCATTTCTCTACAATCCAACAAGCTGTGAGAGTGGACCATAAATCTTTAAGTTAGTGTAACATTTATCTAACAGGCAATTATCTAAACAAGTAGATTACACTCATTTACATCACAACACAGTGAAGGGCTGTCATTGTTATCACCTCTCCTCACTTTTCTGCTCTCACTACATGACAACACAACATATGTTGTTAAAGCTGTGCTAAAAAGGACACAGCTGCAGTATGTTGTCACAATGAAGACACACAGGTGTCCTATAATAGCAATTAAGAGGTTTACAATTTTTAATTAAGATAGTGCCGTCATACAGTAGATCTATACCAAAGTGGAATTGAATAAGTCTGAAGAATATATTAGTAAAAAAAAACCTTACAGGTAAGAGAGTGTTGTCATTTTATGCAGGAAAAGATAAAAATCTATTGGACAACACTGTCCTCTTGGAATGATTTAAATCTATTTTGTGTGCTGTTAAAACACTTAACATTTATATTGATGACAAATTTCAGAAGAAGTCTGCAGAATTATGCTTCTGTTTGGAGTCCATGGGGTCAAACAAAAGTAGGACATTTTTTTGTGTAAATTACCTTTTGTTAAAAATTAAAAATAATTGTTGCCCATATTACAAAACATGAAATATATTGTTTTTCCAATATGGTCAGAAGAAAGTAAAATGTCATTATTGAAACAGAAGTGCCAGTTATTTGGTTTATATGTTTTCATTTCCACTCTTGTTTTGTCATCAGTAGCTTCCAGGCTACAACATCTTTCCTCCTGCTCCGCTGTGAGAAAATGCCTCCTTCTTTACCTCCACACAGCTGAATATCCATCAGGCTGCTCACTGTTCTGCATGTCGAAGCTGCTGCAGTTATTTGTCACTTGCTGTCAAGCACTCGCTCCTCTGCACCCAGCGAGGCCTGCTCAGTTTTCTCCATGTTAGTGTGCTCCTTATAGTGGTGTGTTTGTGTTTGCTTGGTGCTTCTGCTCTATATCAGGGTGTTTGTGTGGCTCTTTGTATTTTCCATTGTGAGTTTATCTGAGATTAGAAGTTATAATTTACCACTGTAATATCAGAGTGTATAAAAGAGGACAAACCACCTTCGTCCCCTGTAGTTTTTGCTTAACATGAATATAATCCACATAATGCATGCTCAAAAAACACCAACTGTACAGACTGGTGCTAGCCTCACCTCAAAGAGTCTGGTTTCCTGGAGAGATGGAGGGAGGTAGATGCAGGGTGGCTGCCTTGTTGACTTCAGTGACTCCACCATTAAGGAAATATGGCTGCCGTGACCTCTGGCACAACCACCCAAAACATCAGAGAGCCGTGACCTTCCACTGCCTGCATCAGAGATGATGGAGGGAAGTAAAGGGAGAGAGGAAACAGAGAGGGGTAAATGTGAGGGGTAGTCGAGGGGGCGCAGAGTGCATTTTTATGAGCCTGTGCCTCTCCAGTTCCTGGGTCGTCTGGTCACATAGACATAAATTTTCTTCCTCCCTCCATCTCTCCATCTCTCTCCAAGTCTTATCTGCTCTTGCAGCCTGTTTGCAAACTTTTCCTCCAGTTTCTAACCCTCCCAGGTCGTCCTTCTTCCTTTACTTTCAGGTTTCTGCCTGTTTGGGCAAGGCCCCTCGCCATCTCTCCATCTTTCCCTCCTCTTCCCCTCTCCATCTCTTTTTGTTTATAGTAAGCCAACACTGCCTTTCTCCCTTCTGTTATTTTCTTCCTCTCCTTCTCCATCACCCCCACCCCACCCCTCTTATAGATGGAGATTAACTGAGGAGCGCAGCACCATCCGTCCTCCTGACTGTTTGTTGTTAAGGAGATGGATGGAGGCTCCCTCTGCCAGCCCCACGCAGCCGCAATTACACCAGCCGCCATGATGGATGGAGGGGAGGGAAAGGGGGCTGGAGGGGTGGTGGAGAGAGGGAGATACAGAGAGGGGCATCTATCACGCCCCTTAATCTACCTGTCACTGCTGGGGTTTGGGTGGAGGGAGGAAAGGAGAGTCAGCTCCATCGTGACTGCTGGTCAAAGGTTTAATTCTTTTTCCTTACTCTGAATTTGTTTCTTCACTTTCTGGAGAATGAGACTGGAGTCATTAAATGTCTTGATCACCCCAATTGATTTCTCAGAGCTTATTGGACTCTATTGACAATACTGAACGTCAGTGCAGAAAGGGAGGTGGAGAGACTGCTGGCCACAGTAATAATCTGTGATCAGAAATGATTTGAACAGTTTCCTTTCAGGAGCTTGTGGATGAATCATGCTGTTGTGGTTTGAAGCATGAAGATATGTTAAAGGAAGGATAAACATATGTGCACTTTTCTACCTGAGTAGACTGATATCAAAGAGAGCTTCCTGCTCACCTGGATTTCAACAGGTAACACAGCACAGTTTCTGTTGCCTTTTTGCAGTGATGCACACTTTGCATGTAGACACACTTTGTTTATATAGACCCCATATATTTAGACACACACACACACACACATTCTGCAGCAGCTCATCCTCGTACCTGTTGAAGGTATCAAAGCAGTGACCTATATCATCCAGGAAATTTGCATACATTACCTGCAGTGCGTCTCCATTTTTCTCACAATGCTACAGAAATATTATGAAAAGCAATCTGAGTTCTCCTAGCCACTACCACTCCTCCTCCTCCTCCTCCTCCTCCCATCCACATCTCCCTCCTCCACCGCCTGTCCACAGGAGTGAGAGATGGGATGGAGGGATTAATACTTTTCCGCCCAAGCCAACCCTGGGAATGATGGATGGACAGATGCAGGAAGCGAGAGGAGGAGGAGGAGAGAGAGAGAGATTAAAGGAGAGAAGTCTTGAGGGTTCATAAATCCAGAGTGGGAGACCTGGTCCGCATCACACACTAATAAGATCTGCAAGAAATCCATGATGAGGGAGGGAGACAGAGGTGGAGAGAGAGAGGGAGAGATGGGAGCGGTGTAATAGCATTAGATGTAATCTAATCATGGCAATAAGATGTGAATGGATGAGTGTGAGCATGGTGATTATGCAGAGGAGGGATGGTGGTGCTTGATGAAGCTTTGAGGTGCGAGGACAGGCCGTGTTATTGGACAACAGATCAGCACTGTTTCCGTCCTCGCTGGGGAGTTTCCTGCTGCGAACACTGTGTTCATAGTGATTTAGTTAAATTTGTGTCTCTCTAAACGCTCCCCAAGTGAAAGCAGGGAACATGGTGGAGGCAGCGTGGTTACAGAGGCTGCAGTCTGATGTGATCTGTTATGTTTGTCCTCATCGTGGTCACCATCCACGACCTCACCTCCCTCACCTCCTCCTCGACCCCGCCACCATCCTCCACCCCAAACTCCACAACCTCCATCCTCCATCCACCCGGGCCACATTTTTCATGGCCCAGCTGTCGGAGGGCTGTGATTGGTTGGCTTTGCAGACAGATAGCCGATAGGCTCTGATTAATTGTTGAGGCCCAAGAACTTCCTCATTGATCAACAGGACAGGCTGGAGGAGGAGGAGGAGAGAGAAAAAGCATGCCCTGTCGCTCTGCAAGTGCTGGCTGATAACCCTGATAGTCACCCTGTGTGTGTGTGTGTGTGTGTGTGTGTGTGTGTGTGTGTGTGTGTGTGTGTGTATGTGCTTGTTTTCAATAGCAAAGAGATGAGTGCATGTTCGAGGCACTGCAGTGAAGAAACTCTTCAGCTTTATTCACTTTCTTTCTGTCTTTTCAGGCTCAGTGTTGAGGGATGTGATCCTATGTTTGATGTCTGGATGCCATCAGCTACCAAGAAACATTTCTATTTACCTAAGTTTCAAATTAGACTAAATCTTTTTTCCCAGGTACGCCTGCAGAGTGAATGTGTTACAGTATCAGATGTTTGTGTGTGTGTGTGTGTGTGTGTGTGTGTGTGTGTGTGTCCTCCTGCTCCTTTGTAAAGCCTCTGGTTGATTGATGATCTCCACTCCCATGAGGTCAGCAGGGTCATGACCTCCCACTTTTGACCCCCTACAGAGAGGGTCACACACACACACACACACACACACACACACACACACACACAGCAGATGGCCTCAACTGGAGCTTCCTCACTTCTCTCACACTAACAGTGTCACAGAACTGTATCACATCCACAGATAAACTGTGACAGAACACATCCAGCTTCCCTGCCTGCTGCATAATGATGGAAATAAATCAGCACCATGTGTTCACAACAATGTCATTATCTGTCTTTTATTAAAAACAATCGAGTCCTTTCAGATTCCCATGCAGCAACATCACACTCCAGTGATAAAACAAGGTCATGGCAGCTGATAAATATAGTAAAATAAAATCACTACCTGATGTCCTAATGAACTGAATCAAACCACAAACTATCAACCTCCAACTATTTCTGCATTAATATTAACTGGTAAAAAAAACAACCATACAAATTCACCGCTGAAGTGCAGCGCTGAGATCGTTCTGGATGGATGGAGGTGGAGGTGGAGAACAGAAGGAGGCCTGGAGAGGAAATGAAAGGAGATGAAGATGATGATGAAGCAGAGCAGCCAGCCACACCATGCTTATTAACTGCTTCTTATCTGTTTCAGGGAATAGCGATAAGAGCTGATCACAGGTGTTATGATGTGATCTGATCACACCTTCTCGTCCTTTTCTCAGTCTTCTCTCAGGGCAGCCATCTTCAGCCAGCAGGCCACACGTCTCTCAATCTCCTGAGAAGGTTTTTGAGGACTTTGTCATGTTTGTCATGCAGATTACACAACAACACATCTGTGATTAAATACCAACCTCTCTGGCTCTCTGGAGCGAGCGGCGGTCCGTGACTCTTCTCCTCATCATGTCAGCGCAGTGAGCAGCATCCTCCATGAAAAGGACTTCTTCTCCTTCCACACTCCTGTCATGAACCACGGACAGCTCCTTCCATGGGTCGACTCCACCTGTGGTCATGATGGTGGAATGAGTTCAAGCCCTGAAGCACTGCTCTGTCGTCCCTTCACCCCTCTGGTTTGTCTCACCGTTGACATAGAGGACTCTGTGTGTAGGGGGGTTGTCTCCTCCATAGAAGGTGTTTGTGAAGGCGATGCGTCCAGGCAGGGAATGCTGGGAAATGCCAAACAGCATGGGACAGAGTTTGGTTTGACTCTGCAGAGTCACCATCCCAGAGAACGGACAAGTGGCGTCCTCACAGGTCTGGTCTGCACACACATGAAGGAGGGGTGTCAGGACATAGTGGGATGGTTGACTGTGTGTGTGTGTGTGTGTGTGTGTGTGTGTGTGTGTGTGTGTGTGTGCGCGCAGTACAGAAGCCAAACTCAGTGCAGGTCTGGTAGGTCCACTGTCTCTCAGCTCTCCTGCCTGAGTGGAGGGACGTGTCCATCAGATCCTTCACTGTTTTCTCATGTGAGACGTCCAGACATGGTTCCTCACCGGTGGACTGATAGATCTGAACAATCAAACACACAACATGAAAACCTTTGGGTCCCTGGCTGCACTGTGCTGGGCCTGGAGTTTGCACCTTTTCATGCAAACTCAGAGGGCTACACACCTTAAAATAGCTCAATGGTGACACCTGGTGGTTATAGAGAGCATGCAACGAGAAGCTGGAGTTCATACTTGAGCTGTTTTCAGTTTGTCCTCCTTACCTGTGCAAGTTTCACCAGGCGGCTGTAGGCCTCCATCTCCTCCTCGTACAGCCCGCTTTTATTGGTCATCACACCACAGAGCTCATTGATAGACATGAACACCCCTTCTTCATTGTACTGCACTGTTCCCATGACGATGTCAGCCAGATTTTGCATCAACTCAATCTGGAGGTGATTAGTGAAAGAGTTATTTTCCTTTCATTTGTTCTGCATCAGAACTGAGAACAAACATGGGCTAAAGGTCTTATTGCTAACATTTTAAATGTGGACTAATAGACAAAAATAATATCATATCCACTATTAAAATTAATAGTATATCCACAGAAAGGTGACAGATAAAAATCGTTAAACATGACTGGGAAAATCTTGTCCAAAATGAATGTTTGGATCAAAATAGATAAAGAGACATTTTATTAATGCCCAAAGGAATAATATCTTTAAAGAGAATATTTTAAAGTATTATTATTATTATTATTATTATTATTATTATTATTATTATTATATTGTCGTTGTTGCCATTAATAATATAATAACAAATTATTATTCAGAACCATTGTTCCCACATAAAAAAAAGTGAAATAGTTCAATAAATTTGAATAGATTCAAAATCAATGTGTGATTTAAAAAATTGTGTTGTGTTGCTAGACCTGGCCATGAGACAGTTAGTTTGCATGCAAGCAGAGAAGTCTAGACAGTTATCTAAAGGTAAGTGGTAACAGCAAGCTAGCTAACAGTGGGCTGTTGGTGGAAACAGTATGAGTAAACAACAGTAAACATGATTCACATTTTAACCAGCAAAAAAAGACACAGATCATTTGGCATCATGAAAAAGCCACAGGAAAAGTCATAGTACAGTAAGTCATTACAAAGCTCAGTGTGCTAATGTCATGAAAAATCACTACAACAGTTTTTTTTTTTTAAAGCATCTCATAAAAACCAAAACTGTCACCTGATCATCAAGACACTTGGGGATCTGACAGCAGCCAAAGTCCACGGCCACCTGGCTGGTATTCACCTCCATCAGTGCCTCCACAGCAGCGAAGGCTTCCTGCACACGAGCCAGACACTGCAGGGAGGGAAGGAGTGCGAATTTAACACATGTGATCGACGGAAATGTAATGCTTGTCACAGGATGCACAGGTGGCTGCCTCCACACCTTCTCTGAGCCTCCAACTGCTTCATTCATGAGACTCAAGCCAACAACCTGCAACAGGAAATCACAGGTAGGAAAGTGAGAATGTGGTTATTAAGGAACCATTACGTAAATTAGCTTGTGAAAAAGTTCTTAAGTGCAAGGTTGAGTTGAAGAAGTGGCTCCAGCGTTGATAAACGGCTCATACTGTGACCGTGGGTTGTGGCAGCTTACATTGCTGTAAGCAGAGAAGTCCAACATGGCCTCGACAGGAGCAGAAGACGCCACAGCTCCATAGACCAGGTGGGGAAACTGCAAGAGGAACAAAGGCTGCTGCATTCATACGACTGAACAGGAATAATGTGTCGATTGTCTCTATGCATAATACAAAAGGTTCATTCATGGATGGTTTTGATCTCTTCATTTGATTTGTTGTTGATGAGAAAGAAGTGACCTTATCCTTTAAACGTGAACAAACAGCACAGGTAATTAATGAGCTGAGTGTGACTCTGAATTAGTCTCATGTGTTGTCAAATAAATGTAATAAATGTCTGCACCTTTCCTCTGAACCAGGCAGACAGAGCTCCAGAGTACGAGCCCCCGAAGCTGATCCAGGTGTTCCTGCTGCTCAGGTTGAACCTTTCACTGATGTACTGGTGGAAAACAGCCAAGTCAGAGAGTCTAGACCAAAAAAAGAAGCAAACATAACATGCACAGACATGCACGTATGATGGAGAGAAATAAAGACATATGTATATATGCAAAACACACAGTTTCTCTCACTTGCCTGCATACATAAAGAAAATTAATGTGAAAGTGAAGAGACATTCACATGTTGAATAAGGGAATATTTTCCCTTTGAATGTCCCTATTTCTGATGATTTTGAGTGTCCTGGGAAATGAAAAAAAATCAAAACTTTAACATATAGTGTAAAGTATGAATTATGCCAAAGCAAGGCCGGTAAGGATGGTTATAGGATGCTCATATGTGATTGTGTCCTGTCACATTACGTCATACTCACATGTTCACACACATAGATGGACAAAAAGAAGAAGAGGGAAAATCCAGTGAACCCAAACGAACCAAATGCATATAAAATACAATGAGGAGGAGGAAGTGAGGTGAAAGACACACATTTACTGGGAAATAACAGACACTAACGCCTGCTGGCTGCTCAGGACTGCCAGGTTCTCCGTTTTAAGTCCATCAGGGTTAATGCTGTTGCCATAGAAACGATGCTCCAGAGCCAATAGCAGAGCCCCGTGCTCTTCAGCCATGTCAACATGGTGACCTGGGGAAACATCGCCAAAGCTGATAAGATCCAGTGTGTAGACAGCACGAGGGATTAAAACTTTAAAGTAGGTGCTGATGATGATCGACATAAACCTGCTTCTACAAGCTAGAAGTTGTACAAAATAGCATCAAAAAAGGCATCAATTCCCAGCAGAAAGAATGCAATATAGGAAATATATGTGATGATTTGGCGGCTCTGATAGAGCACAGCATGGATAAAGCAAAGTGTGTCATCTGACTAACAAACAACTTGATGCTTTACTGACTGTTTCCACTTTTATTTCCAGATCTGTGAGGGAGAGTCAGTCGTTTTCTCTACTTTATCTGCTGTTTGGTGTGGTGGACAGGTGAGGACATGTTTCTGCATTTTACTCTACCTGCCAGAACATCAAACTCAAAGATGGGTCCTTCTCCTCCGATGAAGAGGAACACCGGACCATCAGGACTCTGCCAGAACGCCTCATTCACAAAGAACCTCTGGAAGGAAGAGGACCAGGTTTTACTGTTGTTTTCTAGGTCTCAAATGTCAGGCATGTGTCCTGTGACCTTCTGCTCCATGCATTCATGCAGCCATCGATCTTTGTCTACCTGAGGGAACGTGCTGACGTCTTGTCGGTTGAAGTGGTCCAGCTGCTGCTGAATGCTGCCCTCTTTCACATGTTGGAGAGGCTGACCACCGCTGGTGAGCAGCTGGAGGCGCTGCTTGGCTTCCTGCAGCTGGACGTCACGCACACGCTCCTTCATCTTCCTCAGAATCCGTCCTGGCATTAAAATTCCAAAATAAATGAAACTTATTTCTCTCACACTGCTCCAGGAGGAAGGAGGGAACTAGAACGAGGATCCAATGTGATTTGATCATTAAGAGTAACTTATGTTCATGTCATTTATTTGATTGCTGGCAAACTTAAAACTCTACATGAAAAAATATCTGATCTATTTGAGGAACAGTCAACATCTATCCTCAGTATCCCAAAGGACTCGGTATCAAAGCTTTTCTTTTCTTCCACATTCGACAACATTAAATAAACTCAACTTGTGCTGAAATGATGAAATTAATGAAAAATGGATATGACTTGTCATATTTATGCTCCAGGTGATTTCAAAAAGTCAATCCTGATATGAAAATTGCTTTGATTTCTTTTGTATATCATCGAGCTGTCGAGGCACAACATCGTCAACTCACCTGCATCAGTGGAGTTCAAGAGGAAGAGGAGGATGAGACAGCGGGCAGGTGAGAAACGCATCTTTACCAGCAAATCAGGACACTTTAAACTAAATGTAATGCATGTAAAAAATACTGCAGGAATCAGGAGGATCTGCAGCAACAAGGAGCTCCTTATATAGACCCTGATCTGCATCAGCCTGAGACTGAACCTGCCAGATATTTAAAGTGCTCAGCAAAATCAGGCGTCAGCTTGGCTTTTCTCAGGTGGTTGAGTTACAGGAGCATTTTCGTGGTAGCTATCTGTCCAGTATATCTTCCTGTTTGAGGGTGTGGTATCACATCAGATTCCTCTGACAGAACCACACATCCTGACATCTGATAAGAGGCTTTCTTTCTGAGAAGTGTCGCTGACAGTTTTTTCCAACAGATTAATAGATCAAACCATCACAGCATGATTCATTTAAAGTGGTGATAATCAAAATTTGCTTATTATTGATGGAAATGTGTGATGAACTTTGTCATTTGGCACCACTTGCTGCACGATCTGATATCACCAAGTAATTAAGAGTGCAGGGCCAATGTTAACCCTAACACTGTGTTATGAGATAGTGCTCCACCTGCTCATCACCAAACAGACACAGGTATCTTGAAGTGACCTCTGTCAGCTAGTTTTAGCAGTATATTAATGTAAAATGACACCAAACTTTAGGCACTTTGTTAATTCATTAAGGTCACAGTGAGAAAAGACACATTTCCTGTTAAATTTTTAATCTGTCCTCCCAATCTGACATTTCACACATGTGTCTTAGCACAGAGAGGAAGAGGAAGTGATGAGTTTGAGAGCAGAATCAGATGAAGCATCATTTCTCTTCTCATCAGGTAGAAATGAACAACACTGTGGAGGATGAAGTCAAGCCGAAGCTGGTTTATGCTGCAGTCTTTGGCTGTATTGTGACGCTGGGTCTGCCTCTCAACGCCGTGTCTCTCTGGACTCTGCTCAGACGCCACGGCCTCAGCTCCTCCACCTGCATCTTCATGGTGAACCTGGCCCTCTCTGACCTGCTGCTCGTCATCTCTTTACCCATGAGGGCCTACTTTTACGCCACAGGTACCTGGCCACTAAACCGAGGGGCGTGCATCTGGATCACAATGCTCTTCCGCAACAACATCCGCTCCAGCATCCTCTTCATCACCTTCATCAACGTGGACCGGCTGCTGGCTGTGGTTTATCCCCTGAGGTCACGCCACCTTCGAACCACCTCCAACACCTGGAGAGCCGTCGCACTCGTCTGGCTGTTTGTGGTGGTGGTGAACATCCCAGAGAGCGTGGAGCTCTCAACATTTTATCAGAACCAGAGTAAAGCCAACTGTTTCAGCCTTTACCATCAGCCTCACCACGTGTCAGCGGTGGTTTCTTGTCAGGCTCTGTTAGCAGTCACCACACTGGCAGCTAACGTTGTGTGCACTGCTATGGTGTCTTGGACTCTATGCAGACATCTCAGTGACTCTGCAAGTGTCAACAACAAGGTGAACGTCATGCTGATCTTTGTCATGAGCTTGGTGATGTTCACCATATGTTTCCTGCCTATTTCAGTTGGTTTATTAATAGATCCAGCTGAGGTTACTCCTTTAGTGTGCCTCGCCTCTGTGAACTGCTGTCTGGATCCTCTGGTGTATTACTTTTCTCTGGACGCCTTTTGGAAGAAAAAAGAAGACACAGCTCCATCATCTCAAGAGATGACATCCAATATCCCATGTTTGTCACTTTAATTGACATATTCCTCAGTAAAACAGCTTCATAATGTGATGGGTTTTATAAAAGAAAACAATGATGATTGATGGGAAAAGCTAGCATATGTAATTCAAGGCAGCTACAAGAGAATGATGATGCTTAAAGAAAGATTTTTAGCATTTGGGAAAATGCATTTCTTTGCTTTCTTGCTTGATAAAAAGATGGATACCATTTATATATTTATGACAATCCAGATCCCGAGATGACTACTTGTATATTGCTTAGATTTCGTTCAAATAGTGCTCTGCTATATCACTAGAGGTCTTTAAATATTAACATTTTAGTCACCTTTTTTAAGGTTTTTACTGAATCTATGAATTTATTTACTGAATTTACTGAATTTATGATGGTATATTAGCTTTTGTATAAGCAAAAGTAACATTTGTGGCTTTTCTGCTTTTTGAGATATAGAAAAATAAAGTTTTAACATGAATCATATACAGAACTGAAAAATCTCAGTAGATCAGCAGTTTGTGAAATAAACATGCCACGTTCAAAGTCTCTTAAATCCTCTTTCTTCTCCATCCTGATGCTCCGTTTGACTTCAGCTAGTTAAAGGAGCTGCATCCATGTGATTGGCTGATAGTGATTTCAGTTTTTCTTCTCTCTCCTGTATGTAATAAATGCTGTGGTGTGTCTCAGTACCAGATCCAGTCTAAACCTCTCCAGATGGAAGGAGATCAGAATAAGCCCACAGCAGACTGTCAGGGTCTACATTAGCTCATGTTATCCAAAAGTAATCAATGCAAATGCAATTAGTCATTGAGGGCTGGCACAGTCTGTACTGGATATAATCCTCACTGACATAAACCTAATATTACACACTATCCACTGCTTTTTTTAATATCTGATGAAAATCCAACCAGTGGAAAGAAAATATCTCAGCAGTCTTAGTTGATGTCATCATCGTCATCTCGCTCTTGCATCACAGCCTTTTGCTACATGAAAACAAATCTCACAACCAATATATTACTATATGGAAACAATTGTAGAAAATAAGAATCAAAAAGAGACAAGATGGGTACTTTTTTTTTCCAATTATAGTAAGACAGTTTTCTCAAAACCTGTAAAATTAAACCAAACAGTTACCTTTAAGAGGTAAATCAGAAAATAGACCTACTGTATGATTTTTTTCTAATATAATTTAGGTACATATTTAATGTGTGAATCATAATATGTGTAACTATTTAAGTGAGGTGTTCTATTAAATAATAAGAGAAAATTCACAAAAATGAAAAGTCCATTCTTGACAAATCATTGCATCTCAAGGTCTTCATCAGGGGAGTTTTCTCAGTTGTCGTGGCGACTGAGAAGGGGATCAACGTCATCCACCAGGAAGTAATATTCATCATATAACTGCAGATTTAAAAATAACAAAATAAATAATTAAAGCATTTAAACATTTTTTTGTGATTAATATGCTTGATAAAACATCTAGCTAGCATCGCTGCAGGGTGGATTAATAATAAGAATGATACTAAATACGTTTTTAAAAAAGATACAAAGGACTATTAAGAAACATTGAATTTAAAGTATCCTGGTGGCAGCATAATAATGCTTTTTGCATTGGGGATCTAAAAATAGATGAAGCATCAACATAGAGAGCTAGTTATCGTCACTACTTTATTCACAGACAGATTTCATGATTTCATCAGCAGACAAAATATACAGATAAAAGTTTAGTTTGACTAGCATAGCAGGTAATAAGGTTTCTTTCAGTAGTACTGACTTTAGTCCAGTGGACTAAGGCTTTAAACGTTGTTTTACAAAACATCCTAACAGTGCGGTTTCTCTCATAGATAAAGACATGCAGGGGAAACAAAGACAATATTTTAAATGATTCACAAAAGCATTGATGAGGAATGTGTGAAACAGAAAAAAAACACAAAGCCAGAGATACTGATGAAAACAGTGAGTGCAGACTAAGGCCCAATGCAACCTTCAGAAACTTCTAGAAAACAAGGAAGCAACAAGCAGGCAAGAGGATAAAGATGCAAGCAAGCAACTAGTCATCAGCAGGTTCAGAGACGATGAGAAAAAAATGTTTGCTCAGATGCACGGCGCCCTGCGTTTACAGATGATCGTGTTAGTAGACATAAAGTAACGTTCAGGGCAGGGGGATGAAAACAACAGCCGTCTCCATGGCGACACATGGAGACAGTCATCTCCCCCGACTACAGTAACCATCATACGGATCCCCAGAGGAGGAAGAGAGGTCGTGAAATTAGAATTCATTATTGGCTAACAGGTTTTGCTACAAGGAAAATCCTGTGATGGAACCAGCAGTTTAGTATTGCATCATAATTCTGTGTGAATAGAACCTCTTAGAAAAAAAACACAACTAAACAAGAGGCTGAAACAGTGAAATCATCTTTTACAACATCAATCCAGAATCACGAGTAAAGTGCAACTCAGACATGATCGGATCCACAGGAGGATGCTACAGAGCTGGGGCGGTGAGTGGAGGGATGACACGGTGTCCGCCGCCTTCATGCTTCATCACAGATCACAGTCTCCACCACGAATGTGTTCTCGAAGTGACGGATGTGGTGGCAGTCCTTCGCCTCTCGCTTGTTGATGCCTGAGAGGGAACAGGGTGATGAGACTTGACCTGATCACAGCGGGTTCAAAACCATACAGTTCTGTCTGTCCGTTAACACAAAAAAAACACAGGAAGTGCCGCCGTGCATCATGTGACAGACGGGCCTCTCAAACTGTTCCACTGATCCTTCCATTAACCTCAAACTTACGTCTGCGGGTGACACGGCGGTTCAGGCGGTACGTGTCTTTCCCGTTGCACAGGCGATAGATGAAGGGCCCCAGCTGACGCATGTTGTGCACTTTGCCAGTCACCACCATCTCTTCATGGATGATGTACGTCTGAGGCAAGTACGTTCCCTTCTGCAAGAGACGGAGACACAACAAGGACGACGAGCTCACAGGGATGTTTTCCAAAGAGCTGGAGAGTCCACCATGGAGGAAGATATCACAACCTGTTAGCTGTACTGCACCATCTACTATTATTTCATATATATTGTGGTACGTCCACTCTGTTGGAAAATATATACACTTATGAGACACCAGCCAGTGGAATCAGCACTGTCGATGTCTGCAAACAAGCAGGCAAACTTGCACAAAGAGCAGCAAAGATGTGCTGACCTTTCAACGTTGACCCACTTTTAAAGCCCTCCAGTGGTCACAGGAAGGAACTGCATCACACCATTTGTCACAACATGGCAGATTGAACACTGATAACATGTGTCGATAATATTGTTGTGTTTATAATGTACAATAAAAAGAGCTGCAGAATGTAATGTGCTGTGAAAGTGGACACAGGAAGTAAGTCAAAGTTAGAGTGAAGTCTAAAAGAGAAAATAGTACTTATGGAAATAATCGGTTGTCTGATATTGCAGCTGTGTTACCTTCACATTAATGAGGAGCTCCCAGAGATTGCGTGGAGGCATCACGATGGTGGTGTTCAGCTCGATAACATAGCATTTGTCCAGAGCAATGTCATGGTAGGCAGTCAGTCCCTGGAAAATAAAGCAGTCACGTTGCTTTCTTTGTGTTTTCCTGTTATGTGTTGGCAGTTTTTATGCTAAAATGTGTACAGTCTCAAGCAGCCTGGTTTAAGATTTTATTTTCATACTCCTTTTCTTTCACCATCCATAAAAAGTTACATGTAGTAAAAACTTAACCATGTACTTTGGCAAGTCATATAATGTCAATGTGTGTGTGTTTGTCCTCACTCTGTGGAAGTCGTGGATTATATCAGCAGGGTCGCTGCCTCCAAAGTGAGGCACGGGCACAGTAATCTTCTCATAGTTGTCAGCCAGGTAGATGCCGACATTTTCCTCCAGCTCCTGACGCCCACGCAGCGGAGCGTACACCGAGTCTTCATAAAGCACCCTGCAGTGGAACAGGTTGTCCTCTGGGATCTGAACACAAAACGCAACAGCTTAAAAAAGTTCACACTAGAAAGCGCATCCTTCTATTACAGTCGCTCTTTACTGTAGCAGGTCTTACATGAGGTATGAAGTAGTAGCGGTAGACATAAATGGAGGCCAGGACCAGACCGGCCATGAACACAACCAGGCCAAAGGTCAGGCAGCAGAGGCCGTTCAGGGTGGACTTTTTGGGCCTCAGCGGCAGGACCAGCTCATCCTCATCCTGGAAAACACAGATATTACCACAGACTGAGGGGCATTTCCAGGCTGCTTACTCATCTTCACAATGACAAACAGCTGAAAATGATCTAAATTAACAAACTGCTAATATAGACGCTCACATAAACCGCAGACGCTGCATTTTCAAGCAGGAATTAGTCGCACCGTGCCGAGCCAGAGGAAGGCACGATGGAGCGCTTGGTCATGCAACTTGACTGAGAGATGAGTGAGTAATCTTCCCAGACGCCTACAGTCTAGCAGCCCATCTGTTGGCAGGGTGGCACTACACACCACACTGTAGTGGCCACTCATCGCCAGCTTCCCTTCACTAAAGTAATGACTAACAGAGAAGCGCCGTGCCACGCTGCAAAGTGCCTGGCAGTTAAAAAGATCTTTTGTGAAGAAACAATAGGCTGATCGTGTGCATGCTGTACGGAGCTTCAGAAAGAGAAAGTGGCCCAAACAAAACCAGGAGAAACCAGTGGCTTTGTCTCACAATGACTGCAGGACACGCCGCTCGTGTTGGATCATGCATTTCTGCACAGCACACTGTTCTTTGTGGAGGCATCTGGAAACAGAGGGTGCATAAGGACAAGGTGAAATAAAAAAAACTATAAGTGTGAACACACTCAGCTCTGTGTGTTCTCCCACCACACTGAGGGACAGAGCGGCTCTTTCACACCAGCTGACAGTGAGACACCATGAGGCCTGATCAAAGTCACACACACTCTTTATTTTGCAATATTCACACACCACATGCATGCCTGATGTCACATCTATGATCCATTAGGGCTCATCTTCATCTTCGAGGGCTCGCTCATGTATCTTTGATAAGGGCTGCTGGGATGCTGCTGAGGCAAAGTTCAGGACTCCACTGCCTCAAAAAATAATCTTGCATGCGCTGCAAGCTACAGCAAGCCCATCTGCCATTTTGTCAGCCAAAAGCTCATGAAGCATTTCTAGCACTCTGCCTTTTTCTAATATGCAGGGCAGGGCGAGCAAAAAAAATAATCAGTAACAACCCTGTGTTATCTACTGTTAAACTGCATGCTTTGCTTGTGATCCTCGGTGCAGTTTTGAGCAGACAGCATGGGTTTGCACTGAGCTGCGCAGGAAAGCATCGCATCAATGACATGTTTTTGTTTCCAGCCAAATGGCGACAGATGCGGCCAGAGGAGCTCCAGCAGCTGTGCAGGTGCATCAAATGATACAGGTACACCATGACAAGCACTGCTAACGAGAGACAGAGCAAGCAGCGGCTCACCACCGGATGAGGGATGAGGATTTCGGTCTTGTCGCCATCATTCTCCTTCTCCACTTTCTGTCCCGCTACAGCCTGGAAGCTGATCTTCACCATGGCTCCGGGCTCCTGGCTCCTCTTCAAGCCTCTGATCAAAGCTGGCCACCTTTCTGACACCGACTCCCTCAACTAGTCGACCAGCCGTCCTCTTCTCACCGCTGCACTGCTTCTGTTTTTGTCTCTGTCTACCGGAAGTGTGCCGTTTCTTGCCTTTAAAGGACTAGGGCGGCGCTTTCTGTTTGCGGAAGTAAAGGTCGTTTCGTGCGACACTGTCATTAAAAAAACCCATAACGATTACTTTAACAATCGATTAATTGGTTGATTATTTTAAAGATTGATCAGTTCCGTGTTTGGTCTGTCAGTGTTTCCCACACTGCAAAAAATCGAAATCTACCAAGAAGGCCTTGTTTCTCAGAAATTATGTCTTATTTCAAAAAATCTTATTGTTCTAAGTGATGTTGTCTAAAATTAAGTGCACAGACATAATTTGACTAGAAATAAGACAAATATTCTTGGCAAAATTTCGATTTGTTGCTGTGCAAAAGTCCAAGACTTTGTCCACATAGATAGATAGATAGATAGATGGATAGATAGATAGATAGATGGATAGATAGATAGATGGATAGATAGATATATAGATAGATGGATAGATAGATAGACAGATAAATAGATAGATAGATAGATAGATGGATAGATAGATATATACATAGATAGATAGATAGATGGATAGATAGATATATAGATAGATGGATAGATAGATAGACAGATAAATAGATAGATAGATAGATAGATGGATAGATAGATAGACAGATATATACATAGATAGATAGACAGATATATACATAGATAGATAGATAGATAGATATATAGATAGATAGATAGATAGATGATAGATAGATAGACAGATAGATATATACATAGATAGATAGACAGATATATACATAGATAGATAGATATATAGATAGATAGATGATAGATAGATAGATATATAGATAGATAGATAGATGATAGATAGATAGATAGATAGATAGATAGATAGACAGATAGATAGATAGACAGATAGATACTGTAGATAGATAGATAGATAGATAGATAGATAGATACTGTAGATAGATAGACAGATAGACTTTGACTTTTTAACAAACTTTATTTATGCGACATTCTGACAATACTTTAAGACATCTTACATATTAATGGATAAAACAATTAAATTACTACATACTTGCGCACACACACACACAACCAGTCATTCACAAATTCAGCACCAAGGAGCCATCCTCCCCCAGTGAACACAGGACCTGCCTGACAGCCCACACATCCCTGAATTCCTCCAAATTGCAAGTCAGTTTATAAAAGGTGTATTCAACTCTGAGTCGAGCTGCTACCAAACCCTTCAGACAAGGAACCGGATCAGTCCAGCCCACCCCCAGCACTTTGTTTTTCCGACTTTTCCAGATTGCCAGTTTTGCACTTGCAAAGATGAAGTTGATCAGCACCAGAGTTTTCTTTTTCTTGGGAGTGTATTTGGGACCAAAGACAAAGAAGGGATAAGAGAAACCCTCTCCCAAACCCCCCACCCACTCCTGCAGTGTTCTGAAAAGCCCAGCCAGTCTGGGACAGGACAGCACCAGGTGCTCTGTGGTCTCTCTCTGTGAGCAGAAAGGACATCCCTCCCCAGTGCTTGGATCAAGGTGAGCTCTGTATCTGTTCGTAGCTATTACTCCATGTATAATCCTCCACTGGAGATCAGCCACACGCTTCTCCACAGGAGGCTTATACAGGACCCTCCAGCTGCCATTAGGGGAAAAGCCTGAACCAAAAGCCTCAGTCCACCCGGACGCCCTGACTCCGGTGAGGAAGCGCAGGTTCAGCACCTTCACGCAGCTCAGGTAGAGCTGTTTTCCCGTGCAGGAGCTCAAAGTCCCCAGTACTGGACTCCTCAGAGACAGCAACAGTCCACTCTCCTCCCTCCAGTCACCCACCGCAGGACTCACGCTCAGAGCCGGGAAGATGTAACCATGGCCGTCCGTCCAACGCTGAGCCAGACCCGACTCTGAGCAAAGATCCTGAGGGGCCCTGACAGAGACTGCCACACCTCCTTCACCAGGTTTTGCAGCACTCTGGTAGATCTTAAGCCAGTCAGTTCAGCCAGTCTCTGGACAGGTGTTCTTATGAGGTGTCCGAGCTTCGTGATTCCTGCTTGGATGAAAGCACTTCTCAGGGTGACGGATGACAGCAAGGTGGTACTCAGAAGACCGTTGTTGAAAAGTGGCTCTTCCAACAGCCACATTCCGGGCTTTGGGTCAGATGTTCGTGTGACAACTAGAGTCCTCCAGGCATCAAAAACAGAGCTGTAAAAAGATGACAGTCCAGTGAGGCTCAGAGCAGGGGCTTCAACAGAAATAGCTGCTTGTCCAGTCCCAGCCCCCCAGCCCTCCGGAGCAGCAGCCGAGCTACAGCCGACCAGCTGAGAGACGGTCTGTACAGCAGCCGCTGAGCTGCCTGAAGTCTGAAAGCAGCAGTCCTGGAGACGATGTCAATCAGGCCCTGCCCCCCCTCTGCCACAGGAAGGTACAGGACAGATGCTCGAAGCCAGTGATGACCCGACCAGAAGAAATCCACCAGGAGCTGCTGCAGATGTTTCATCAGTCCAGATGGAGGGTTCAGCACTTGGAGCCTGTGCCACAGAGATGAGGCCACCAGGTTGTTGACAATCAGAGCTCTTCCCCTGTAAGACATCTGAGGTAGCAGCCATTTCCATTTAGATAACTTGGCTTTTACCTTGTCCAGCAGTTCTTAGCCATTATGTCCTCACTGCCCAAATACACTCCCAAGACCTTTAGCCCTCTGTTCCCCCACCTTAGGCCACCAGGAAGACTGGGAGTGTTTATTGCACTCCAGTTGCCAACTAAACAAGCCTCACTTTTCTCCCAGTTAATTTTAGCTGACGCAGCCTTCTGATAAAGATCCAGGCAGTGCTTTAGTTGCTGGATGTCTTCCTGACCCTGCACAAAAACATTCACATCATCAGCATAAGCTGACACCACTAAAGCCTGGCTCCAACCTGATTCAGGTAGACATAACCCCTTAAATGCTTCCTAAGTCTACAAAGAAGAGGCTCAATGGCCACACTGTACAGTTGTCCAGAGAGAGGACAGCCCTGCCTGATGCCTCTGCTAACTGGAACAGGACTGCTTAGCCCACCACCCACTTTCACAACACAACATGCACCACTGTACAACAACTTCACCCAAGACAGGAAGTGCTCCCCAACACCAAAAGCCTGCAAGGTGGAAAATAAAAAGGAGTGATCGACACGATCAAAGGCTTTCTCCTGGTCAATGGAAATTATTCCAGTCTTTAGGTTGTACAGTTTGCACACATCAAAAGTGTCCCGCATTAAAAACAAATTGTCCAGTATGGACCTGTCAGGGATACAATAAGACTGATCAGCACCAATAATGAAATCCAAAACCTTCAGTCTGTTAGCTAAAACCTTCGACAGTATTTTATAGTCTGTACATAAAAGAGCTACGGGTCTCCAGTTTTTCAGCAGAGTCAGGTCCCCCTTCTTCGGCAGGAGCGATATCACCGCCGCCTGCAGGAGGCCGGAAGAGTTCCCTCAGGAAAGACTCCTGAAACACGCCTAGCAGGTCAGGTCCCAGAGTACTCCAGAAATGTTTAAAGAAGTCTGCTGGTAAACCGTCCATACCGGGGGCCTTTCCTGAGGCCATCTGTGTCACTGCAGAGGTCAGCTCTTCCATGGTGATGGGGCAGCCCAGGGAATCCTGCTCTACTGGGCTCAGCTGAGGAAGGTCCTGGAGAAGCTCAGCTGTTGCCTCCACATCACAACGTTCAGCTCTGAATAGCTCAGAGTAGAAAGCCACGGCATGCCTCCTCATCTCAGTGGGGTCTGAGGTTAACCCCCCATCAGGCAGACGCAGACACACCATTTGTTTTCTCTGGCCTTTGGACTTCTCCAAGTTGAAGAAAAAGGACGTTGGGGCATCAATGTCTCTGATAGTGGTGAAGCGGGCTCGGACCAAGGCTCCTTTGGCTTTCTCCAGGAGGAAAGAGTTCAGCTGATGCTTTTAGAGAGCAACTGTTCAGGGTTCTCCACGGACACGCACTCCAGCTCCCTGATCTCTGCCTCCAGCTGCTCCATGGCCCTCCGGACTTCTGCAGCGGACTGGGCGGAATATTGTTGGCAGAAAACCCTTATCTGACCCTTTCCAACCTCCCACCACTGACTAAGAGAAGGAAAATCCTCTTTCCTGGACCTCCACTCTGCCCAAAACAGTTTAAAATTATTACAAAAAATAAAATCATTTAAAAGTTTTGTATTAAAATGCCAGAATGACCTGGACTTTCCTGGAGAAGCTAAAACCATTTCTAATAAAACCAGGTGATGGTCAGTGAAACCGACTGGCTGTATCTGACTCTCAGCCGCACGAGTAATAAAAGATGAGGAAATGTAAAACCGATCTAGTCTTGCTGCACTGACCATGCCGTCAGAGACTCTCACCCAGGTGTACTGTTGGGTGGAGGGGTGTTTTAACCTCCAGATGTCTACGAGGTTTGCCTCTGCGACCATCTGGGCCAGGAAAGAGGATGACTGAGACTGAAGCTCCTGTCCTGTCCTGTCCAAAGTGCCATCAGTGCAGCAGTTCCAGTCCCCACCCAGTATAACGCATTCACCCTGACTGCTGCTCCCTAAACTGTCTTTTAATAAATTAAATAGAACTAAACGTTCAGAGTTTTGATTGGGTGCATAAATATTAAATAAATTAAAAACAAACCCCAGGATTTCTACTTTAACCATCAAGGCTCTGCCCGCCATGATCTCAGACATGGATAAAATTGTGACAGGTAAGGACGGGAGAATAAAACCGCCACTCCAGCACTAAGGTTTGACCCGTGGCTGAGGGCATACTGACCCCCACCACATACCCCAGTCTGTTTCATTAACCCTATCACTGTGTGTTTCTTGCAAAAAACTACATCTATTTTTTCTGTTTAACAATTTCAAACACCAATGCTCTTTTCTGTGGGCTTCTACCCCATTTATATTTAAAGACCCAACTCTTAAAGGTTGCATAAAAGAAGACACAAAAAAGAGCAGGACAGACAGAAAAAAACAGAAGAGAAAAAACACCCAGTGATACACAATCATTTTTGAATTATTTAGAAACTTTACGTTTTTTCAATACCTTTTTCCCTTTTAGAATTTTTCTCACATTCGCAACATGCTTTTGGAGACGGTACCTTTTCTTATCACACAGTAGGTCCTTACCTACAACCTTCTGCAAAGTATCAACAGACTTCACAAATTTCTGCATGTCAGGAAAATAGTCTGTGACCTCCACTGACCTGCCAAAAGAGTCATCGAGGAAGTCTGTCACCTCCTCCAAAGAATACAGATCTGTGCTCAGTGACACACTGTCTGCTACAGACACAGAATCTGAGTCAACATCATTATCAGAGAAAATCACCGTCTGCTGACTGCGACCTGGAGCAGCCTGAGATCCAGCCTGCAGCTTCTGCTCCGTGTCTACAGCCTCTACCTGCATCGGCTCCCCAGCAGCCCCCACCTGCTCAGTAGGGCACTCAGACACAGTATTCACACGCACACTTTCAACCACTTTCTCCGCGCTAGACTCGGAAACACTCTGCCGTGCCGAAGTCCCGGAGGGCGCACCAGCAGCAACCGCCACCGCCGCACGCACGGAGCCAGCGGCAAACACCGCCGAGCGCGCGGGACCGGCAACAGCCGCCGAGTCCCCAGAGCCGGCACCAGCCAACTCCGATGAACCAGCAGCAGCCACCGGGCCCACGGGACCGGCGGCCGCCAACCGCCCGGCCCCACCGCTCACCTCCCCGCTATCACCCCCGGCCCCACCGCTCACCTGCCCGCTGTCACCCCCGGCCCCACCGCTCACCTCCCCGCTGTCACCCCCGGCCCCACCGCTCACCTGCCCGCTATCACCCCCGGCCCCACCGCTCACCTGCCCGCTGTCACCCCCGGCCCCACCGCTCACCTGCCCGCTGTCACCCCCGGCCGGTCTTACGGTTTGCTGTCTGTGTGGACATGCAACACGTTTGTGGCCCACGTCTCCACACTCAAAACACTTAATGCTTCCCGAGCTAGCATAAACCATGTAAAACCCTTCTTCGTGTTTTACACGGAAGGACACGTCCAGTGTTTGAGACGGAGAGTCCAAAAACATGAAAACCTGCCTTCGCAGAGACTGAACATGTTTTAGCTTAGCGTCCTTACACCCCAAAGCAACAGTACGAAAACCACTGGCAAACTTACCGAAACGCCTGAGCTCCTTCTCCAGGGCTTCATTCTGAATGAATGGAGGGACGCCTGATACTGTGATCCGTGTTGACGGCACAGCCAGAGGAGAAACTTGGATGAACTCCTCATCGAGGATTAATCCATTCTCAATTAGTGCAGTGACAAAGCTCTCATGTTTGAAAAACACGACCACAGCTTTGTTCATGCGGGAAGCATAGGAGATGTTCCCGTGACCCACCTGGTCTCCCACAGCCAGCAGGACCTGCTCCACGGTGGAGGCCGGCGGTGGCACCAGCCTCACACCGTGGCTCAGGGAAGCCGGCGGTGGTGGCGTCTCTGAGGACGCCATCCTCACCACGAGGCACCAAAAACACACAAAACCCACCAAAAAACACCAAAAAACGTTAAACCAAAAGTATCACCAAATAATCCAAACAATGATCATACAAAAGAGTGATTAGAAAAGAAAAGGAAACAAAGTTTGAACACCTTCTACCGCTCTACCTCAACACACCTCCACCAGATAGATAGATAGACAGATAAATAGATAGATAGATAGATAGATGGATAGATAGATATATACATAGATAGATAGATAGATGGATAGATAGATGTATAGATAGATGGATAGATAGATAGACAGATAAATAGATAGATAGATAGATAGATGGATAGATAGATAGACAGATATATACATAGATAGATAGACAGATATATACATAGATAGATAGATAGATAGATATATAGATAGATAGATAGATAGATGATAGATAGATAGACAGATAGATATATACATAGATAGATAGACAGATATATACATAGATAGATAGATAGATAGATATATAGATAGATAGATAGATAGATGATAGATAGATAGATATATAGATAGATAGATAGATGATAGATAGATAGATAGATAGATAGATATATAGATAGATAGATAGATGATAGATAGATAGATGATAGATAGATAGATAGATAGACAGATAGATAGATAGTCAGACAGATAGATAGACAGATAGATGGATAGATACATGATAGATAGATAGATGATAGATAGACAGACAGACAGATAGATGGATAGATAGATGATAGATAGATAGACAGATGATAGATAGATAGACAGACAGACAGATAGATGGATAGATAGATGATAGATAGATAGACAGATGATAGATAGATAGACAGACAGACAGATAGATAGATAGACAGATGATAGATAGATAGATAGACAGATAGATAGATAGTCAGACAGATAGATAGATAGACAGATAGATGGATAGATACATGATAGATAGATAGATGATAGATAGACAGACAGACAGATAGATGGATAGATAGATGATAGATAGATAGACAGATGATAGATAGATAGACAGACAGACAGATAGATGGATAGATGATAGATAGATAGACAGATGATAGATAGACAGACAGACAGATAGATGGATAGATAGATGATAGATAGATAGATAGACAGATGATAGATAGATGGATAGATGGATGTTTAGTTCCCAGTTCTAACAAGGTGTGACATCTCGTGGCTGAATATAACTAATGTTAGGTCAATAACACTTTTTAAAGCTATAGTTGGTAATCTTGGAGAGCTAGCGGCACCTCCTCTAAGCTCCACCCCCTCCAAAGACACGCCCCCTCTCCTGTTAACTATGTCTGCAGAGTGTGCTGAATATTTCCAGGTGAAATGTGGGACAGAGGGGGGTGTGGATCTTTCCAATAAAAATACTCAATCAATAGATTATCAAAGTAATTGGTAATTCACAAATCAATCCCACTGTTAAGCCTAATAAAAGTTCTAGTCTTCCTCCACATATATACTATTATAATTATTTAAATATAGCTTGTTGTGAAATGAAAGGTCTTCAGCCGTTATTAGCCTGATGAGTCCTTTAAAAAACTTTCACAGTGAAGCATCTTCTGTATCTGCAGTTCCTCCTCAGCTTCACATTCTTCCTTTCAGCACATGTGAAAGTAAAAAAAAATGACCACAGCATTATTTTATTCCAAATGATGTTTTTTTTTTCTCTGCTTTATTTCCATTTGTAGGGCCCAGGCCTTTGACACGTCTGAAAGCACCCACACACTTTATGCTGAAACTGGAGTCAAAATCAGCACACAGCCACAAAAGCCAAGAGTTTGACATTTGTTAAATATTTGGAAAAAAGAAACAATTCCAGTACAACATCTTTAGTACAGCATCATGCACAGCCAGTGGAGGAACATGCATGATCTGTCTGGTGCTGTTTGTCTGCACCCAGATGGTTCATTATCGCTTTGAACATGTTTTAATATGTGGATGTCATTCACTGTAAATTAACAAATCTGTGGTTTCATCAGGTTTGTCTCAGTGCTACCCACAATGCTTTACACGAACAATTGTACTGGAATTATAAACCCTCTGAAGAGAAAGGCTCCAACATGAGGAATGGCGTGCTATGTTGCTAACATCGTGATGAGCTGGGCCCCTGAAGCACACCCACTGAGGGGCCACACAGCACCCCAGGCCACGAGCAGCAGTGAGGAAGAGGAGAACAAGTTAATGAAAGTGAAGAGGAGGGAGGGGGAAGCCTCATCATCCTGGACTCCAGTTAGGTCATGTTGATCGCTCAGCACCTCACAAAGTGCACAAACACACAGGCTTAATGTTTTTTTGTTTTTTTCCTCTGGTTAATGCTCTCCCAATCCACTCAGCAGTCTGAGAGTTACTCAAAATGTAGCTGGAGAAAAAAAAAAGAGGATTAACAGATCCAGAGCTAATACCATGACATTCCTCTGCTGTACAAATTGTTAATATCCTATAGGTTAGCTAAATGTGAGCTGGCCCTTTAAGTTATGTACAAGGAGACCCAACAGCAATCATTTCAGCAGTACAATGAAATGCAAAAACAAAGTCACTTAATTCTTTTATGGTTTAGAAAGTAATTTGATTACAATTAACCAAAAACGGGATGTTTAAGGTATATATATATATATATATAATATATATATTCATATGTCAAGGTTAAACAAAAATCTACAAAGCAAAAAAAGGCATATGTACATGTTCACCCTGTCCCAGAAAACTAGAGCCCCAACTCTCTGGCTTTAACAAATTCATCCTTTTGCATCCCTATATCCTTTCCTGGCGTGCTTCAAGTGCCGTGTCATAGAACGAAGCACACAGGAAGTAAACGGTTCTGTGTGATGACTTATGAGAGCTCATCTCCATGAATCACTAAAGTGAACCACTGTTGCTTTATTGGATGAAGGCATGGATGCAAACTGCAGCGGTCGCTGTGATGCACGCACAACTCTGCGTCTGTGGCACTGAAACATGAAGCCAGCCTGGGCCGACGCTGGGTACAGCCATGGATCTGTCACATTTCAAGGCATGCAACCAACACACCAATGTTCAACCTGCTCGTACCATTTCCAACACAAGGTCTTAGCTGATATTCTTGCAGCATGTGTGTATGCATGTTTTTTTGTGTAATATGTATGTGTGTAAACGTGTCTACTTTTGTGTGTCTGTCTGTCAGGATGTCTGCCTCACTTTGAATGCACGGACATTTCTGTCACCATGTTTGATGGACTGTTGTGTCTTAAAATACCTAACATGTCTCAGTGTGCAAAAAAGCAGCAGCATCTATTATTTTCTTACATAATTTGAAGGAAAAAGACTGAAAAAAGAAATCAAATGTTCACTGAGGAGCAGAGGAGCTGGTGACTTCCTGATGAGTTGATATGGGTATGTTGGTTTTCATTTGTTTCCTCGATATTTGTTCAGAAACCAGAAGAGCAGCAGCTGATGGGTCCGTTAAGCAGACATGGTCTGGATGTTGTCCAGACATGTCCTGGTGGCTCCTCCTCTGCACCCTTGCTCAGGCCTCCTGGGGGGCGGGCCTCTTCAGGTCCCTGATCTGTTTGACCAGGTAAGTCTTTTCATCGTTGAACTGTTCATCCTCCGTTCTATCGTTCTGGAACTTGCTGAGAAACTCGATGAGTTTGGTTTGGTTCTTCAGCAGGATGTCCAGGATGGGCTGCGTCTTGTTGGGGTTGGCCACAAACACCTCATAGATGAGGAGAGAGACAGGGCTGTTAATATGTGTGCACACAGCCCATCTCTGATGTGGTTCAAACTGTGTTTCCAGTTTTACCTTAAAGACGTGGAAAGCCTCAAACTGGATATTCCGGCTCTTGTCCCGTAGCAGGTTCATCATTAACTTCAGATTTTCTGGCTTGCTGATGTATTTCGTCATTATGGTGAAATTGTGCCGGTCAAGGAGCAACTCGCCCAGTAACTAGATCATTTCAGAGCGAGAAACAGAAGTAAAGATTAATCTGAATATACATTATTTTCCAAACTGACGAGCTACAATTTAATTTGCCCGCCTAAATGTTGAGAAGCATTATGACAGTTTTACTACGTCACATACAAACATTACGTGTGTTATCAACATCAGAAAATCAATAATAAACATAAACAGGTGGTCTCAATCTTTGGTAATAATGTGCCACTTTGTTAAGGTGTGAATTACAGAATGTGACTTCAGAACGAAATGTGACCACAGTCACAACTGAAGGAATCTGGTGTTAAAAGAGGCTTCAGAGGACATGGTGATCCCACCACTAGATGGCAGTCATGACAAGGTGATGGAGGTTGGAAAGATTTCGAGAAACCAAATACCGGCCAGACCAGGGCTTTAAATAACTCTCTTACACCACTACATGGGAGCTGTTTACCTTGAGGGACTGCCTTTTAGTCACGTAGTTTTCTGAGTGGAGTAACTTCTCATATTCACTAAAGAACTGGAGAGAAAGGAGGCAGAGAGAGAAAAGACAAAAAAATGTCATCAGAGCAAGAAAAAAGAAAGAGTCATTTAAATTCAGCACATGGATGCTTGCATCAAAAACTTGAATGACAGGACAGTTTTCCCTCACAGACTGACAGTTACTCAGCTGTCCACTCTGCCTTTACAGGCAGACAGAGTAATGAACACTGAATCTACTGCATTTTAAATCTGAGGTGTCAGCTGAGAACTTACTCTGTCATAATGTTGCTCCAGAAACTCTGCACTCAGTAGCTTGTGTCTTGTGAGGAGGTCCTGGAAAAAGACAAATTCAGAATTTATGGTTCTCACTTCACCTGGTCATATTTGTCTGCTATTTGGACACTGAACGTACAACAAACTGGAGCAAATGCAGAAATAATCCTTCAGATAAACACAAAAAATGAAACCTCCCAACCTAAAATTACACTACTAACTACTGTTTTGATGTTATCAGTGATAAGTAATTAGTGATTATCTTTGCAAAAGATAAAATACTTGAGCTAATTAAAAAGTCGTTGGACAGAATAAAATGAAAAAAGCTTAAGTAATGTTAGTTTCAATAAGAGGATTGAAACTGTACCATAAGGTATTCATTAAGCAGTAATAACACAAGACTGTGACTTATGATGCATTCAGGATACCAAATCATGGCATAAGTATGCATATGATGTCTATCTTTCCTGTTATAACAGCCATTATTGGCTCCAAATGCTCAACCTCCATGTATGTTTGTGTCATTGTGTCACCATAATTACAATATCAGCAGCAGCATGTGCTAGCAGCCAGCGCATCATCAAATGTGTTCTTTGAGCTGTCAAGTTAATTATGGTGTTTCAGATTATACAACGTAAATAAAGGAGCATGGGATGTGCAGGAGGGATTAAACTGTAAACAGCATCTCTGATAATCACTTATATCAGTGAATTACTCCTGAAGAAACACGTTTGGATTGTTTTGAATAAAACAGTTTTCTTTAGATGTTGCACTACAATTGAGCACACTTACTTTGAAAGTGGCGAATGCATCTGAGGCGATGTCAAAAGTGGACATCTCCACGTATCTGAAGAAGTCGTAAAACTGCTCTGACCACAGTGTGATTTTGGCCAGCGGCTCATGTCTGATGCACTCCCTCAGCATGATACCACAGTTCAGGGCGATCTCTGGAGACTCGTACCTGCACCAAAGAGCAACACGTGATGAGGACTTAGCTTCATGTAGAGGCATGTAACAGTTGACACAAGTGAGCTGCCAAATGTCCTGACATAATCACCATAAGGTTGGGTAATATGCAGGCCACTATTCTTCAGTGATACTGAATCAAACCGGCAAGATCTTTTCTCAGCTGTCCAACATTATTTCAAAGAGTCTGATGGCGTCAGATGAAAGACGCCTTCGCTTAGCTGAACAAAAAATAACGGAGAAAAAAAACTATGTTGTAAATGTACAGGGCTTTGGTCTGGTTCTCAAAAATGATAAATGAACTGACCTTGTTTTTAACACCAAGCGATCAGACAGGAGCCACTACAGATGGTAGAGGCTGGGTATAGACCCTGGGTGCAGCGCTTTTTCCACCAGGTGGTAACGATTGTGTTAATCATCATCTAGTCACTGCATTTAAATCAGTGCAAACAAATCTGCATGACAATGCCTGCCTCAAACTGCTAGTTCCTATTCCTATGCACACTTTGAATTGTGTTTTACAGGTTAATAATTTTACACAGTGGAATTCTTGAGGATGAGGAACATTAAATTATCTGAGATAAAAAAACGAAATACTGATGGATAAACTTGTACTTCATGTCAATATTCACTTGGATGATTGAAAGTATAACTTGTTCTGTCTAAGTTGTCCTTACTGGAAAATGTTTATTCCAACAGAAGCTGAGGTTTAAGGAAGCTTTTTTGCACAGCATGTGTGCATCAGACTCAACCAGCCTTATACTGGATGTCCCATGTCATACAGAACCACACTATTACATTATCTTGGTGAGAACAAACCAATCTTGTGTCTAACCACTTTCTTCAGACTTGTTGGGAGTCAGGAATATCTACAAGGCTCTTAGTTTATCTTAACCTCCAGACACCCGGAGCCTTGTGCTTTTCAACCAGACCAACAATGAACAAACAATGCATTTAGGATGACATAAAAATGTCTATTTTAATACAGTAAAACATTTTTTTTTTTTTGTATTGTGCATCTACACATCATAATGCTCATAATATAACCATGTCACTTCAAGAGAAAAAGACGTTTTCTATTGTCTACAGTACTTCTCTCGTAGTGGTTTGATGATATAGGAACTCTAAATAAGAGAGGAATTAAATCCACTGTGCTGTGCAGAACAAGATGGAGTATACCTTCAGTCAAGCTGCAGTTTACTTCCATTCTTTTCCAAAATGTCATCACTTCATCATTTTATCCTGTTAGAGGTGGTCATGATTACCATTCAAATTCTTGAATTATGGCCCAGTCTATTATGTGAGGTCACAGTGAACTTGACCTTTGACCATCAAAATTGAATCAGTTCATCCAGAAATCCAACAGGCTGTTTGTGCCAAAAGATCAAGATTATTCTGTGTGTGTGTGTGTGTGTGTGTGTGTGTGTGTGTGTGTGTGTTTCCTTACCCCTTAAGCAACATGAAGAGGATATTCTGCTGGGTGCAGAGGTACTCCACTGTGGGCGTCCGAGTGCCAATCTGACGTCTCAGGATGTTGTTGAAGATTTGAGCCACATCTTTCTTACCCTAGTGCGTCAGACGTAGACGTTCATGTGTGTAATACAATAGAGAACATAATACACAAAACCTTTATCCAGCACACTTCTAAACTGACAATGGAGCAAAAGATGCGGCTCTGAACATACAGTATGCTGTTTTCAAAATGTGAAAAATAGCCACCGTTTCCATTTAAATGTAATAACATGAAAATTTTATGTTTTTAGTATTTCGGCATAGAAAGATGTGCACACACCTCCCTAAATGTTGAATTACTTGTAACTACTAATTCTTCACCATCTTTTAATACCGAGGCCGTGCGAGCTTAAAAGAGGAAGAGGGAGAGCACAACACAATGAGTCATGCTGTGATAGGATGAGTCAGCAGTTATTACACAGCACCAGCCTGATATACTGCAGGGACACTAGCGTTTGTCCACATATCAACAGAAGCAGATCATCTGCATCCCTTTCTCGTGATTTAAAGACTCATTCTTCCTGTGTGCACACAGTTTATATAAACATCACCATCACTTCACTGCCTGCTTGGTGCGAAATGTTTGCCACTTATTTTCCCTTGGTTCCATTAACCCCAGATATTTATTTTTGACTCATCTCCCCTACAAAAGAGATGAAGTCTCACCTCAAAATCGATGAGCTGCAGATCTGCTATGAGGGTGCTGAGCAAGCCACTGTTGTAGAGCTCCTGGGCGAGCTGGGCCACTGCTTCTGTTTGGGGCTCTTTCTCATTAGTCCCATATAGGATCTCCTTCATGGCAACCAGGCTTTTTGACACTTCCTCCGTGGCCTGAATCATACACAGATACATGCGACAGTATTCAAGCATACGAAAGCCACTTTAAACACATTTTTAACGCCAGAAAGAGTGATGAGGTGATGAATCCCACACATTAAAGTGAAGACCAAGTGGATTCATACACTACCTTCTCTGCCTTTTTGTCAGAAATGTCATGCTTCTCAAGCACTGTCATGCTGTCCTTAAGGTTCTTGACGATGTCCGCCGGTGACTTGTGGGACTTGCCAAAGGGGAAAGGCATGGCGGAGAGTTACCACGAGCAACCAGGCAGCGGACTGTCCACCTGAGGAATGAAAAGGAAAACCGGATCAGAGCCTGTAGAGACGAAGGGACTGCTGAGGTGAAAACTAAGTGCATGAAAAAGTACCAAAGGACAGAGACAGCCCTACATTAACGGTGTTGCACTATATAAAATAAAATCCTGTCTGTGCCCATAGTCATAGCAATGATCTGAAAATAGCTCTTAAGGATGATAACAGTAGATGTCATGTGGGTTCCAGGATGTGGTATTAGGAAACAGGACATTTTCTGGGAGTTAAACAATGTTAATCAACCCCAATTATCTATTAAAATGAGCCAGTGATGAATAAGTGACTGTTTTCTCACTGAACTCTCACATACAGCACCACTCCTCTACCTGTCACTCATTGCTCATGGGTCAGATAAGTAGCTGATATTGCATTATACTGTCTCTATATGTTCTTTATACCCTTGATACCAGCGTTGTTAAATTATAAATAACTTCCTGGAACAGAGGATTTATCTTCCTTCTCTACGAGCATTTGAATGAAACACACACATACACACTTCCTTTTAGGAATAAAACACAAAAACATTTGAGCTGTGACACTCCTATTGTTAGTGATTCTTGACAGTGTTGTGAGTTATAGAAAACACAGGAAACATGTGAATGTTACATCTACAGCTGACCTTTAACACTTCGACAATCTTGTGTATCTTCTGGTCATTGTCGGTCAGTAATTAACCAAGGCATCTTGACGTCTACACAGGCATAGTTAGACCATGACATGGCCTCAGCCTGTTGTATGACCCAATCATTGAACAGTGACCAGCAAAACCAAGTAAACACAAAGTCACAAACAAAACATATAGTGTTTCCTCTGGTAACTAATCTGGGTCAGTAAACATACCCAGTGAGCTTCCTCTCAATTTAAAACTCTACTATTATAAACTTGTCCGAACCGTGTGGAAAAGACCATATCTCACTGCTGCTTATTTCACTGGGTTACAAGGGCCCTTATCTATACAACTCCCTGACCCGCCCAACCACCTTACGTAAACTATGGGGCAAAAGCCGAAGTTTTCTGAACAGACGATAAGTAAGCCAAAAAAGACTAGCTTATCATAGAGTGCAGTTAGCAACACATCCACCTAACAGTGCCTCTTTGACTGCCTGCCTACCCCAAGACAGAAACACATCAATAAAACTCCAAGTATCATGATCATTTTAGTAACTTCATTAAGCATGCTACACATGTTTGCAGCACTGAGGTTTGGTACAAAACATCAACACTAAGAGGTACTGATCTCAGTCTGACACCAACCTGTTGTCCTGCCCGGATCCTCTAAACTCTGACCACAAACCTGGAGTAGCAGTCACACCGGTCCTCTGATGTCTTGGCAGGGAGTCCACATTTAGAAAGCCCCGCTGGGGACAGGAATATAAACCCAGCAGCACCGGTGGGAGGTGCTGGACCTCCGTTCACATATGATGTGTCATACGAGCCTCTGTCCGCTGGTGGAGGACTTCATGTTTCTCTTTCATCTTTATTAATCTGGACACACCTCAACTTCGCCAGGTGGCCAAATCCGTCTGTCGCAGAGACTAATGCTCGGTAATGTGGCAGAACCGCCTCTCTGCTCCTGACCCGATTCAGTGTCACTGACGCAAACAGGCATGGAACATATGGCTGGTTGAAAATCAGCTGGTCAGGTAGCGCTGGGCCAACACATGGCAGAGGTCGGTCCTGACTTGACATGGGCTAAAGACGGAGAGGAAGTCTAAAACATGTGGACTCGTTAGCTGGAACAGCCTTTTTAAATCACAACAGTCATAAGAGTCTGAACAGAACAGAGTCAGGAAACAGCTGCTCTGCTATCACCTCTCACAAAGAGCAGCTAGCTAGCAGCATCCAGTCATGTAGCTTATTTACATGTGTCACAAACTATACCAAAGACAGCTCGGTAACGTTCAGACAAGTATAACTTAAACTCAGACAAGCTTCAAGCCCGCAGCCCGGTGGAGGGGCCACCATGAGGCTGACAGTGAGCACCGCCCCTCGCTGCTGTCCATGCCTGGTTTGTGATGGTGTGAAGCCTGCCAACTTTGCGCAATGCTAACAAAATGGATACTTGCTCACCGAGTAATTCTGTGGCTGCTAACAAACGAAAGACAACTCTAATGTCGAGTGGCAGTGAAATACGTGTTTCAGCTACATCAGCCTCCCACCTGATCGCTCACTTCTCCCTGTTTGTTAAGCTAGCAGGGCCTTTCAATCACTGTCCACTGAACAGCCGTGCTACTGCTGCTTGTGAAAGTGTGTGTCGACACTCACGAGGCCCCGGCAGGCCCACTGGTTTCAAACTCTTTCCGGCTGCTTTAGCTGTGTTTGAAGCGTAGACCAAAGTGACCAAATTCATCACAGACAAATTCGCAGCGCAGTGTTAATATTGGTGCCACCAGCTAGCTAGCCTCTTAGCATCATCTAGCCAGGCCTGGCTGTGGCTCCTCGCGCTAGAAACGTTTCCATACCTGACTTTAGCACACCGTCAACTGCAAGCTAGGTTCGGCTAAAACGTTCGCTCCCTGCCCGACAAGCTAAGTAATCTTAGCAAATGTTGCTAACTTTAAAGCAGCCGCTGTTAGCCGAAGAAGCCTTGCACCACACTGCTTGCAAATTTTACTTCATACCATCTTACGGCGCACACAGCACAGTAACGTTACCTTATAAACGGTGTATGCTCTGGTTTCCCCCGATCTGTCAAGAGGTAACTCTGGTACTCCTTGGAACAGAACCTGCTCTGTTTTCCTTGTTTGTACCTCCTGCACTTAGTTGGGCAGCCGCCGCTGTCTCCTGCTTCTGTCTCTGAGCTCGACTGGCAGCGCAGACAGCGGAGCGGCAGTCACTGCAGCGGCGTCTACCGCCCCCTCTGGCCGCCAAGTGTCACTGCAACAGTGCTGGCTACACTGCGCGAGGACGAAAGGTGGCCGTACGAGGGCGCGCTCACCTCACGATCAGTCGGTAAATGAGCCCACAGTGAAACTAACTGTAGGCCAATTTATAGTACTCTGTATGACGTAAAGCATGTTCCTGCTCGAGCTGCCATTTATCAAACAGTCTATGATCGAGACTCAGGAGGAGCTTTACTGCTACATGTGACTGGACACAAGGGATTTGACTTGGTGTCAAAGGCGTATGGTACTCAACGACCATTAATAAAGGAAAAAATACAAAGACATGTTCTTAGCCATTTCTATGTACAGGTGGTAAAAAAAAGAAATTAGGCTATAATATTGCACATGGAAATTAAAAATTGCATTTAGGGTCAAGATATTGCACATGTACTGAATGATATGAGGAGTTAGAGGGTGAATGTTTCATCGTTCATGTGGGAGATGGCCTGGGAGAAAAAGCTGCTCCGGTGCCAGGTTGTTTTGTGCTCAGGGCCCTGAAGTGCTGGCGAGAGGGCATCAGGTCAAACAGACTGTCCTGGGTGAGAAGGGTCTGAGGGCAGGGGGGCACCAAAGATCCCCTCAGTGGTCTTCTCATGGACGATTTGGTGGCAGAGCTGAAACAGATAAGGAGGAGCACAGGACAGTCACAGTGACTGTTTCTTTGATCTATGTGGATCTCCCACTTAGGAACCCTCCATCCTAAAATCCACAGAGTGTGTTCAGCTCACAGCCAGCCAGCTGAGGAGGTGCTGTCATACAGGGATAAGAGCATGCATCCCTGTGTTGATGGTGTGGGTGCAGGATGTGAGGCTGCAGGTACATGTGGACCAGTTTGATTTTCTAAATGCAGAGTATGCAGGCAGAAAGACAGCAGATGACAGGTGGTGCTGCCTGAAGCTTTCACTGTAAAACCTGTGCTTCAGCCTGAATACCCACCACCTATCTCAGGACTCTGCAACCTTTACAAATAAAGTTTTACATATAGTTATGGTACACAAAAGCTGTAGGCTCGTTTGTTGCATTTATGACAAAATAACAATAAAGGAAACTGATGACATTTGACTTTCTATTGTATAACAAAGGAGGAGAGGGTTTTCTGTACAGGGTATGACACCCTCTGTCTTTTACAAACAACCCTCACATCGACTGAGGAAAACATTAAACAGATCAGGACAAGTTGTTCACCTCAAAAACCTAGAATCATGTGTGTCAGTGTTTAACTGGAAATTGACTGAGTTGACTAAATGTCCATTAATCTAATTGATTTTTCCAGCAGGAGGTTAACGTTCTGTCAGATTTGTCCCACCTAATTATCATTATCATGATGTAAAACAACGTACACCATGATGAAGAGAAGTATCCACTTAAACTGTCTAATAACATTAAAATACATGAGGGTTGGTTGATAATTCTGTGGCATTGTTCACTCAGTGTGAAAAGCAGCTTGGCAGCCTACAGTTTACTTATTGTTTGTATGCTTATGCTCCTTAGTTTTTGTCGATTTTTTTTGTATATTTTTGTATTGTCTAGATTTTTGGTTTTGCATTATACTACATTTGCAGTTTTATTCTGCACTGTATATATTTTTTATAAAGCTTGAAATCTCCTTACATTTCCTCTGGCAACTGTTGTGAAAGGATTTCCTTCAGGATGAATAAAATTTTATTTTATCTTCTCTTATCTTGTAAATATTATTGTCTAATTTCAACGTTATCATTCTTACATCTCTGAAAGTTGCTGCAGACACAACAAGCTGAATGTCAGGGCGTGCCTTGGCTTGGTCACCATGTTGTTGTTTTTCTGATGACACAGATGGGCTACAGTGTGTTTGTTAAAGAAAATAATCAACCTTTCTCATGAACTTATAGTGATGCTTTTCTGAAGATGAAATATTGAATTTGGCTGCATGCAGTGTTGGACTGGTCACCTGCCAAAGCTTCTTCCTCCTCCTCTTCCTCCTCTCTGGAGGTTATTATGCTCTTCATGCTGATTAGGTCTGAATGAATAGCAGCCTTTGTTCGGCTGCAGTTCCCACGACCCGGCATTCGCCTGGCAGTCGCGTGGCTCTAAAACAGGGGCCCGCGCTTTAAGGGACTTCAAGGTGGTGTAGGTGGTGGTGGTGGAGGGGCATGTGGTCAATCTGACATCTGCTCTAACAGTTGAGAGCAGATGTCTGACATTTGAAAACATGGAGAGTGATCAAAGCTGGCTAAATACACGACAAAGATTTTTAAGTGGTAGACTGGGTGTTTGTGAATGTTGTCTATTCTAAGAGAGGAGTGTGTGTGTGTGTGTGTGTGTGTGTGTGTGTGTGTGTGTCCTGCAGCCAGTAACAAACACGGCTCAACTTCCTGGAATACACCAGTTAATGTGAATTAACTTCATCAAATGGAGTCATTGTGACTTTATTTCATTCTAGTTTATCAGAATTGTAAATGAGGCACATACTCTATGTATATGTGTATACTCTCTGGTGATTTGTCCGGCTATTGTGTCTTCCAGTGAGCTTTGCAGGGACTAGGTTGGGCCCTTTTTGCAGGTAGTGTAATGTTGCTCCTGGAAAGAATAGACCAGGGGCTCCCCGGAGCAAAGCATGGTAACTGCACACTCTTGTTCATCCCTGGGAGAGGAGGAAGCTGCAGCTTTTCTGTTGGGTGGAGAGCAGAGGGGTGGGGGAGTAGTGCATGGTTTCAGGCTGGACATCTGTCGCTTGTGAGTATTTTTTTTTCTTTTCTAGGCCGGGTCTCGCAGTTGTTGAATGGAGCCAGTGACCTGTCAGTCTTGACTGATGGGACCCCGTGTGTGGGAAAATCCCTCAGCCAAAGAGTTGGGAGCATTCACATGCTAATTGAGCCCGATAAAAAGAGGGCAGTGCCGCGCCGAGGGCCCTAGAGACGCGCTGAGATTCAGAGTGGAGGAGCCAGAAGCGCACAAACATGACCGCTTCATCCATGGCGCACAGCGTGGGGAAACATCCCAGCGCCAAGGAGGAGAGAAAGGTACATTTTACACCTGGATACACCTGTCGACTTCTCTTTTAGGATAAACAGCGTGGGATAAACACTCACGCACACTTTGTCCTCTGTGCGCCCTCACCATCCTGGCTGCCTTTAACCGGTTAACCGACGCTTATTTTCTGTTAACAGCTGAGGAAGCCGCTCATCGAGAGGAAGCGACGAGAGAGGATAAACAACTGTCTGGATCAACTGAAAGAGACCGTGATCGGAGCGTTCAGGCTTGATGTGAGTATTTTTCCTCACATGTCTCTTTAGAGGATGAACTTTAGAGGAAGAGTTTTAACTTCAAAACTGCTCGTCTCTCCACAGCAATCCAAACTGGAGAAGGCTGACATTCTGGAGATGACGGTGAAGCATCTTCAGAACATCCAGAGCAGTAAACTCCACGGTAAGGAACAGCATGGATCTGTGTAAAGATGTAATGTGATGTTTGTAGTGATCTCTATGATACCAGCTCTTATCTCAGTCACTTATGACCGTCTTTGGCTGAAATATTGGACAAAAGGACATTAAATATGCAGTTAAAAAGCTGTAGCTCCCTAGAGAGAGCATGATCAGCACATAAAATGTTCTCATGTGTTTAGATGTGTTCAGTGGTGGTTTGAGGAGGCTTGCCATAGTCTCATTGGTTTTGTGCTCTTAAAGATGAATAATTGCTGATGGAGAAGAAGCAGTTGAAGCTGTTTTTACTGGATACGTGCTGTTCCGTCTGTCATCACCAGGGGACGCTAACCTCACAGCTCCTTTCTTATTTTCATTGTAGACCCCACACTGGGCCTGGAAGCCCAGCAGAAGTACAGCACGGGCTACATCCAGTGCATGCACGAGGTGCATAACATGCTGCTGACATGCGACTGGATGGACAAGACTCTGGGCTCCCGTCTGCTAAACCACCTCCTCAAGTCTCTGCCCAGGTCCACAGACGAGCGGGCCCTCCAGCCCTCACCCAGACATGATGCCCCTCTTCTGGGGCTCCCCGGCACACCACCCAGAGTGGACTCCCATGCTGGGAACCAGATCCAGAGGGACGGGCCCACTCGCCAAGAGAGGCCTGCCCTCCACAGCTCCCACCTGGGGATGCTGCAGATGTGGAGGCCCTGGTGAACTGGTGGATGGCAGACCTCGTTAGCCCACCCTCTGTTATGTATCTTATAGATATGCTGCTCAAAAGACAAACGTGGGGCAGTTTTGTTCCAGTGGTTATTATTGTAGGTGTGCTATGATGATTCTACACAGACCTTTTCTCAGTACTTCCCTTCAAGAAGTCGACCCCTTGTAGCCTGCATTGTAGAAGGCTCTTATTAATCTTTCTCGTATTTATTGTATTAACATCTTTATTTATTTGAAATTATAAACACTGCTTCTTAGATCACTCGCTTGGTGTTGCATATAGAGTTCTGTGACTTTCTCCTTTGCTGTGTCATTAACCCAAATATTAATAATAAAAAGCTGATTGTAATGCTTGAGATTTTATTTTCATCTTTATGAACAATGTGGTTCACATACAGTTGATCTTAATTGTTTGGATGTTCTCTTATAAAAGCCATACGTTGAAGAAGAGCAGGACACAGACCCTCACATTTAACGTCACTCATGGGTAGTGATGACACATGATAATGTACTCATATCGATATGGAAGTGTAATGAGGCATTTTAAGAGCCAGACATTTTGGATGAGGTAGAATTTAGCCTCAACATCCCTGTTCCTCTGAGAAAAAAGATATTAGCCTATAAGAAAAAAAAAATATTATTATTATTATTATTAAGCCTAACCTAAACATTTTAACATTTGATCAGAACGTTTTAATGCCACATTGTGTATTTATAACATGCATTATAAATCAAATACCATGTCATAACTCAGGAAAAGACATTGCAGCAAATGTCAGATGGACTGTTATTGAGTCTGTTTGTCTTAAATATAGTCTCAGATTTCAGGCCTTTCCTTCATTTTGACTGATGTTAGGGAAAGCCAGTGGGTCTGACAGGGAGCCAGCATGGACAGAAACTGAAGCAGCTAAATGGAACTCAGCCATGAACATTGCATTGTTTACACTTGTTTTCCATGAAAAATCTATTGCTGGTTAATTTCTGTTTGGTGCTGAAAACTTCATCTACAGAAATTAAATAATGTTCAATAATATATGTCAGGATGTGAAGTGCAGCATAACGTCCAGTCGTGACAGTGAAGGAGAGTATAAATCAGTTTGTCTGCACTTTCCTGAAGCATTGAAATGAAATGAAAATGAATGAATCCACAGCTTGTTATGGCTTTTTGGATCACTTGACCAGAAAAGAGCCGTGGTATCATGTTTGTATCCCTGAGCTTTTCCTCTGGTCTTCTTACACAGGGATTATTTCTCTGGAGAGTAAATCCACTGAAAACTGTTCACATGGTGGAGTAATCAGGACATTGTTGCTTTGATGCTTTTAGCACCAAAATTAAATCCCATTCATGTCCAATGTCTGTGACAGAAATCACAGAAAACCTGGGTCCCTAAACGGTGGTGTTTAATAATATCAATAGATGCTACAAGGAAAGTACGACATATTTTAGATTTGAGGGAACTAACCCTTTGAGGTTTGCCAACACGTGACGGGTTACTTAGGAATACATTAATTCTGAATCCTAATTAGCCATCTGTGAGTGAAGGACACTCGTTTCAAGGGTGACCTCGTCAATAAGGAATAGGACTGGTTGTGCGTGTATAGTTTATGGTCGAGATATTTTACGCAGAAGTGACAGTGAGGCTTTCTTGAAGCAGGTGTTTGGGAGCTCTTAGCATCACAGAATGAAAATAAAGCTGTAATTCATCTTTGGGTTTTGAGAAGTTGAAACGTGCATATGGTCCATTTTCGCGCTATTATTGCCGTTATGATTAGCCAACACATGGTCGGTCTGAAGGGGGGGGGGCACGGTCCCTCGACGAAACTCACCAACAAAAGCGAGCCGAGACAGCTGCTCTCTGTGCAGTCCACACCATTAAAATATCTGGAACAGGGATCTGGGGGTGGCGGGGTGCCAGAAAAAGCCTCCACTTGAAAAAAAGGTCTGAAACGTTTGGTTCACTGTAGACTTTACTTTTGCGGAAAAGCTGCGCAACTTTGGGAATGCCGTGCGTAAAAGACCACCTGAGCCGCTCACCTGGAAGGTGTCACAGATGCCTGCCTCCACTCCTTTTGAACTGCAGACAGAACTGCTCCATTGTGGGGACAATTTGCATGATAATACAATGTACAGAATGTGTATAATAACGAGGGCAGAGAACTGGAAGCTCTAAACACAGAAGACATTGTGCGTAAAAGACCAAACCAGCGCATCCAAAGACAAAAAAGTCCAAATGATACCACAGAAACCTGCAACATTTTAATTCATGGACACTCTAAATGTTGTTTAAAGGATGGGCAGCTTTATGATTTGCACTGATGCACAGAGCATACTATGGAATAAAGGTAGCACGAATGGTGGAGCAAAATCAGTCAGATATTATTAAGTGTGGCACAGCAGACTGCGTAAGAATGCGGTTGCACACAAATCAGAAGTCACCAAACAAACGGAGAACAAACGAGGCGCAGGCCAACACCTGTCGCTTTCTTTGGAGAAGGGCCCTTAATTCCCCCGGCTGATTCAGTTTGTGCCGAGGGGCCGCCAGCAGCAGCTGCCAACTGAAGGCATCGCGTTACATCCGCCAAACAGCCGGTAAATCTGCAGAGGCTCGGACACAACAGCCTGCGGAACAAGAAGTGGTCGGGCAGGAAAATAAAACAGAGAAGAGCAGATGGAAATGTTGAGCTGCTGTAAATACAAAGCACCAAGTTATACCTGGTATACATCTCACTCTTCAATAAAAATAACCTTCACTAAACAGTTCTCAAATGATTTATCTAGAGCTGCAACAATTTATAGTTGTCAATAGTTGACAACTATTATAATAATTGGGAAGTATTTTGATGATGGTTTGAGCATTTTTGAAGAAGAAAAGCAAAAATCCTCTGATGCCCAGTGTGTCTTCAATGTGAATATTTTCTGGTTTCTTGACTCCTCTATATGACAGTAAACTGAATATATTTGACTTGTGGACTTCTCGGGACATTTTGGGCTTTTTGGATACACTGAACCGCATTATTCACATTTCCTGACGTTTTATACCCATACCAACTAATCAAGAGGGTGAAAAGGAGTCAGCTGGACGGCTTGAAGTGTGTTGATCAGGTTTCACCTCTGATCCAAGATGCTTCCTCACTTCTGAACTCAACGAGAAACAAACTTCAGGCCAGTTGGCTCTTTTTCTGTTTTAATTTATCTTGACCTGGATGACTGACATCCTACACAGACAGAGTCATATACAGTGGAAATAATCTCAGGATAAACAGGTGTGTACAGCTGAACAGTTGAATGGGACACTGAGTGGAGAAAACAGAGCGGCCGGTGCCTTTAACCTAACAGACTGTCTCATTAAAGCCCGTCCAGCTCCTCGGGGCGCACAGACCGGGTCTGACCAGCAGACAAAGGGAGTGCGCGTTCATTGGCTCCGGCCGTGTGCGCTCTGTTGTCCCCCAGCCAGAGCAGCTCAGCCCCCATTCACATGTTAATGAGCCCATATAAATACTAACAGCAGCCACCCAGAGCCAGCAGCACGTCTCACTAGGATTGCACAATAAGCTCAGGGCGCCTCGCCTCGCCTCTCCTGCGAGATCTTTTTTCTTCCTGTAACCGGTTCCGTTTGCCAGCTGCCTCTCGCTGCAGTAACAGTGGGGAGAAGCCACAGAAGCGGCGATCCAACCAACATGGCCCCCTCGGCTCGACCCAGCAGCACCGGACTAGACATGGAAGATGAGGAGTCCTGCTACGGTGTTCAAAAAGCGGACAGAAAGGTACCGGAATAAAACGCGCTTTTTGGACGCAGTTGTCACCAAGGTGCACATCAGCTGTAACAGCTGTTGTGTTTCTGTCACTGACCTGTCATCTTTGTGTTTTTGCAGACCAGGAAACCTCTGGTGGAGAAGAAGAGGCGAGCTCGCATCAACGAGAGTTTGCAGGAGCTGCGGACTTTACTGGCAGATACAGAAGTGAGTATGATCACCAAACAGGCCCACTGCTGCACCTGAGCTCACCTGACCCTACAGTAGATGTAGTCTGATGGAGGCTTCTGGCTGTTTTCCCCACAGTTTCATTCAAAGATGGAGAACGCAGAGGTGCTGGAGATGACAGTGAAGAGGGTGGAGGACATACTGAAGAACCGAACCCAAGGTCTGCACAACTCCACAGTCCTGGGATTTAACCTTAAACACTCTGTATCTGACTCTGACAGCCAGTGTTTGCATCCTCACATCTGACCTGAATCAAGGGATGTTAAAGTGTCAAAGTTCAACCTGAAGTTTAGAGCAGTGGTTACCAACCTGAGTTCATGGATCCATTTCAAGGGTCAGAAGGTGTTTAACACAAGAGCAAAGCAGGAAAGTGCTCTGATCACAACTGGTAGACATACAGACAGTTCTTCAAACCCAGTCGAAAAGAAATCACTGATTTAGAGGGAAGAAAATTGTCTGTGGTGTTTAATCATCTGATTCATGTCATGCTCTTTCTTCCTCTTTCCACAGAAACAGAAGCACTCAACCAAGAAGCCAGTGAGAGGTTTGCGGCTGGCTACATCCAGTGCATGCACGAAGTCCACATGTTCGTGTCCAGCTGTCCTGGGATAGATGCTACCGTGGCGGCTGAGCTCCTGAACCACCTCCTGGAGTGCATGCCCCTGAACGAGGACCACCTCCAGGACGTGCTGATGGACCTGATCACAGACACTTCTGGCAGTAATGGCAGCACTTGGCATGGCGGCGAAGACGTGCTCGCTTCACCTGGAGGAAGGAGCATATCCAGCGGCTCGCCATCGGCCCTCTCTCCGGCACCCTCCACCACGTCCAGCGAGGACCTGTGCTCTGACCTGGACGAGACCGACACCGAGCACAACCAGAGCTCCACCGAGGTGTCGGAGAGCAGGGATGCTCTGGGCATGCCCACCATGACCTACCCTCGGTCTATGTGGAGACCCTGGTAGGGGACCAGGGTTTGGATGGAACGCAGTTGGGATATGTTGAAGACGTGACACTGGGCTGATTACTGAAAAGGAAAATTCCACTCTACGACACACAAACACTTTAAAAATAAGCATTTCTGGTGGCGTACCTTGCAGATAACAAGCTACACGCATGGATTTCTTTCTGGATTCCCCACACTGCTGTTGAAAGGTCAACTCTGGTCTCAAAGACACAGAGAGACTCAGTGGACCAGAATGCATTGCAAACACCAGATTTGAATCTGTCTGAATCCTTTCCTCTGCATTCTGGGATATGTAGGAAATCACTCTGTGAAGTAGACGTAGAGAAAAGCTCCACTGGATAACAGATTGGTTTTAATCTCATTACAGGGGCCCTTCCTCTTGAGGGCCCCTTAAAGTCCTCTGATGTGACTTTTCTTTACACCTGGACAGAGATGAAAGCTCCCTCTCAACATTCACTTAAACCAACAAAGGACGGACGAGGAAAAGTTTTTTTTTGTGTCAATAACTCTGTGTAAAAAGGATTGGTATGTGGAGAAAAGCTCTTTTAGAAACCGAGAAGTTTGGCAATGCCTCTGATTAATATAAATATTTCTATTGTATTTCGTAAAGGCCTGTAGTTTATTGGACCTGTAGCCTCCTTCAGAATGACCACTTAATGTTGTAATGCTGTTTAGAGATGCCAGTAAAATGTCTGAATTTGCTAAATAAAATAATGTAATTGAAAAGCTAGTGTCTGACTTCTCTCAGTGCCTGAGAGTACTGCAGCAGGAAAACCAAATAAAATTAGCTTTAAAAACACACAGCTGTACTACTATACATACTATAATACATACTGTATTCTCAGGGAACGATAAAAATGACTTTAAAGTGATTCAGGCCAATCAGCTCTTTGCAAGTTAAGTAAGTGAAACTTTAAATTGTAATAAATTCTCACAATCTACTGTCAAAAAAACAGGAGGTAGTTAAACTGTGTCGTCATACTTTACACCCTTCTCTTCTAATCTTCATAAAATGCTCTTTGATGTTTAAAAATACCACCCTAAAATTTCTTCCTATTAACACCTCCATCCCACCATGAGGACGCTCACATGAAAGGGTCTCCAAAGTGTCTTCAGTCTCACCTCCGATATCCTCAATGAGCATGTTAACAAAGGTCTGTTAGATCCTGTCTGGACTGAGTCTGGATCAGCCACCAGCGATAGTTTTTACCAGACTGGACCTGGGTGTGAACGTGGAGGAAACACATTGAAATGGAGACACGGTGATCAAAGCTGGGACCATTTGACAGAAGAGCGTCAAAGCAGCTGAGAGGACAAAGGGACCAGCAGGATCTGGTTCTTCAAAGGGACCGGCTAGTGCAGGTTCAGGGTCTTCTCACTGATATTTGATCGTCTGCAGACTTGTTGGGTGACTAAGAGCAAAGAGTGATGAGGATGAAACATTTTTATTTAAAGGTCCCATGTTGTCAAAAGTTAGATCTTGTAAATATAATGCAGGCTTAAATACGCTCCATCCATCAATAAATATGTAATTCCATATCCAGGGGTTGTGTTTTTACAGTCACAAATGTGCAATATTTCAGACTATTATACAGTCTTAATCCTTTACATTTGTAAAGTGTGCCAGTTTATTTCCTTTTAAATTCCACTGAAATGCATTTTAACAGGACATTTCAGAGGATTGATACAGGCCAATTCAGGAAAATAGATTTTTCAAACATTACAGTATGTAAACATTTTTTAGAAGAAACACAAGCAATATGGAACCTTTAAATAAAATGATGTTAGTGTAAAAAAATTAAAGAAGACCAAGTGTGATCAGAACACTGTGGGACTACAGTCAAGTCAAGTGAAGTATATTTGTATAGCCCAATATCACAAATTATGAATTTGCACCATTGGGCTTTACAGTCTGTACAGGATATGACACCCTCTGTCCTTTACAAATGACCCTCACATCGACTAAGGAAAAACTCCCCAAAAAAACCCTTTTAACAGGGAAAAAGAAACGGAAGAAACCTCAGGAAGAGCAACAGAGGAGGGATCCCTCTTCAGGATGGACAGACGTGCAATAGATGCCATGTGTACAGAATAACAACAATGAAAACACATTAACACTACATATAAAATTGTATGGAAATGTCCAACTCAATATAACAACAGCTAATATACAGTGTGTATATATAGAATTATATGAGAGTGTCCAAGGGGATGAAGAGCATCATCAAGCTATCAGCAAAGGATGACTACAGGTTACAACCTGGCAACCCAAAACTTTAAGATGTCTTTACTGTTCAGCATTCTAATGTTGTAGATCTGAGGAAGGTCTACACATTTATGCAAGTAAATAAAATGACCGGCTGGCTTCGTTACTAGATTCAGTATTTTAGTACTTAGTCAGGAAAAAGGAGAAAACAGACAGGAGGGAGGTCCAGACGCATCAGCTGGTGTGTTTGTGGTCGTGCATATGAATCCTGAGGTCAAAGGTCAGTCAGTGCAACAGTTGGTGTAAGAGCGCTTCAACGGTGGAGGAGAGCATATGGTGGTGAAACAGATCCCAGGGGGACGATGTCATCCATCAGTAACAGCAGCAGCATCTTTAACGAGCTGCATAACAACACTGCTGTTCCACCTTAATAGAAATGTCACCTGGAGCCAATAACAGGTTCACATGTTAAAAGTGTAAGTTATGTTCAGTTGAGCCGCTTTGTTATTTATCTTTTACATATTTTATCATTTCTTTACCTTGTGTGCTGCTGTCTGTCACTCTGTATTTTTTATTCTACGTTGGTACAAAGAGAGACCTGTAAATTCCTAGTATATGAAAACACACCTGACCAATAAAGATGATTCTGATTCTGAAGTTATCGCAGCAGCTTCATATATTTCTATCAGCCTTTGATAAATTACTGGACTGAAGCTGAAAGTGACTGAAATATACTTTCTACAATAAATCATTCCAGATTCTCAAATGTTAGACTGCTTTTTTCTGTCTTACATAGTGGACAATTAAAGGTGCTACTGGTACCAATGATACCATTCAGCCACTAGATGTCACATCATCCCTCCTCACCTTCATTACATTCAGCTCAAACACGTTCAACGATGAATCTTTCATAAATTAAAGTCATTAATCAATTATTAGTCATAACTTTAAACTTTTCTCATAGCTGTGTGGCTGTATTATCATATAACCTTTAGATGGATTACATCACAAAATATACATATATATACTAAAACTGCAAATCCATTCATTGATTGTGAAGGGGGGTGATATAATAGTTAGTGGCAGCCCTCTTTATCCAGTTGTCTTACAGAAAGTCACATATCAGCACCGCTTTGTCATCTCAAGAGTCATTTAAGCTGTTTTATCATCAGTGTTTCCACTTTATTTTTGTCCTCCAATGTGAAAAAACATCCTGAGTCACCGACTTTCTCTTTCTGTAGTTTTATTACAACATTGTTTCTCAAACAACACACCTACAAAAAAAAAAACACCTAGTCATACAGTGGCAATGAGACAAATTAATATGACCATACACAACATGTGCCAGTATCGAGTGAATGCATGAGCAGATCAGGGTGCTTCCAGAAGACTACCAGCTTTAAAAAATGCATTTCCTACATGAGGCCTTAAGAGAACGTAAGGCTGAAATATTCGCAGTGTTCAGTCATGTTTTCTAAATGTTTTATACCATCAAACCTTCAGATATTTTGTCACAGAAAAGAGACAAAAGAAAAAAGGCTGGAGCTGCTGAATCACCGTGTTCATTCATAGAAAAAAAAAGAGAGCAGACAGACGAACCTCAGGGAGCATCGCTCTGTCCATTAGCGCTCGCCCACATGCTCACACATGCTATATGTTCTGTGCACAGGAACATGACCTGGGGTGTACTAGAGGTTAGGTTGGCACGCGAAAGCTCTTACCCAACACAAGAAAAACAAGAACAATAAAAAAGAAAACGAAGCTCTTGGTCCAGTCTGCGTTACATTCAGTGACTCAGCAGTTTCTCTGTTGTAGCACCAGAGTTGTTCCCAGTTCTCCTGCTGTTCACGTCCACTTCCTTAATACTTATTAATATGTGTTAAATGACGAGGGGCTTGCACAGACCCATGCATGCATGTCACCATTTCCTGAGTAACCCAGGTTTCTGCAGGAGGTTACCTAGGTAACATGGTCCCCGTACGTGCTACAATTGCAACTGTTTTCCCCAACAAACTCCTATATTCAAGTGCACAGTATCGACCTCCGATGAAAAAATGCTTTTCACATAACTGCTTTTAAATCAGACAAAGATTTGTTGTTTTGCATAATGTATGAATCCCCACTGATCCCAAACCATTTGTTCTATAAATAACATTTTGTAGTAGAGCTGCACACCATTGACATAAAAAAACAATATCACTCAACATTGTTTATGCAATATTATGCAATGTTAAAAAAACATGGACAGGAGCATTTAAAGAGGAGCTGGAGGTGAAAGGGAAATGCAGACCTCAGTGACCCTGTTCATTTCAATAAAATGAAAAAAAAGGTTTGACCTTGACATGCAGCCTCTGTTGTGCCGACCTTCATATAACAGAAAGTTTTTCTGCAGCTTCTTGATCTGTGATGACGACCTCTTGTTCATAGCACCTGAGCTACAACACTCTGAGGTTTTCCTGTCAAACAGACCAAGTTCAGAGTGCTGAGTGGATTTGGCTTTAGCTTAAAAACAGTCTATTCTAGATAGAAAATAAATAATGTACTTCTAATAATGTACTCTGTAAAGTGGATCAGATTGTCACTGAAGAGGAAAAGTCATTCTGTTAACTGAGTGAGCGCCACCACTTCCTGTTCCTGGATATTTCAAACACTGAGAAAAATGAAGCAGTCGACACCAAGGGATAAAAATCCAAACAGGGCAAAACAAGAAAACACAAACGTTATGACTGGCTAATATTTAAACAGCGATGCTGTTCACATTATGTTCTGTTTAATGACAATTACTTTGTCATGTAATCTCAAACACTTTTGATGCTCATCAAATATTGTCTTTGTATTTTTTTGAAGAATAACTGCTGTGAATGTGCTTCTGACACAGATGATGGGAACAGTATTTGGGACATAACGGACAGCATCTCTTTCAGCTGCTCTGCTCTTTCCTCTCATTCACCACAGTGGAAACAGAGTTCTGCTTGAGTTCATGCTCTGTGTGTGTGTGTGTGTTCACCATGGAGGTCAATGGATGGTCGAGTGTGTCCCCCTGCTGGTGGAGTGTGTGTTCAGGAGCCAGTGTCTGCTTGAGGCGGAGGCTCTGATTGGCTCTGGGCGCTCTGGTCCTCTTGGCTGAGCTCTTCGTCCATGTCCATGTGTGGAAGGTCCTCCTCAATGGGAGCTGCAGCGACGTCCTCACAGTAGACACACTCCTTAACACACACACACACAAGGTCCTTGTTAATTATTTAAACTCCATGATGACACTCGTGTGTGCACACCTGAGCTGGTTCTGACCTTCACGTTGATAGCAGCAGGTAGACCTCCCCTCCTCATCCAGGGGTGTTCTTCTACCAGCTCTCGTCGCTGGTCTGAGGAGAAGTGAGGCTGGCTCTTCTGCATCTGCCTCAGCCTCTCCTTGTCTTCTCGCAGAACCCTCTGAATGTCCCTGTGGGTCACGATCAACACACAGCACAGTTTACTACAAGACCAGTGCAACAGTCCCAGTATGAGAATGAAAGAAGGGCCTCTGCTCTTCTACTCAACATGTTAACCACTGCAATAATAACTCCCAGGCAGTGACTCACCTGGATGGCATCTGATAAGTCATCATGACCTTATCATCAGCGTTGGCCATCAGCAGCCAGAGGGGCTCCTGGAGAACGTACTTGACGAAATGTTCTCCCTCTCCTTGGGTAGAGACTTTGGTCTGTGACGGGCCTCCTCCTTCACCTCCTTCACCTCTCGTCTTGTTTTTGGACTTTGGGTCGTGCTCCAGAGAGTCAATGCTGCCGAAGTATTTGCTGGTGGTGCTGCTTCCTGGACACAGTTTAAGAGAAACAGGGTGGTCAAAAAACGTCAAAGTCAGACTTCAACAAATGCATTTTTCATAGGAGATGTTCCTCTGATAAGTGAGACGCCTGGTGCTGCTCTTCTAACCTGTTCTGCTGCCATAAGCTCCACTAGCTGATGTGTCACAGCCGTTGCAGCCTGATCCTGATCCTGATCCTGAGCCAGATCCGGAGCCCATGGAGCCCGACGTGGCTGATCCGGTTCCAGAGTGGGAGTCCTCCTGAAGCAGGATGTCCAGCAGGTCACAGGATGAGGAGTTCCCATCGCTGTGAGCTCCATCTCCTTGAGACTCCACCTGAAACTCAAAGCAACAAACCATCAGCTGTGACAGGCAGTTCTGCTGTTTAGTCAAATGTTCTCCTGTCACTCGGTACATAGTGATTCTCACCTGTTGGAGGTTTTCAGTCTTGGCTGTGCTGCCGTTCTTCTCTCCAGCTGACGCTGCTGCACCGCCTCCCTGGCCTCCTACTAGCAGCATTGTGCTGTCCTGCCGCTCCACCGAGCGTTGGCCCTCCTCCATGCTCAGCAGGTTGAGCTGCAGGGGCGAGCTGCACCGCGACTCAAACAGCGGCGGTGATGTGGCGGGGTCCCTCGCTCCAGAGGCTGGGGTGGAGGAGCGTGACGCCGCCCCCCCTCTGGGCTCTGTGGCCATAGCTTTAGGGGGCTCGGAGGCCAGGCTGTAGGGGAAGGGCTGAGCTGAATACGGGGCTTGAGCCACAAACTGAGTCTGCATTGGGAAAGAAGGCTGGGCAGCGAAAGGCTGCTGGGTAGCGTAGGGGGTCTGAGGGGTTTGGAATGGCTGTGGGGCGGAGTAGGGGGTCTGTGTGGTTTGGAAAGGTTGTGGGTTAGTGTAGGAGGTCTGCGTGGCTTGGAATGGCTGCTGGGGGGCAAAGGTAGTCTGCACAGGGAACGGCTGCTGGTTGGTGAAGGGGGGTTGAGTTTGCATGGCGTAAGCCTGCTGTGGGGGCTGAAAAGGCTGCTGGGTAGTGTACCCAGGTTGCGTACCCTGGGTCTGCTCAGGGAAAAAGGTCTGGGGGAAGAGGTAATTAGGGAGCACCAGAGCCACCACAGGTGTAACAATGGGTGCAGTGAATGGAGCAGCAGTGGGCGGGGCTTGGGAACTCTGCCCCTCCCCAAAGCCTGTGGAGTGGGAGGGGTCAGGGCGGGGGGGCTGTGCTGGGGCTGCAGGTGCAGAGGGGTAGAGGGGGTAGGCAGGCACCATGGCTGGGTAGGACACATTGAAAGCAGACTGGGACGCCTCCGACGGGGACCACGAAGTTTGGTTGAGACCCTGGAGGGGGGGCCGGGGTTTGCGGTTTGAGACAGCGCTGTCAGAAGACTCAGGGTGCTTCCTGCGCGGCTTCTTGGACTTCCTGTTGCGGCCGCCCTTCTTGGCAGTGGTCTCGGGCCTGGTGACCTGCTTGGCTGCTCCTCGTAGTCTGGATGGTCCTGAGATGACACACAGAGTCCAGTCAGAGGGCTGATTCTCATGTGGTGGAAAAGCATGACTACTCATTTCATGTGATCACTGTTACAGCTTGTGTACCTTCAGCAGTGGCCAGACCTCTCTGCTTGTGCAAGTACGTGAAACAGTCCTTCTGGAAGGTCCTGGCGTTGTGGAGCTCCCGGCAGCGGTTGAGGAAGGCCTGCTCTTCTTTCTGGGTGTGTGCAGCCAGCACCTGTTTGGTGAGTCCCAGGCGCTTGTAGGCCTCCTCCTGCTGACTGGGTGGAGACACCACGCTGACGTGCAGAGCCGGTGGCGCTGGGCTCTCCACCACATCCTCGATAATCTCTGCAGAACCAATCAGAAGCCGCAAACTCCAGTCAGTCTAATATAACTTCATAAATTGAAAGTTGGATGAACAGCTGAGCAGCATCACCCACCAGACTCCGGCTGAGGCTTCTTGTCTCCCACGTGGACGATGGTGCTGCTGTAGCTGCACTGAGAGGTGATGGACACCACGCTCTCAGCCTTGCTGGGCAGGGTGAGGGGGGCCAGGGGGCCTCCCACCACAGCAGCTGCCCCAGATGAAGGCTTCTTAGGGGCTTTCATGTTTGACAGGCCTGGCTGGGCGTCGAGCATCAAAGAGTCTAGATGGAGAGAGAGCAATCCTGTGTTAGCTCCAAGCCACAGTCTAAAGCAGCAAAGTGGGTGAACCTGAGCTAATAAAGGTAGAATGATGATGATGCAGGATGTAACTGGTGTGTAAAATGTGTTTGTGGACACAGATGCATGGTGAGTTCATGCCTGGGTTTGTGTCCTGTGAGACTTGCATGCCGTATTCAGAACCCTTCTTGTCATCCTCTGAGTTGGAGGAGGTGGTGGTGTTGGTGTTAGTGGAGAACTGGTACTTCCTCTTTGCAGAGAAGGGGATGTTACAGCTCTCGAGGTATCTGATTTAACAGAGAAAGAGGTTTACTCAGATTTTGCAAAGGCCTCACGTGGAGATTTTTAACGAGGCGTCGTATGTGGACATGAAGTGCAGATCCATACCTGATGACACTGTCGAGGCAGCTGATCTGCTGGTATGAGCAGACAGTCTGGTCTTTGCAGATGAAGTCCTCCATCATGGCTGCAGTACCGTCTCTGACCTGCAGAGGGGGGGCCAAGTCTTTCAGACGCACTGCTGGACTCCTCTGAGCTGCTGGAGAGGCGACGAGGATGACAGAAACAAAAGATGAAGAAAAGCAAAACATCTGAACTCTGATTCCTGTCTCCTATTGCAGCGATAATAATAATAATACACTTATAACACAATAATAGATCACTGACTGGATGGAAGTTAAGTGATAAGTCTCTGAGGGATATGTACATTAAACCTTTGTTAAGCTTCCTGTGACAGAGCGTTGAGTCTTGTCTGGTGATATTAAAGTGAACTCACTGTCAGTGTTCTTCCTCTGCTCAGGCTTGGATGGTGACAGTGAGGGTGAAGTGAGAGGGGAGCGCAGGCAGCACTGGGAGTCCTGGTTCTTCAGCATGTGGACTCCTTTACAGATCTCCTGGAACGTCCTGGGAGGCTTGGCCTTCTTCGTCTCCTCCGCAGCGTTCCCCACAGCAGCGTTCCCGGTGCTCTCGCTGGACGAGCTGATGCTCACCAGCTGCTCATGGGAGCCATTGCTGCCGTGGCTACCATAACCACTGGAGCCCATGTTGTGGACCGGCTGAAGGGAGAGAAAACGTTACAGAAACTGACACACGTGTGGATGACTGTGTGTGTGTGTGTGTGTTCATACTTGGAGCAGCAGCCTGTGGATCTGTTCACTGATTTCCTGGATGTCTGAGTCCATCATCTTCCCTCCATGGAAAGCTGGTGCAGCAAAAACGTCTTCATTCACAGGACCCCTGAAAACACACAAGATGGTTTAAGTGAAAACTAACATTCCAGCATACCACTACTGATGACAAAATAAAAACAATACAGTAGGTAAACTCACATTCGGACTTTGTGCCTGCCGATCACAAAGGAGACCTTGCGACTCCAGGGGTTGACAAAGCTGGACCAGCTGGTGTCGATGGTGACATACTCGCCGTTTCTGGCACAGAAACGGATCGAGGAATGATCGAACGGCTGACCGGCATACTGCAGAACTGTTGGTGAAAGCAGGTAGAGTGAGTGTGAGAGCTGGGTGAAGGATTTCATAATAACCCACCAGAATGAAAGGGGGGGTCTTACTTTTCCGGTGCACAGCCAGCATGAGGGGTCGATCACTTGGGTGCAGATTGAGCAGCACAGGGGTCCCGATCAGGTCCTGAGGGAGGTAACCCAACAAAGGAACGGCCCTGATGGAGGAACAATGTGACGCTCAGTTAAACGTTCTCCTCATTCAACAGCACAGAGACCGCACATCATGTGACACCTCCTAAATGTTTGTCAAAGGGGAGGAGGGTCCGTCCACTCACCTCTCATCTACATCCTGGAACACACAGTTCGGTGTGTGTGTGGTTGTGAAGATGCGCTTGTCAGTAGGAATCCTAGGAGCTGAAGAGAAAATAAATGACCTGATCAGTAAGACTAGAACATGAACAGCTCCTCCCTTTAACCAACAGCTTCATGTCCAGAGCAGTAGATATCTAATAAACGCAGGTGCAGGTGTGTTCACAGGACTCACCTTCATACCCAGAGTGCACCCTCTCTGCCAGCAGGAGGCAGCAGAACTGTTCCTCGGCCAGCTCAGCGTCCTGGACTTTCATCAGGTATGGAGTCATCCGAAAAGGATAGTACTGAAGATCCCCTTCACGCTCCTTTCCACCACTGCAACACACACACACACACACACAAACACACACACACACACACACACACACGCACACACCGTTATAACACTGCTGCACAGTGCTGCAGGCTTTCAAAAGCAGTTTCAGTTTGCCTGAATTTTGAAGAATAGCACACCTGATTTTAATCAAACCTGCACCCTGATGTTATCCTAGTGTAACTTTGTGGTTAACATCCTCACACTGCAGCTGTATCACCCCATGTGGCCACTAGGTGGAGACAGTTTAAAAGCTCACAGCTGCTGACTTCCTCTCTTCTGTGCTGCTGCTGACTCACAGCTGTTTGAGCTGTTTCCACTCACCTGATGCGGCAAAAGAAGGATTTCTCCTGCATGCACTCCGTGGGAGACGAGTCTGAATTAGAGACAGAGAGAAGGTGGATGAAGTGGTGGGTCATGTGTATACATATAAAGTTTGTTTCTCTTCCAAGAGTTAAACTGCCATCGTGACAATTTGATGCAGACAAATGAGTTTTGTGGATTTTTCAAAACCAGAGCAGAGAATATTAAAAATAACCAAACTAATTTACTGCTCCAAAACTGACCATAGTCATGAATTAACTTCTTCAGTGGTTTTGACCATACTCAAAAAGGATTTCCTGCAGAGCCTCTTTACATCAGATTTCTGCAGAGCTACCTGATAAACTGGTAACACTTCTCAGCCTCTGACTGCATTAATCAGTGATTATTATCAGTCTTTGGCAAATAGGACAGGTGTGTGAGTGGGCGTGTGTTCATGGATCTGAGATTGAGCATGTTAATGAAATATGTGCTAGGTGTGTATGAGCATGTGTGTGTGGGGGTGTGTCGTGTTTCATGTGGATCCTCCACGTGCCCTTTGAGGCTGACAGCTGGTACCTGCTCCGGTGCACATGCTCCATGAGGGCAGGCGGTACGGCGTGGTGAAGCTGTAGAACACGCTGACATCCTGAGGCGTCAGGAACTCCACAAACTTGGCGTTGTTAAAAACTTCCCGCTTGCAGTTCAAGATGGACGCCGCCTGGTCCGAGATGTAAACTATTTTCCCCGTGATGAGCGAGACGGCTACAGCGAAAATATCCTGCCGTGAAAATGATTAAAAGTTAGTTCAGTGTCTTTCTGTCAAGATTTATCTCAACGATTTTTTGTTTAATATTTTGTCTGTTTGTGCACACTCACGTGCACTAAAAGCACATCGACAAATACATCAATACTCTGGATATCAACCCCTAAACATAATCAGCATTTAGAAACGACTTTCACTTAAAATTCTGAAATTACATCTCCATTAATATTTCCTAACAAACACATGTTAATGAGCCTTTAGTGAGGTGACGGTCTGAGGTACTAACGGTGTTTTTGAGGGTGTATTCAGAGGTGATGCTGTTGATTTCCTCGATGGTGTAAGACGACACATCAAAGCCTGGAGGATGACTGTCATTGATCATCAACATCTGGTAATATTCCTCATTGGCTGCAGAGAGAAGATCAGTACTCACTCTATGTCAAGTCCAGCATCAGTGATTATGTGACAGTCGTTGTCACGGCTACACCGTGAAGACATGAATGAAAAAAAGAGTGTCTCTTACCTTTCACTTGTTTGACACAACGCAGCGCATACTTGAGCGTGTTGACGGTGCTCGGTTTGCCCTTGCTCCTCTTTTCCAGCGGTAAGTGCATCTTCAGCTCCTTGAGGGTCTTGAAGAGCTCCTTCTGTGTCTTAGCTTTGGCGGACTGTTCGCTACTGCAGGGAAGAGCATGAGACAGATACACATGTCTCAGTGACAAGGTCTCACCAGCACCGTCACACCATGGAGAAGGTGCCATGGGTGGATATAATGGGATGGGGCATGGAGGGACTGATTGGCAGCAGCAGCATTCTGCTCCTGTAGATCTAGTTAAGAGATCTTTCTATCGCTGCTGACACATTTTACACCAGTGTGGAACAAAGAAGTTCCTCTACACTCATATTTAGCTATAAAACGCTGCCTCGTGATTTACATGAAAAAAAACAAACATGAAATGAAGACATGTGTTAACCTGCAGCCGCTGGTTGAAGGGTTGTCCTGCTCAGAGCTCACCAGGCTGAAGGCGTTGGAGCTGCTTGGTGGTGACGGGCTGTGAGAGTTTGAGCTGTAACCACAAACAATGGAGCGCTATGAAGGAGCAGGAAGAGCACCAAAACAAAGAGGAAAGACTAAACGTGTAAAGTGAGTCAAGGTTTTATATTGAAACTAGAAAATTACAAACATGAATCGCATATCTGTCCCTGGATTTGAAGTGGAAAAACAAGAAACACTGCATCTTTTCTCTGCACATGCCTACATACACAATTATTTTACTTTAATTGAGCCACAATTAAACCATAAAAAGGGACATTTTTGTGACCACAGTGCTGCAACATCCCATTTGGCCTTGGGATTTCTTTATTTCCCTCATTTCTATACTGCCCCCTGCCAAATGAAGGTATCAAAAAAGGAGAATTCATTTGATAACCAGCTCATACTGCCCCATAAAAAACGTTTCAGATTTGTTCAAAAGAAAGGCACCACTCATATCAAGGCCTTGAGAAAAGGGCGGTAGTCATCAAAGAGAAGCTGGTGACCAAAGTCGTAGATTTTAGCCTGAAAATGGGCAGAGCTTTGTTATGTAAGAGCCTCCAGTGGCTCCAGACAACAGCTATTTGAACAGGTGGAAAAAAAGAGTTCTTCTCAAAACCATGTCATTATCATGTCACACCTTAAGGTTAGTCTGATGACACCTCCATACATAGTTGATGGTCATGAATCAGCATTTTATTTTTGTTCTGTGTGGAGATAGTTTTGCTTCTGATGGCACTAACATGTTGTTTCTCAGTGAACTGAACTATGCCACCCATCCTTCTGTCGTTATTGTCTCTTATTTAGGATAAAATAAGCAGAAGTTTCCTCATTCTGTCTGCTGGATGAAAACAATGACTGAGCCCACCAGTGACTCACCGAGAGGAAAATGGCCCTTCTGTTACAGTTAATGGACCTTACTTCCATGACCCAGATGGTCTGCTCCCCCACGGCGACGGGAAAATAAAGCCTTCATTTAGCATGATTCACAGCGTCTGATGTGCCCTCACCTCTTGTTGCTCCCTGAAGACTCCAGGAGAGCCGAATCCTTGCAGTTTCCATTTGAACTGCCCACGGACTCGTTGCCGTGGGACTCGTTACCGTGTGACTCGTTGCCGTGGGACTCCGTCCCGCTCCCGCTCGAGCCGCTGCCGCCCATTTCTACATCCTCATGTAAGGGCGGGCGCTGCCGCTTCCTGTCGTCGTGCGCCGGGCCGGGCGAGGCCGGGTGCTCGTGGCTGCTGTCGCTGCCCTCAGAAGCCAATCCCAACTCCGCCCCGTCCCGCCCACCGCAACCTTTATTATAACTGTTGGCCATGCGGTGAAGTTGGCTGATGGAGGTGCAGGGAGAGCCTTCCTCTTCCTCCAGCTGGAAGCCGACCCTTTCCCGGGTCCTCTCACGCCTGTCCAGGGTTGAGTACGGGTAGTGCTTTGGATCGCTGTCCTCAGACATGGGGCGGACCAGAGGGCAAGAGGTGGGATGTTAGGTCACCTTCCACATGGCAATGCCATGAGTTAAAGCCTCAGGAGTGGGGATGCAGTCTGTGGAAAAAAAAGAAAGAAACAGGCAAAATTAGTCAGAATCCACTTTACAACAGAGCGCACCACTATAACTAGCAGATCAGATGAGATAAGATCAGAAGTAATCAGTGGGAGGCAGACTGGCACTTTGATCTGATCAGACAGTGTAGCATCGGATCACAGCACTTTTTAATGTCAATAATAAAAAAGGGCACAGAAACAAACACACATGGATGCTGCAGCTGTCCATCCTTCAAAAGGTCTGCGCTGTAAATAGGCCGTTGTGTGCCCTTTCTAGGTGGGTTTAAGCCTCCAGACCAGTTTGATCTGGATGAACCTTCAAAAGAGCTGAGATGAAAACACACCAAGCAAAGACCTTGACCTCTCACAAAACCACCAGGACCAGCCTGGATGTTAGGAGGACCACATGCTTTCAAACAATCAGCATCATGATCATTCATGTCAAGAACAAGAGACAACAGATGATAAACAGATGTGCTGGTGTACTGTCCATGATCAAACAATCACAGCCTTATGTAACACAGCGCAGCGCTGCTGAATACATGAACACCACAAAACAAGCTCTGCACAGTCCATTAGGTGACATTTCCCTTTGGATCATAACCTATTCATCAGTTACACTCTGCCGGCTCTATAATAGCAACAGGAGCCTCCGCACTGTGAATACACTTTGAGTTTCACTTGCATGGAACAAACCAGGACTAAAGGGCATTCACAGAAACTGTTCCTCCTCCACAGCAGAGCAGCGGTAGATGAAGCTATTTCAGTCAGCCTGAGCCACGATAGGAAACACTGGCAACAGGTACCGATGCCAAATCCAAAATATTGAGCTGTTTCTCTGCTATCCAAGATCAGGGTGCAGCTATTTATGTAAGAGCGCACACTCAACAGGACTTTTCTTCTCTCTTTATGTAAGCAGTTTTATATAACTTCTTAAAAAAGTTAGAGGGAGGGTTTCAAAATAAAATTAAAAGACTTTCCAGTCACGTACACATCCACAGACACTTTATTAGAAATGACCCACTGTGAGCTCCAGTGAGAGACAGTCACCAATCACTCAGCAGTGACACCAGGTCAGGATGTCAGGGGTTTAGGTTTAGGAAGGATGACCTCAGGCTGGGATCATAATAACAGAAACACAGGCTGATTATTTACCTGTGCAAAGCCCAAGCAATCCAAGCACGCCAACAAAACACACAATAAAATCTAGACAAACAACATTTTAAACTCAAAAACGTGTGTAAACGACAGCCACGACGACACTGGCTTCCCTCTGGGTCACAACCCAAAAATCACCTTCAGTAAATGAGGACAACTTCCTGTGTAATTAACATTATTTCACAGAACAATGGGCACAAATCACACGTAGCTCTCTCCACAAAAAGTGCCATGAAGGTCAGCAGAGTGCTTCCTGTAGGCTGGAGCATGGACGTACATCCAAAGGCATCATTATACAACCCTGCTCCAGTCACATGGATCAAAAACAGCCTGAACCACCTTTATCTGCTGAAAATATTTCATTTTTCACTCCTGACATCAGAGCACAGTGCCTGTCCACCGGCAAACAAAGTTACTGCAAATGTCTTATGATGACAGTAAGAGTCAAACTGCCAAAATAATGAAACACTCATTTATATTAAGCTGCTTTCTGTGTGGTCAAATATTTAACATAACATGTAATAAAAACAGAAGTCAATATCAGCTCAAGCTCTACCTGAGGATATCTAATAAAACAATATTCAGCTCACATTTCTGTGATGTGATTAACATTAAATCCACAGTGTTTCCAGGAAAAACATAAATAAACCTACATGCCAGTAAATACAAATCAATGTATTTAAATCCACCCACTTCATTTTTTATAGAATTCTGCTTAATATCCTGAAATGAAACCATTTCCTCAGGTAATGCATTTTAATAGCAAATAAAGCAGAAATCTGGCAAACAGATCATTTTAATAGTAAGAAGAATTGTGTTACAGTGAATATTTGACGCATGGAGGTAAAATTTAAAGAAAATAGGGATGATGGGGTAAAAAGCCATCCCTCCCCCATCTAACTCCACTGACCTGCTATTCAAAATCCACACACACGTTGACCTGCAATCCAGTGCACGGTACACTGACACAGTTATGTAAAAGTAGCACTACGGTTCACTGCCGGCGACCAAACGCTGCGGTTTAACAGCAAAGCGGCCACTTCACAAAAGACCACAGTTATCCTTCTCAACGAATGACCAGAAACCCTCAAAACGGCGTTATTTGGTTATAAAAGTTCAATAAGTAGAGCAGGCCGTCCGTGGCGCATGCGCACTGCGGATTTAGTTATGCAACTTATTTTTTTCGCTCAATTGTCCCTTCTTTCTACAAGCAAAGAGTGACAAATGTGGAAACCAACCTGTGTCGACGAGGTAAAAAATCGCCTCTCTGACTGTCCTTGTTGTGGAGTAAAAGAAAAAGCGACGAGTGAGAAAAACAGTGAATTAGAAGCTGCAGCTTTCCTCAATGGGAGCTGGACTCAGACGGTTTGACACAACGCTCAGCGGCTCCTCCCCGGCTCTGCCCGGCACTGGCCTACTGACCAATCAGCGAGCTCAGCACGCGACCTCAATTCAGACTCCGCCCTCTGCGTTTCCTGATTGGCTGAAAACTGCAGGTTTCCATGGGAAAAATGACGCAATGGTAACACTGGCATATGATTGGTCCAGAGCGCTGTCAGTCCTTTTATATAAACAACCCAACAGCTGCACGTGGAGCTCCATGTTGTGACTGTAGTGCACCGTGAGATGACTGCGCCTGGTGCAAAACAACGTAATGAGTGCTGGAATTACATAAAACCAAAGAGGAAACAATGAATCACGTCAAATGTCAGAATAAAATATGTATAATTAATCTGATGCGGGCTACGTATAGGGCGTCATGTAAATAAACAGGTATAGAGAGTGCTCGAGCAGAGTTGAATTACATGATACAACCTTAAAAACATGCGCCGATATTGAAGAATAACGGAACTGGTGAGAAAAACACGTAGCGTAGGGACATGTATGGATGTTTCCTTTATTCAACAAAACTAAGAAAAAAAATGTTATATAAAGAAGCTCATATGTAATGAAACTCTATCAGTTAGAAGCCTTGCTCCAGTCTCTCCTCCTCTCCTGCTTGCATCATCAGGTAGAAGGATGTGTTTACACCCTCTTCTCATCCCAGGCTGCTGCTCAGCAGTCTGTCATCATGAATGGGGCTCTGCTCCTGGCAGCTTGTCATGAGTGGCTGAAAGTGGACTGGAAGCCAGTCAGTCACAACACCATGTTTTCTGCTCTCGAGCCAAGAAGAGTCTCCTGCTGTCTGATGATGATGCTCATCAAACACTCAACAAACAAGTCTCTCACATCCACCTCCTCAGGAGGGCTTGCACCAACACACCACACTGCTGAATGCTGTGTGTTTGCTTTGAATTCTCTAGCATTTGGACTGCATTCCAGTTATATTTGAGTTAATTGGAGGCACACCTGAGGATGTATTTTAAGGCCACACCTTAAACACTCTGTTTCCTTGTTTGACATCATGGGAAAGTCAAAAGAAACCAGCCATGATATGAGAAAATTGTTGATCTCCACAAGTCTGGCTCATCTAAAGGTGCCATGTTCATCTGCTAAAACAATTATATATAATAAAGTTTGACCACCATGGGAATGTCCATCATACCGCTCAGGTTGTGTGTCCCAGAGAGGACCGTGCTGAAGACTTTGTGAAGATGCTGGCTGCTGGTAAGAGAGCGTCATTATCCACAGTGAAAGGAGTCCTGTACTGACATCAGCAAGGAGGAAGCCATTAGTCCAGAAGCAACATAAAAAAGTTTGCAAACACACACAGAGGCAAAGACCTTATATTTTGGAGACGTCCTGTGGTCTGATGAAACTAATGGGAACTGTTTGGTCATAATGAGCATCGTTACATTTGGAGGAAAAAGGGGGAAGCTTGTAAGCCTGAGAACACTGTAAAGGGTGGGGGTGGCAGCATCATGTGGGACTGCAGGAGGAACCGGTGCACTTCATAACATAGACAGCATCATGAGGAAAATGTGTGTGTGCGAGCGAGAAGGCCTTCAAACCTGACTGAGTTTGACCAGTTCTGTCAGGAGGAAAGAGAACTGCTGCTAACTATTGTGAGAAACGTGTGGAGGGGAACCACAAAGGTCATACAGTTTAAAGGCAATGCTCCCACCATCTGAAGAGGTGATTGGCTCATCTAAAATGTGAGTGTGACTGGTTGTGTGTCTCTATGTGTCCTGTGATGAACTGGACACTTGTCCAGGGTGTACCCTGTCTTTCACACTAAGACAGCTGGGATAGACTCCAGCCCCCCCCTGACCCTACGGAGGATAAGCGGTTGATAATAGATGGATGGCTGATTCACAGATTACTCACCACTCTCTCTTTTAGTCACGTACACGCAGTGTTAAGTAGCTGGTGGGAGATCCTACAGGTGGGCAGAATTCCCTAAACATGAGTGAGTCACGGTGTGGGTGGATTTATCCGTAAAGCCCAGGAGCATAACTACCATGATTATCTAACCAGAAATCCTCTACATTTATAATGTGCATGCACCAAGTTTGAGCCTATATATACTGAAGAGAGAACATGGAAGTTGAAGCATCACCACTAGATTAAACACAGTCGGTTGCAAAACATGTACGTGCAGGTATATTAGTATCGACAGCATCTAGCTTCAGTTATAAAGTGTGGGGGTGTGGTGCTGTTCATGCAAAGAGACCACTGTCTAAAAAATGCACATGTAATGCATGAAGCCTCTGAAAGTAGGCCAGCATCAAATATGTGTAAGATAAGGTTCAGGGAGTGGAAAATAATGTCAGGATGTGTCAGTGGAAGAAACAGCATGCAGTGTGTGTGTGTGGGGATGCAGCCGTCAATGTTAGACTGATTATTTTTAATTTCATAGCTTATATCCTGTGTTTACATACTCCATACAACACACACACACACACACAAACACACACACACACACACACACACAAACACACACACACACACACACACACACACACACACACACTGCGAAATGACTGCAGCTTCAAGTAACAGAGAACAAACTGAAGTTAGTTAATGTTCCTCAGGTTGAAAGAAACAAGCTTCGTCATACGAAGACAAGACACAGACAGTAAACAGCCGTCATGACCAAGGAGCTTCGTGAGGAGCACGGCTGCATTTTGCTTTTGAATTTTAGTGCAGAGACAGATCATCAGGAGCCACTGACACACTAAAAATTTAAAGTACATTTACACAAGCTGCAGTCTGTAACTTTGAGCAACTATGATGAACCTTAATAAAACACACATTATCCCGACAATAATGAAACACATAATCCATGAAAAAATATGTTCTTCTGCCTCTTTTTGATTTTTAGGCCTTTAGTAAAACTTCACCGCTGAAGGAAAACAACCAATCAGAGTCAAGTAATCTGGGCAGCTGTCAATCATTCCATTCAAAATAAACAATGATGATCAAATATGAATCGATGGTTTGGTTACTGCAACGTCTGTTTATCGGAAACATATTTTGGGAGTGTTCAGCTATAACATGAGAAAGTTTGAGACCTGGCTGCCATGTTGAAAATAGAACCAACCAACCAGAGCAAACTTTCTCACTGCACAGCCAAACAGTCCAATATTTGGGTTTTTCAACGAGATTCTTCTCAGATCTATTTGTTTTTTTTTTTTCCCAGGTACTTTTTTAGCATCTCCACGGCCGGGGCTTCAAGCATGCTGACTGCAGGTCACTGATTGGCCAGGAAGAGCTCCTGTTCCTGCCCTCTAACAGCTCCTTGCAATGGTTGATTTGTGATAAGCAGTGACTTTTTCAGCTACCAGGGAACATCTGCTTTCATTTTCTCTCAAGTGTGTCAGGGTCAGAGACAACATGTTATGTCCTTGGTCAAAGTCTGTTCCGTTCCCTAATATCAGACTGAATTGTTGTTACATGTTACACTCTGTTTCCATCTTTATCTTTCCTCTCGGTGGAGTGGATGCATTCTATAAAAAGTGGACTCAGATAATCTGCTCTCACTTGTTTCTGAGGCCAACAGAGGCAGTGACACCTGAAACAAGAGGAAAGGTGCAGAGAAAACAACATTTGATGCTCAGGATTTAGTTATTTACCTTGATGCAGGGAATATTGTCGTTATACTTGTCTTGCTGTGCAGAAAGTGAAGCACATGTACTTACAGTACTTCCCACTATTTGGCAACGAAGCTTCTTTGTTCTCTTGCAAACAGGCAAAAATAAGCCTGAATTTATTCCTGGCCTGAAGTATTCTCAGCTCTCACGACAGAGGAGAGAAATCAATGGCGCTGCCCTGAAGGGTGAAATCTCTCAACAATGAAACAGATTAGAGACAGAGATGCAGCACGGTGGAAAATAACTTTAATAAAACTCCTATGAAAACAAAACGCAGAAAAACAATAAAAGCCTGTACATTTGACAATATCCAGTGTCTGAGACTTTTTGAAGGCTGGTGGTGCGACATGCAGCTGCATCACACACAACCCGCCAGAGAAAAACCATTACAGGCTGCGGCCTGGGCTTAAGGTGTTTCATGATAACATATGGTTCATATACTTGGATATTGCACAAAGATCAAACACAGATGCAGATGTTCGTATGTCCCTACTGATAAACCCTGCCCACACCTGCCCCAAACTCCGCCCACACCTGCTTGTATAAAAACAAATACAATTGAAAAGAGAGCGGCGCATATCTTCACATTCAATTCAGACACAGATAATTAAAAACACAATATGAACACAGTTTTTTGTTTTGGTCCTAACGTGTTATGAAAAGCATCAGTTATTCCTCGGTGATGGTTGCCAGCAGGCGCGCCACGGCGCTTTCAAATGCTCACCTCCCTCTAGACTTTAAGACAAGTTGGCTCGAGATAACTCACAGGTGGTAAAACTTTGTCCAGTAATGCTCTTGATTTGAAAACCGTTGAAAGAAACAAAACACACTGTCATTTAAAAATAAAAGAAACTTAAAAATAAAGTGTTCATTAAAAATTTTAATTTTTTTTCCAGTGTTCAGATTCAGTGGATCATCCTTTTCTCTGATCACTCTCTGTCATCATTTCCCTCTGTGGACTAGTAAAGTAGTCTGGCACATAGACGTCTCACCATAAATTCTTAAATTGCCAAAAAAAACAAAAAAGAAAACTCATAAAAAAATACAATCTTCCCACAGTTTTGAGGCACACTTTGAGGCAGCGGAGCAAGGGTGTTAAGACGCACTTCCTGTTTGTGTTGTGCACATAGTTTTAAGACATGAAGATTTTGTCTTTTTTCCACACCCATCTTTATTCTCTGTTCTGGGGGACGGTCAAAGCAGCGCGCCCCGTCTGAGTCCGAGTCCATACAAGCTGTTTCAAGTCTTTCAGTTCATCCTCCTGGTGTTTGTGGTCAGCCCACTCTGTAGGGACAGCTCATCTTTAGTGGGTCCTTCACGTCCCTTCCTTTGGCTGTGTGCTCCATCTACTGTTGCTGTGCAAAACGTGCAACGACTTTACCCACTGCGACTCCACAGAAATGTCACAAGACCATAAATTTGGATTTTTTTGTTGGAGGCACCATGCTGGAGTTATACAAGGCAAGGAGGGATAGAGTAAGAAAGGGTTCCAGAGAGCAGCTGTGCTCTGTATGTACAGTACCGGTCTGGGATATTCTGCTAGATTCCCTTCTTTAAATCAGAGTAGCCGTCACCCCGGCTCCTTGGCACACCTCCTTTACCCCTCCTGCGCTCCTTCGCTGTGTCCTCTTGACCCCTGACCCCTGAAGGGTCTCAGCTGCTCTAGGAGCGGTTGTCTTTGGCCACATTGTGGGCCATCCAGTTGACTTTGGTCGTCCAGCTCTCCCTCAGGGCTTCATCGAACTTCTGACGGAACTGCTTCAGCGCCTCCTCGTCTGTTTTACCCAGAGCCAGAGAGTCCTGAGGAGGAGGAGGAGGAGGAGCATTCGTCATGTGAGCCGGAGGAGAAGTAACACAGTAATAACACAATATAATACAACTTAATTTGAAAAATACAAATATATAGTATCTCAAAGGCGTTGTTATGTTGGGATTAGGACTGATTATGTCCACATCATTTTTGGTTGTATAAAATACCAGAGTAGCACATCCGTTGTTTTTTTCCCCTGTTAAAGACATTTCCAGTTTGAGTGTGTTGCAGTGGGGTTCTGTGGGGTCTTTATCCACAGTCAGTGTGTTACTTGTACACAGTACATGAGTAATGAGCTGCTGTGGACAGATTTTAGTCATCTAACAAAATCAATATCCATTTTGTTTTTGTTTTTGCTATATGAAGAGTATTTTCTCTGCGTTGCATTCATCTACGCTCTTGCCAAAGCCACAGACTCTGTTCCTCACAGAATGAGGGAATTTCTGGTTTTCTTGAGGGTTAGGGTTGTTCTGCGAGGTAAAAGAATATTTTCCCCTCTAATGGAGTCTGGTGGCTTTGGAGAGATGATGGCTTCAGTTCTCTGTTGGAAACATAACTACGTCTCAAGGTAATTACAAGGTAATCTGGCAAAAAGATTCCTAATACAGACACTTAAACTGCTATTGATTTTATTTTTAAATGTTTAAAATATGTTTTGCTGCTGTGCTGGCGGCGTGTCGAGCGTCGTCTATCTACTGACGATGGATACAAACATGAGACTCATTGAAATGACATTTATTGTTTCTCCCTCCTCTGAAAGTTTCACTGCTGTGTCTGCACTGGAGGTTTCTAGTTTATACAGCTGCATTCTCTAAGCTAGTTAGTGATGTCACATAATCCTGCTCACATGCTCTTGTGTTAAGATCAGACTTAAGGTGAGGACAAAAACGCACAGATATATCCATCATTCTGCACAGTGACAATGAAACATCACAGTCCAGGAACACTGTCCCTTCTCTACTGTTGCTAGGCAACACTAAGGAAAACATGCCTAAAAACAGAAAGAATGATACAAATAACTATTTTTCACAGATCCAACTGTTGACTATGAGGCATGCAGCTTTGTCCTTCAGTTTACCTGAGGGTTGGGAGTTCATAGCTATTAATAACAACATTTTGCACACAAGAGAAGCTGGAAATATTCAGATTTAAGATGACCTGTGATTGTCTGGAGGTGTCAAAAACCTGTTGTTGCTGGGAAATCATTGCAGGTTAGGTAGTGATTATCAGTTTTTTCCCCCACACTGACTGGTTGCGTATTTAAGTGTGTGTGTGTTTGATACCTTTAAGTACTGGATGTCTTTGACTGAGGTGAGCTCAGGCAGTCCAGCAGTCAGCATGAGGGCAAACAGTGTGATGAAGAGGTTCCCATTCTTCCTCAGGACTAGATAGGCTTCCTCACAGTACTGACGGAAACTACAAGATCAACACAAACACACTTTACCGTTTCAGCAGTCACTTAAATTCACAAGAATGGCCCTGTAATATTCCATCACCCTTAAAAACTACACAGCAAAACAAAAAAAAAGAAGAATTTTGAAGTGAGTCTATGCATGCAGAGCAGATAATAATAATAATGATATTAAATAATAATATGCAGGGGCTGGAGTCAGATTGGTGATGAAGCCTTTTGTTTCCACAGGGGCATTTCCTTTCACCACATGATTTGTGTACATGTTCTCTTTGTGATCTGGCACACAGTGTACTATTCCTTGAACCCACACATTTGCTGACACCACATTGCACCGCCGCCCTAGAAAGCCTGCTTCTCTTTACAAAGATAAACATTTTGAGGGTTTGAAGCACCTTTAGCTTGCTCTTTAACAACACCTAGCTGTGCCACAAGGTGTGGCTACTAGGTCAGCTGCCACGCCTTCTTAAACATTAAATTCAAGGACCCAAAGTTTGAAACATAGGTTAAAGTTGATTGTTTCATGCAAAACAGGAGGTGGGTGATTGAAACGATGATGAAGCTGCACAACAAACACATGCAGAGGGTAGAAAATAGTTGCCTGGTTATAAATATTTAGAAAAATCAAAACCACTCCTATTTAATTTCTATTCTTGCCTAAATTATATCTAATTGCTTTATGTGGAGTGTTTCTTTAACTGTATTAACTTCTGCTGCAGAAACACTTGTTAGACATGACTTGTTGCTGTTTACTCTGCAGTGGTTCAGTAGTGAAAGTAGGTCATAATAACACACAGTACCAAAGCACAAGGATATTTGCTTGTTCCATCACACACACATCTACTTAATAAACAATGTACACTTCAGCCGTGCTGTTTCATGAAGCCTGTACAGGCCACAATAACACTGAGACACATCACTGAGGTTTGAATACTGAACACAGCACTGATATACAGCTGATGAGCACAGTCATATTTATTTTAATTTTTTATTTCTACAATAACTTAAAAAGAACTGCAGGCTCAGAGGGAACCTTTGTGACAGTGCTGATGGTGTGAGGATTTACAGATTTAGGTTTAAATTTTCAACACAGTGAAAGTGTTTGAAGCACTGAGGGGATTAAATGATCATATTATTATAAACAGCCTCTGTCATTTCTGACATCCAGTCAATGAATTTTAACTAAGACCATGTTTTCCTCAGTGCCAGGAGATGCTGATCATTTCCTCAGCTTCTACTGCCAACTGCTGGTGGGAATAGGTATTACATTAATTAACTGAAGCAACCATTGATTTAAAATGGTCTGCCCTCGTCTCAACTAATGCACCACATGTACTTATATGTTATGAATGCAAAATATTTTGGTTTATCTTTTTATGCTTATATAACCTGTATGGTGTAGATATTCTGACTGACAGTACTTCTATCTATCTATCTATCTATCGAACAGAATAGTATAGAATATTTAGTAGTAGTATTAACAGTTTTTTATTTATTTTTTTGTTTTATTTTTATTAAATTCACAGCAGCATAGACAAAATTATAGTAATAAAGCCACAATAAACAACAACGCCATAACAAAGGAGGAAAAATATATTTTAATAAATTAAATGTTGAACAATTATTATTATTAGAATAAAATGTATTTTTACTATTTGTTATGTAGATAAAAAAATAATAATAAATAAATCAATCTATCTATTGAGACAGCGTGAGGCCGAAGAGAAAGGTGGAACAAACCTGCCAAATTTTTCCGTGTATCCCGTCTTGCCCTGCTGTATGACATGGATGAAGTCATGTGTGAGGATGAACGGCACTCGCTCCCTCTTGATGCCAAACTTGGACTTGAAGTTGCCCAGGATGTGTCCAAAGTCTATGTGGAAGAGCTAAGAGACCAGAGGGCCAATCAGTGAGCACATCATGGACAGACTGAATGGAAAGTGGCTAGTTTCTACAGATAAAACAACTCGTCTGTCCAACCTGCCCAGTGCTGCGGACCATGATGTTGTCACTGTGGCGGTCTCCGATGCCGAGGACGTAGGTGGCCACACAGTAGCCTGCACATGACAGAGTGAACTCCTCGATGGCCCGATCCAGAGCGTCGCTGTCAACACAAAACATTGACAGGATGCATTTAAACACTCAGCAGCCTCAGCGGCGGCCTGCAACACATCCTGTGGATGCTCAACATGCTTAATGTGATCATCATCTTACCCAGAGTTCCTCTCTTTGAGCCAGTTGAGCAGAGCGTCCTTGTTGAAGGCGGCAGCTGCAGCCACGTTGCTGCTGGTCAGCTGGATGTTAGCGATAGTGTCGGCTGATGAGACGACCTCGATCAGCCCTGCCCGGTCACCTGTTGCTAGGCAACCATACGGTACGATTCTGCACGGAAAGTCCAGATAAAGAAGCAAATGGATTTATGATATCGACTGGAACATTATTAACATATATATGTATATGTATATACACACACACACACACACACACACACACACAAAACTCACCTGAGGTCCAGATTAGCCTCCTTCCATAGCAGATCCATCAACCTCAGAATCTGGAGGGTCAACATATCTTGCCTTAGGTCTAGGAAAAGGGAAGAGTTGATCTTAATTTATTTTCTCACTTGACAGACAGGAAGTGATTTCAATCCCTCATAATCGTGACCTTGCAGTATCTCTACTCTGAGTCCTCCTACCATCTCCGTTCTTGAAGATGATTCCCAGGGTTTCTCCTCCCAGCAGCTTGTTGTTGTAAACGATCCAGAGCGGCTTCATCTTCGAGTCCATGTAGCGACACTTCTCCACACTGAGGGGACAAAGACACACTGTGTAATAGAAGAGAGGGAGCTCAAATGGGTCTGATCTGTGATCAGAACAGTAGATCGTACTTGATGCCAGACAGCAGGACGTTGGGGTTCAGAGGGGAGTGAAGGTCTGACAGGGTCTCTGAGTAGCCACTCTGCCTTAGACAAGTCATCATGGCCTCTTTGGTCAACATGGCCTCCTTGGTCTTACTCCGAGCGTTCTTGATGGTCCCCAGCTTAATTAGCTCGTTCACTGACTTTAGCTTACTCAGCGCTTCCACCTGGAAAAATCAAAACAAGGATCACGTTGGAAAAATAGTTTATAATTTCTTTGACAACAAAAGCTAAGAATGATTCATCCCCAGTAGAGACAGCTGAGCTAATCCTCCTTCAACAGACTCTGTCAGCATTGTGCATGCTTCCAAACAGGAAAGTAGGAGGAAGTGTCCATGAGAGTGAACACTGGAGAGGGCAAAGGTCACAGGGCAGGAGGGCTAAAAATATCAGGCGACAACAGACCATAGCTATTCTGGTTCTGGAGTGAGTCTGAAGAAAAGCATGTGTGTGTTTCTTACCTGTTTCTTCAGGACCTCAATATGAGGGATGCTGCCCCGGCAATAAGCTTCCAGGATGAGGGCGAACTGGACTGAAACAGCTGGCATGTGGATCTCTGACCTGTAGGGGGCAGCAGAGCAGACACACTCGTTTCATAACTGACCGAAGCCCTTTTTACACAAACATATCTTTTCTTTCTTAAGCTTAATAGCACACACACACACACACACACACACACACACACACACACACACCGAAGGTGCCAGAAGAGGAAGTGTCCTATCTTGCGGTTCCCTTGAGCACGCTCCAGCAGGAAGTGGGTGAGGGCGCAGTCATAGTAGGGCTCATAACGCAACACCTGCACCAACTGTAGCAAGTACTGCGACAGCTCCTCCACACTGGAGAGGAAAGGAGAGACGCTTTATTTTACACTTTTAGATGGATTTAAACAGTCACCTTAGAGTTCTTCCACCATTTTAAAAGTCAAATTTAAGACCTAAACAAATATAATTTAAGACCCAAAAATGTCAGAACAATTTCTTTGGTAGAAAATACTGAGCCGACCAATATGAAGTTTATGAGGCCAATGCTGATACTGACATTTAGCAGGAAAAAAATCTGATAACCGATTAATATCCGATCATAACTTTTATGATTTTTTTTCAGCCCTCTCACACTTGCAACAAGGATAATGGCATAACAATTTTTTCCACAACTTTAATTTCACAACTTTAAGAGGTGAACTTTGTGAACAAAATAACGTGAAAAATTGCAGTAAATTTAAAGTTTTACTATTGACATTAAACACACCATCTGATAATTTAATACCTTGAGCAAATTTAAGGTAAATTTAAGACCTTAATTACCCTGATCTTAATTCAAGACATTTTAAAACTTTTTAAGGAACCCTCTTAGAGTAACTGACACAAAACAAAACAAAAGGAAAAATAAAGAGCAAGACAAAGTGTTCAGTGGATGATATATGAATGTGAGAACTTACATATGAGAGAAAATCAGAGAAGGCCCTTGTATGACACAGAAATGTATGTATGTTCACCTCATATCACGTAGACAGCCCACAGCGTATTCTCTGACATACTGGTCAGGGTAGTTGAAGTCCAGAAGCTCCAGAGCGTCTCTGGGACTCAGTTTGGGCCAAATCTGAAGCAGCGCCTGGAGCTGAGACACATTTAATAACAGTTTTATATATATATATATATATATATATATATATATATATATATATATATATATATACACACACACACACACACACATACATACATACATACATACATATACAGTATGTGTGCATAATTAAAGCTTTATTATAAGAGCTTGATTTGCTGAGAAGTCACCCACATGTCTGCACTATTAATCTCACAGTAATGATAACTGTGATCAAACTGTCACCTGTTTGTGTCATTTGTGCTGAGATTGACTGGCAGTCAGTTAATACTGAGCCCAATTTTAGCTGTATTTAGCTTTAAGAGGGCACATTAATTTCATGTGAACAAATAACATTTCAAATATTTTATTATTTAGGCTGATTTTTTATTTTATATCTTTTAGAGTTGAAAGAGGTTTATATTGAGATAAAACTTATTTTATTTGTTCCATTACAATAATTTTGGACTTAAAGAATGAAAGAATCGCAGGGGGAGGAGTGACTGTCCTTATACAGATCACGTTAGTGTTTTCAGTTTAAATCCCATTAAAAACAGTCGCTCCGCTGGCTAACCTGGGCCATGTCCTCATGTTTACTCCACTTGACAGAGAGCAGCAGCTTGGGCAGCGACTGAGGGAAATTCTCCCTGCAGTCGTAGCGTAGTGTCCAGATCAAGTCCTTCTCGTTCTCACACAGCTGAGAGAGAGGGTCACGCTCCATGATCTCCTTCAGCTCTATGTGGAACTTCTTACCCCCTCGACCCTGAGAGAAATAACCAGGAAGGAGGAGCGATTAGCTGGGTTGGAGACGTAGAGGAGGGGAGCATGAGGAGGAGGTGGAGGAGAAAAATCCAGAAGAGCAGGAAGAGGAGAAGCAGTGATAGTAAAGAACCACAAGATGTCAGGAGTGAATCAAATCATCCAGAAAATATTAACTCAACAGCCTTCCACGCAGCTCATCATCACCCACCAAGGCCCAACAGGCCTGACATGGTCTCAGTCAGTCAGTATGGACACAAACTGAAGCTGAAATAAAACAGGTGGCAGGTTGAACTTCCTGTGCGCTGTCCTGACATTAAAGGGGTGCGTTCAGGCATGTCCTCGACGTAACACAGGATTACGTAACCAGCTTTAACACACCTAGCAGTGGGTTTTTAGTTGAGGGGCAGGAAAACGTACGAGTACAGGACTCATTAGAGTCTGACTGACTGATCTGTGCAGCTACTCCCTGTTACAGTGATAACAATGGGTTTCCAGGGAAACGAGCAATGTGAGATTACACCATACTGTGTGTGAGGGGAGAGAGAGAAGCAGATCCTCCTACTGCACATGAACTCACCATGGGCACGCAGTCACTTGCTCCGGCGATCTCTGCGGCTTTTTCCAGTATCTGCACAAAAAGAAAGTGATCAATGCCTGAGTTAAGGTGCTGACACAGAGCATGAGGCAGGCCATGCTAACAGCTAACCCTTCATCATCATCACTAGGCACCATGATGAAGAGAGGCTCTGAGAGAGGTCCATGGTTTGCTCCTGTTCTTATCCGCATGTCCACACTGCAAATATTTAGTTCTTACCAACAAAAAAACTTCAGATTTAGACATGTTAGAGAATTCATCTTGTTTTAAGAGTTAATTTAAGTTTAATCATAATTTAAATCAAGCACAACCTTATATTTTTGTCTCAAATAGGCAGGGACTCCTAAAATGAGGTAAATACCTGTTAAAGTAAGATATATATATATATATATATATATATATATATATATATTCAGAAACAAACTCAAGAAAACTAATTTTCTGCTTGTATTTAGTATATTTCATTTATTTTGGGTCTTTAAAATGTAAAATTTTAAATAATTTCATCTTAAAAGAAGCATTTTCGGGTTTATTTTATGCATATTTATAGTCTATTTCGATTACTTTGGGTCTGTAAAAAGTTAGATTTGGATTGGTCATCTAAGGAAGTGGCAGTGGCTCAGTTGGTAGACTGGTCATCCCTGAACACCACGGTTACAGGTTCAATCCCCACCTCTGCTCTCTGCTGCCTAAGTGTCCTTGAGCCAGACATTGAACCCTGTTGTTGCTTACATGGCACCACTGCTCCCTGAAGGACGGATTAAATGGACATATTTTGTTTATATGAAAAATAAAGCTGATTATTAGTATTAAAACCAACTTGTTCTGCTTATTTTAAGCCTCCTAAATACATCTTATTACTAGATTTCCATCCATCCATTATCTACCGCTTATCCTCACAGGGTCGCGGGGGGGCTGGAGCCTATCCCAGCTGTCTTAGTGCGGAAGGCAGGGTACAGCCTGGACAAGTGTCCAGTTCATCACAGGACACATAGAGACAGACAACCACTCACACTCACATTCACACCTACGGTCAATTTAAATTAACCAATTAACCTAATCCCCATGCATGTTTTTGGATGGTGGGAGGAAGCCGGAGTACCAGAGAGAACCCACGCAGACATGAGGAGAACATGCAAACTCCACACAGAAAGGCGCCCGGCCCGGGATATGAACCCGGTACCTTCTTGCTGTGAGGCAACAGTGCTAACCACTACACCACCGTGCCGCCCTATTACTAGATTTAATAATCTTAATTCCAGAAATCTTGTCAAGTGAAATGATCTTGCTGGATGGACAGAGAGTGTCACTTGTTTTGAAGACCTTTTTCCTCAGATTTAGTGTTTTTATCTTGCTTTTTTGCAGTGCCGCTGTTGGCAAAAAAAGCGAGCTAAATGACTGTCAGCTGTCTGACCTTGTCGAAGGGGGGGAAGATGATGGAGTGGGATGAGTACTCTGGGAAGTGGATGTGCAGAGCTGTAGCGTTCTCAGTGTAGGGGTTGGTCTGGATGGTTCCTATGGGGTTCAGCATCTCTTCAAGTTCATCTGAGCGAGGCAAAAAAAGACACATGAACTCACATTTACTGCTGGGGACGGAATCACTGGAGAAAGTCATTTTTTACAACATAGATTATATACTAGTTTTTATATGAGTTGAATAAAATAATGAGCAGATATACCAGGAAAGGAGGACCAGCAGTGCAGGACGATGTCTCCAGTCTTCAGCTGGCCTTTGTAGTCAAACACCATGGTGTTGACCCAAGCTATAGGGTAGTGCTGCACACAAAGAGAGAAAAAAAGGAAATTAAGTATTTATCAATGTATGTTACTTTTTCCGTAATTTTGCTGGTTCCAGTCTGCTTCTTACCACTTTCCCTGCTTTGCGGATGGTCTGGTACTTGTTGATGTGGGCGTTTTTGGTGGACTTCTGCTTCTTCACCTTATCCATGACAGCGTAGATGGCGAAACAGAGGCGGGTCATGCGCGGCAGGTCACAGACGGAGAGGTCAAACTCCAGCGTGCTGTCCTTCCAGGTGTGGTCTGAGCGTCCAGAGCTCTCACTGCTCACCGCTGGTTTACAGAGCAGCTCAGTGCCGTGGAAGAGCCCCGCCCTCACCTGGACCTGACAGGTAAGAGGCCTTAGTGTGATATCATTTTTTATGTTGTGTTTACTATGATGTCTACTCTCAGAGGACCCAGTGAGTCCAAATGGCCTAGAGTCTCAGCGAATTAAAAATCTTTCATGATGATCTCAGTAAGAGTTTCTGTGTTACCACTGTGGATCTGAACAGGTTTTGTTTGTGCAGTGACATATTAACAGGAATATAAATGACTGTTTTATGGACATGGACAAAGCAGGAATTTACCTTGGCCGTCTCCTCTGCGTTCACCTTGCTGCCGTTCACCAGGACTATCTTAAACGGACTCGACACGTCCCAAACACACGTCTGGACTTGCTGCAGAGGGAAGGTGAGAAGAGAAAGAGTCACTACTATCAGGATAATGTGCTGTAAATAACATGCAGTGCTTCTTCCCACCCAGCAGCTCTGTGCTCACTCACACATAAAGACACAAACAACGTGGGCGGTCAGGCAGGTCATTGTGATGTCAAGCCAAGTGGATTTGTGAGGGTCAGCAGGAAAAACAGCATCACATGAGAGAGTCCTAGAGTCCATGAACATGACTAACCAGCACACTTCCTGCTGTTTGCTGCCTCTGTCTTTGTGTTGTTTCATGTCAGATAAGAGACCGCCACTGTATTATTATCATCATCATCATTACAGACAGAAACACCAGCGCTTCATGCTCTGTGTCCTCACAGAAACATCCTTCTGTTCTGTTATTTAAAGTAAATTTGCATTTGTTTGTCCATGTGATCTGTCTTGATTATTGCATAATGTGATTATGTTTTTTTATTATGGATGTCTGTAAGAAAATGACTCTCAAAATCAAACTAGAATTAAACGCCTCAAGGTTGTACTCCAAAATGTCAAAACTTTATCATAGTATCCTATTAGGCATTATTATTATTAGGCATTTGTGTGAAACTGTCAAAAATGAGCATGAAATCACTGAAATAATGCCTGGTATGGCTTCTGAGCCAAACAGCATCATCAGTTTTGCACTCTGCAGCTCACGTTGCCCCAAACTTTGAAAAGGAGAGTCAGGAGTGAATCCCCGTCTCTTTAAACTTCACCTTATTTCTTCAGTCCAGTTAAAACCTTTACAGGTAAATTTTGAACAAACTGTAAACAGAAGAGATATTCAGCACAAAAGGTGCTGTAGTCTAGTCAAGAGGTGAGTAATGCTTCTCCTTTTTAGTGCCATGTGGAAAAAAGATTTAATCGGAAATATTTCTTGATGAAAACAAGACAAAGGATAGAAAAATATCATTCCCTCCTCTCCCACATTTCCTGTTTCTCTCTGTGACCGTCAGATAAATTTAATATCTTTGGGTTTTAATAGTCTTGGCCCAACAAATGAAGACTCTTTTGTATTTCTTGGACATTTTAAATGAAGATAATTATTAGTTTCAGACCTAATCAACTATGTGGACATAATTTTCATTTATCGACGGCTCCTATGGGGTAAAATTATTCATATTTTATCACATGTGCCTCATGTGTCAACCTCACCTACCTCATCTGGATCATATTTCTTTATACAGTAGATCTGAATTTACAAAGATTGTGAAAATTGTTCAGTGAGTCTCACTCTGTGCTCATCAAAAAAATGTGGAAGTGGGTGAAACCAGAGGACATTTACAGTAAACCAAAAAAAGGTTTAATCATAAAGTGGATGACGGTAACACCAAGTTATGACACAAAGGTTCTTACCCTGTTATAATTAGACAAATATAAGCCAAATATAATAAAGTTAGGTTTCATGTGATGATTAACATCTGTGATATTTACGGACTTTCCATGACCTGCTTCAACAGTCAGCGTGGCATCAGGCAATTAAACCCCAGGAGACTCGCTAACGAAGGGCAATTAAACTCAACCTGACATTTAAAATGTGGAAGAGTGACGTCACTGAGCAGCCATGTCACATGACACATGGTCAGCTCTGGTAGGGCAGAGCAGACTCGTGCTCATAAAGGACAGGTGGCAGCTGCCAGGTAGCTGTTTACTCAGTGCAGGTGAATCAATCACCTGTGAAGCTTTTACTATTTAGGTGAAACAAGAACAAACACTCTGTAAACACTGGCTGATATGAAGGGATTTGTTATCTACTTTGTACATATGTGCATCACTCCCTCAGTTTTAGTACTAATGAGACCAAACAGCCACTTTAAAGGGATAGTTTGGATTTTTTTGGAGGTACGGTCAGCGTATTAATGACAGTAGATGCTGGTTTGGGGAGACATGAGTGTGCAAAGCGATATACTACTGTGGATAAAATATCAATTATACAATAAGTGTAGGGCTATGTTTAGCATTATTGCACTGCTTTTCCTTGCTAATAGATAGCCCTTTCTGACAGGGAAGTGAAGTTATCGTACATCATCATATATGCTCTCCTCAACACACAAAAAAGAAGCAAAACAGGACTTGCTGGTCGACTGCTGCCTCGATTGGTTGTTTTTTTTTCTTTGAGTGACTGTAGTTTGACCAGACTAACTGATCAAGGCAGGGGTCGACCAATGACTGAGTCTGATGGCTTTAAAGAGAGCACAGATAACGGCTCTACTTTCTCTCAGTTTGAGAAGGACATTGGCCTTTTGTTTAGGTAGCTAAATAAAGTTTTTCTGCTGCCCTTTTCCACAGAAATATATTGCTTTACTCTCCTGTCTGCTGACAATCATTACTGACTATAGATATGGAAGTACCTCATACAGCCCCGCTTCAATTCAGCCACATTAATAATAGCATGAAAAGGAAATAAAAACATTTGTTTGACGTCACTTTAGCCACTACGAACTGCAGCAGCAAATGTTAACACAGAAGTGAGACGTCCAGTCACTGGGCTCACCGTGGGAACCCTTCTCTTGGGAGGTAGCGGTAAAGGCGGGTTGGAGGACTTGCGGCTAACCACAGCCCCGATGGTGGAGATCTCCTTTTCAAACATGGCCTTGATGGTGCTGGTGTGGACCAGGGTGAGGTGTGGAGACTCCTTGGCTTGCATGCATGTGCGAATGTACTGCAAAAGACAGGACAGGAAATCTTTTTAGCTCTATGATGATTTAAGGTCAGACAAAAAAAACATACATCCCTTTTGATGGTTGTGTTGTATGATACGGTTGAACTTTCACACTGTTCATTTTAATCAGGACACTGCTGTGAGGCACAAACGTTAACGGTAAAGTGCGCAAAAGCATCGCTCAATTATAATGAAAGTGGACTTATAGAAAGAGCAAAAATAAATTTAGGGCAGAGAAATTAAGAAGTGAAATTTATGCACAGCTTGTCAGCAACCTTGATCTAACGAACCCAACACATTGGTGTTATAGTTGATTTAAATTATTGTAAAAATAATGATAATGATAATAAAACATTAAAATATTAAACTGATTGGATCCACAGACTAACACATAGTCAAGGTGTTTTCATAAAACCTGTCTGATAATAAGGCTCTTGGACAGACGCACAGTCCACTTTCCATCCATTTCATCTTACAAATTAATGCTTTAATTCTGGTGGATTATGTTTTTGCTGAATGACAGGAGAAGCTTGGGCAGATTCAGAAAAGGTGGTTTGTCTGATTTTATCAGCATGTTGGATCCTTAATATAACTGTATAACTTTATTCACATATCTCTCTGCATACCTGAGCCTTGTTGTGTGACGTCCTTCAGTCCTTTATAATAGTTATAACGACTTTTTCCATTGCTACTTGCCATATTCTTTCTGTGCATGGTTCATTTGGTAAAATTGATTTAAATATAGGAATAAAAACAAACAAACAAACATAGACCTTTAATATTTGGACAGCAAACAAAGTGATGGACTACGGGACACTCTTTCCTTCTGGTTTTGTCGCTCCACTTACAGTGAGAAGTGAGAGGATTGTTGTTGTTTCTAAAAGCAAAGCTACACATAGACACAGTAAACAGTCCATCATCCACATCATGGCTCAGATGTTGAGCCATCAGCATGTTCCCTTTAGTTTATACCTAAGCTTTTCCCAGTCAGCCTCTTTTAGGAGTCATAAAGCAGTCTTTGGGTTGTACCTCTTATTAAACCCTATCAGACGTGGAGCAGCGGTCTGGTGGACACTGACCTTGTACTGGATCAGGGGCTCGTCTCCACAGAGGAACTCCAGACAGTGGCTGACCCTCAGGACGTACTGACCTCTCCACGTCTCCTCCTCAGGTCCATGAGTGGTCAGCCACTTCTTCACAGCCAGCTCCATCAGCTCAGACGGGGTGCAGGACGACGGCACCTTCAGACTGGCTGAATCCTGCAAGACAAGAGAGAGGGATCGATTCAAGTGTTCAGTAGTGCTCAGAGGTCAAAGTGTGCTCTCAAGCTGTTCTTAAATCTCGTTATATTGTTCTGACATTTAACCTTTGCTGCTGTGACACTGTGGGATTAATGAGGGTTTATCTTGTCTCATCTTGTGATAAAATATGTGCACTTTAAACCACTATTTTTTAAGTGTATTTTTGTTTTTTTTTTAATCTGGATGAAAACAGGATCTACAGGACTTGCTGCTGGATCTTATAAAATGCTGAAGAGGAATGCTGAGATAAATTCAATAATCTAATGTCCAGACTGACAGACAGTGTGCCTCTTTTAGACTAAGTCCTTTGGGTTTGATCTTGACCTGTGACCCTTTACTAGGCATCATCCCTCCTTTCTACCATCTTTCCTGTCATTCTCTCACTTTTTTTCTCAGAAAAGTAAAATGTGCAAAAAAAAAGGAATTGTTCTTATACACCATGTATAATGTTGTCTAACACACATATTGAGTGCACAGCCTGACTTGACTGCTCTGGATCTGATCAGTTACCAGTCAGGAGTATATTTATTACATTACTGAGTTCTTTATCGAGTTAATTGCATATTTAATTACTTTTATTTAATTTTCAGTCGTTATTTTATTACATTGACCTCAGCTGATCCACATCATCATGTTGCTCTGAGAAACATGACTGGAGCTCCAGCTTTAAAACAAAAGTAAAGAGGCTTTAATTTGGCCAGGTCACCATTTACCTGGTTAAAGAAATTAAACATTACATTTTTAGGAAATTATTAATTACATTATTGCTGTGATAGATCATTCATAACTAATACAGCTCAAAAACAGGTCATGCAACAGACTATGGACTAAAACGCCACAGTCAGGCTAACACTGAGGCTCACTGCTTCATCCTATTTATAGCTCAGCACTGACCTGATACCTGAGAGGGAATTATAATTTCCTGGAGGTTTAATAAAAATGTCATCCATCAATTATTAACAACAAAAATGTCATGGCTATAGCTCTGTGTATTCTGGTGGAACTACAAAACCAACAGCACAGAAAGCATTTTACATGACGATGGATAACATAGAACAGAATTATTATTAGAAACCAGAAAAAGTATTACTCTTTACATCAAGTATAATCAGAGCAATATAAAAAGTATAAACATGAATATCCAGATAAAGACAAGAGAACAAGGTTAGGGTTAACCACCACTGTGTAATCCTAATATGACTGAAAGTGAGGCTCCTTGGTTAAATTCACCTCAGAACAATAAACCACACCAGCACACTTCCTGTCTCTCTATAATGTGGCTTATTGTGTCTCACCTCCAAAATAAGACTTCCTGCCAATGTCCACCTGAGCTCAGTGCACAGATGGTCTGTCTTTGTGATGTTGATCAAAGCTGATATACAAACAGGTCTGGAGGGAAACAACCGTCTGTTTTATGATTAAATAACATCATTTCCACAAAGAGGAGGACAAAGATGGAAGGAGACAGTCGGTGAGCTGCCATCCTAATGTGTGTCTGTCCAGGAGGACGGCTCACTGATGGTTTTGACCCATTTAAATCAGGTCACATGACCTGCTAGTTGGGCTCCGTCACATGACCTCTGTGGAGGCTGAGCTGCTGGAGTCACATGGACACTTCTGCTACTCAAACAAGGTGGTTTTGTCTGTCGTAGCGGTACAGGAAGTCACTGTTATTCTGACCACACTGTGTGTGTAGAGGCAGCGTCTTATGGGTCTTTAGGTCAATCAGAAACAAAATGAATACAGACAAGTACATAAATCAGCCATTATTCTCATTCTCATTACTGCCAAAAAAGCATAATGTAATCTATCTATCTGCCATTTATCCTTAAATTAAACTTGATGCTCTTAAACAAGGGACCTGCTGTGTTTAATTCATGAATTTACTGCAAGTCTAACAGATATAAAGTCAAACAGCCCTGAGCCCAAAGACAAGGTCTATGTTGTGAAATAAATTTAGTCCTTATGTGTCACATTTATCGATATTCTGTCCACTTTCAGCCACTTACTGAGGACAGGTGGAGCAGCAGGCTAAAATAAAGTACTGAACTAGCTATCGATTATTTTGCTAAAAACATGGATGATTTGTGTTTGTTTTAAAGCAATTTTAACTTTGTTGCCTGTTGTTAACTGGTGAAAGCTGACTTATTCATGATAAAATATGACAAAAACACATGGACACATTTCGCAGGGTTATAATATTAGTGAGCTTGTTTTACTAAACTGCTTATTCTTAATGCTCTGCATGCTTACATTTCCCTGCACTGGACTCTCACCTGAGACTGGTCGAAGTGGATGATGACTTTCAGGTCAGCCGGCCGCTCAGTGAGCCCGTCGGTGATGGCTGAAGGCTCCAGCTGTGGGGAGAAGCAGGCCTGCAGCCACTCTGTGCACGTCATCATCTGGACCTGCTGCATTCGCTCTTCACTGAGACGAAACATCTTACTGCGAAAGTCCTTCACCTCCTGGTCATTTATGGCATCGAGTTCATGGAGACCTGGTGGTGGTAAGGACAGGACGTTGTCACAGCACTGTAAGAGTATTTCTGATAATATTGCTTGAAAGGAAGTCTTTATTTTACACTTAGGAAAACAGACACAAGCCTGATTTATCTGCTGTCTTTCCTCATGTGGACACAACACTCATGAAGTAGGAAGCTGTACATTTTAGAGTAACATGATTGAATTCATGAGCTTTAGCGCCATTAAAAATGCATAAACACCTGTCATCACTCGATACCAGACGTGTAAAAGGGATTACAAGCAGCAGACTCTCATGGGATTAAAGTAGAGCGTCCTAATATTCCCACACCAGAGTTATGAAGAGCTTTATCTCTCTGCTCCCTGTAGAGGTTTGCTCTCTTTTTTATCAAAAGGCTGCTGCACAATAGTCTCTCTAATGAAAGCAACATGTTGACATTTCAAGCTATTTGACATTCATATGATCCTCAGCACTCGACGAAGAGCTCTGGACCACATTAGCTGCAGCGTGTGACTGCACTTCTGGAAAAAACACATCGCCGGCTGTGTGAGTGTGTAATAGGTTGTTACTGCACTCTGCATGAGGTGAGGTGAGGTGTGTGTGTGTGTGTGTGTGTGTGTGTGTGTGTGTGTGTATGGGGGGGGGACACGCCTGTGGGGTTCCTTTGGAAAACACCAGTTCACTCTGACAAAAGCCTTTAAAAGTTCATGTCAGACTGAAATGGAGCCAGGAGGGGAGAATATCAATATCGTCTGAGTCTCCTTCAATTAGACTCAGAGCTCTTTTCTCTGTTGTGACCTCAGGACTTCATTAATCCTGGCATCTCAGTCAGATGAAGGCTGAATGTCTCGTTTTGTGTGACCACATCAAATAAAAATAAACATACTCAGCGCACATGAATGCATCATACTTAAAACAACTAGGTAAAATGTTTCTCATTATTTCCCACAGAGAGATGCATTTTAAATGCAACAGTCCGAAGACAAAGTGAAGCAAATGTTTGCCCTGAAAATACACTAAACTGATGCATCAATTAGCAAAATAGTTGCAGAGTATGCAATGATAATAACTATTGAATGCTGGAACATACAGTTTGATATAAATATCAAATAGTCAAAGTAAAAAAAATGAGTCTGAACAAATGTTGAAGCGCCAAAGGTTTTCCTACAGATGTGATCCAGCCCCTCTGTGCCTCTCGAAGGCCTAATCTTCACCAGATATAATAGGAAGTGACGGCTGATGGGAGACATGTCAGCAGAGCGTCCAGTCAATCCTAACGCCCCTCCATCAGGCCGCTGATAGGAGCTGCAGATGGGCCTCATGGCTCATGTCTGCGGTGAATGTGCTGAGTAGCAGAGATACTTAGCATCCTGGAAGAGGTGCTTAAGGCCTGGTGTGTGTGCAGAAAGATTTACAGTCCCACTTACCGACTCTTAAGTGCCGTTCTTTATTGGGAATGTCAAACAAGGACAGTGCACAAATCAATCACGGAAGGAGTAATGAGCGTGATGGGGAAAGTCTTAAAAATGATCTTACCCTTTCCGATGAGCACGCCAATTTTGGAGTCCAGCAGACGCTCGGCTCGGCCGCAGTTACGCGTCACCAGCTTGAGGACCGGCAGGAAAGGGCGAACGTCGCATAGCCGGCGAGTTTCGTCCTCCAGTTCTTCGTGAACGGCTGCCTGGTTGACGCACTCGAACATGTGGCTCTCCATCTCGCCCAGGGAGGGGAAGAGTGGGAACGACTGAGCCTGCTTCCATAAGAGCTGGAAGGAGAAGAGGAGTTTCACTGAAGGGCTTCTGCACTGCAAAACTACAGAGAGTGTGTTTAATCCTCTCCATTAATCTAAGTTAAATATACTCCATTTAGAATATGAGCATCCGGAATAAACAGGATCCTTACTTTGGATTATCTGAAGGACGAGGAAGGCTTTTAGTGTCTGCTTACTGGACCATCACACTGACTCTGATCGCAGTTGGATCATAAATAACCTGAGCAGGGCATTTCTTTTTATTTTTAACAATTAGTCTTAAAACTAAGAAGCACAACATAGCATAATAATGATGTCATATATTGACAGAGGTGTATGTTTCATGATCAGGGACAAACATGACTCAGAGCAACATGACACAGCTTCAGTTTGAGTCGATCAGGATGTGAATAATAATCCTGGCATGATTCATGTCCCTGTGCAGCCCACAGCATGAGCACGAGGTCCAGTGTGTTTGTCTGGGGTTTAGCTGCAGCATACTGGAACAACAGGACAAATCTGTCCTCCAAACAAACATGTTCTTCTCCAGGAACACTCGTGATTTTCTGCCTCTGCTGTGTCTGATGATACAGTATGAACATGAGCAGAGACCTGCTGTCTTCTTCTGTTAAGAGTCAACGTCATCCTGTCTCTTTAGTCGTGTGACAGGGCTGATGAAGCCATTTTCTAGAAAACGTCAGGCAGATGTCCACATATGCAGACACACATACAGTCTTGTTTCTTCACTGTTCAGAACCACGTCCTGGATTTCACAGTGCCTTCATGTCTGGGAAAAACAGCTCAAAATGCAGCGGGGAGAAGTTTGTACAGCGAGGAACTGGACAAACAGAAATTCTTGTAAATGAATATATTTTATATTGTAAGGTGTTTCCCTGTATACATAAGGTAGACGAACACCTTTTTTTATCCAAACACTTCTACAAAGTCCAGCATCAAGTAGTTACTGCAGCAAAGGACTGCCTTTATGTTTTCCATTTCTGTGTCACTGTAAACAACACCTACAGCACAACACAGGGATGGCCATTAACAGTAAAAACACCTACAATGAGAATGCTTTCCTTATAAAAAGACTTCTGACCTCTCCTTCACCAAATTAGCTGCAGACCTGCCTAACGTCATGACCTGGTTACAAACAACAACCACGACCTCTGTGAAACACATATTAGATGATGCTCAACAGCTGTGTGACTGTGTGTGTGTGTGTGTGTGTGTTTTCATCACATCATATGTATCTTTGAATTAGGGCTGTCAGAGTTAGCGGAGTAATCCGTGTTAATGTGACGGTAAATCTACTTGGACAAAGTGCAACATTTCAGGCAGTTTGTCTGCATTAGCACGTCAGGCAGTCTGGCCAAGTTTGTCTGATGTGTAGAAATGCCACGTCAGCCCAAACCTGTGCCACTCACCAGTTTGATGTGCTGAATGGTGGCCTCGCGAGGAACATCCATCTGGATGTAGATACCAGTGGGCAGCAGAAAGTCCACAGTGATCTGGTCCAGAGCGTGGCCGGCCAGGGGCGAGTGGGCCGCCCAAATGTCCAGGAGGTCTGTCATGGCAGGAGGCATGGCAAGGGGCAGCACACTCCACCTCCACCATAAGGACCTGGAGGAGAGAAACCGATCACACATTTTAGACACTGGAGGGATGTGTATATGCACAATAAATGAGGTTAGAAAACTGACAAAATAACTAATAAACAGCATCAGTTCGAAATGACACAGTGCTTTTAATATACAAACTAAAGGCATTAAATGCGTCACGGCTGGTAACACTTTCCTGGAAAGCTTGCTGCAACAATCAAACACTAAACAAGATACTCGAAGACACCGAGCTGAGATGAACACTAAAGACATTCATTCACTGTGACAAAGGTGCACTGTTTTGTAGAACGTGGACATGAAATGTAGACATGAAATGGTTTTTGAGAGGATTTTTCAAATTAAGGCTCCGGAAACCAACCTTTAAACCACAATAACTGGACAAAAAAAGACAAAAGACATTGAAGCTTCTGATGGAGTCGATTATGACCCTATATTAAACCACATCAGGCCCTTTTCTTTCATCATTTTCTTTAAAATCAAGCTGATTCAGTCACACAGTGTCCCTGTGGGGGCAGCACTGTGCTGAGTGGCTTTAACTTGGGTGAAGGCCAGTGCTCAGAGGAATGCCCACTAAGCAAACAGAACAAAAGGTCAGCCTGGCCTCTCCTCGTCCCACAGTCTGCTCCCCCTGGCAGAGAGCACACAGTGAAAGAAAACACTCAAACTTGTAGATGGATAACGCAGGAATAAAACGGTGTACTGTACAAATACAAACACCTTTAGACACAGAAAAACATAAGAGCGGTTGCTGCTCAGGTAATTATAGAGCAATGCTCCACATGCTCAAAAGTACTGGCTGGGAAAGGCCATGTCATCCTGTCTGTGCACAAGACTCAAAGTTCAGTGCCGGCAGTGCAATAACACACATGAACACATGAATGTGTGCAGGTTAGCTGCAGTAAGTGGCTTCCAGCTGCACGGTGTAAAACAGCCCACAGCCTGGTTTCCATTTAGGAACAACCACAGCTGCACCATCACACCACTTCCACCTGTCTCTTCCTCACAACATTAACTCTTCCACCATGCCACAAGTCCATCTCCATGTTGACTCGTTCCTCCCATTAGAAGTGACCGCCCTGATTGCCTCTAATGGTCTTTCCCCTCCAAGTTAAGTGCTTGAGCTACTAGCACTCGAGCCACGTGGCTGAGGATGGTGTAATATCTGCTGTGCAACTGGAGCCCACGTCTCAGACACTTCACAATGTCAGCCATGCAAAAGGAAACAATACAATCTGCGCTGTTCAAACTGAAGACTGCCTTATGAACATGTCTTACAAAGAGACATGAACACCATCAGTTTGACACAAACAACCACCCACCTGATGCCCAGCATGTGTCTGTCTGATGTACTGACGACAGTGGATGCACAGGAATGGATGAACAAGAGTCTATGCACATAAACACTTATTAGTGATGTTTTCACGCCAGACGGCTTAAATAGCGTCTCATGTGGACACAGTGTGCCTCTGTCTCTCTCTCACAGGTGAGCAGGGTTATTGAGGATGTGGTGGCAGACAGCCAGAGGTCTGCTGTAAGGTCAGGTTTCAGCAGGGAGGATCAGAGGAGAACAAGGTCTGCAAGATCAGGGAGAAAGAGAGAGGTTCATGTGACAGCAACCAGCAGAGCCTGAAGGGATCAGTCCAGTTAGCTGATGTTAGCAGAAGCAAACAGCTCCCAGGCGCACTTTGATCATTATTTATGTGTTCAAGGTGCAGCAATATGACTCTGGTTTTACCTTTTTTCCCTGAGAACCAAGACAAATTTTGTTTATGTAACAAAACCAACTGCAATCCAAAGCACTGATTGCAAGTTCGGGTCTGAATTGTACATATACGAGGCCTCGCTTGGTTCCTTTCAGCTCAAAACAAAGCCGCCTGGGAAAAAAGCAGAGCTGTCATGTGTTCACACACCTTTGACTCTTTGTGTCTGATCAATTATCTGCAAGTGTGCTGGAGAGGGGTGTGTCGGTGGATCAGAGGGATCAAACTGGTTTGATTGAAAAGGCGTTCATTTGCAGAGGTAGATGAGAACACAGGAGGACACAGAGCACACCCAAATCAAACCTCTGATGATGGAAGCGTTCCTCTGAACCAGCGACAGAGACGTGTTGTTGTCGCAGATGCATTTATGGTTATTTAAACACTGTCGTTACTCAGCACTCTCTTTCTAAAGCTCTCTCTGTCTGACAGTAAGAGGCCTGTGAGGCGCTCTACAATGGAGTGTGTGTCCACGCCTGTGTCTGTGTGTGTGTGTGTGTGTGTATAAAAAGGTCATGCCTGGTGATTAAAGGTCCCGTGACACATTTTCTTCGACACAACACTAAAAATAAAGTTCACAAAGAGGATCTAAGAGTTTGTCAGCTCCTCTACAAACACTGTGAATGAACACTGAGACGGCCTGAGTCAGCGTTTCCACCTCTGCAGTGTGTGGGTGAAAAGGAGCTCACAGAAATAATCCAATTTGATCAACTGATTAGTCGATGGTCTTCTGTTTCTTTTCTCTGTTTTAAACTGACTTTCTCTGGGTTCAGACTGTTGATATTTTAAAGGCCTACAGGAAGTCTTCACAGGTATTTCTTCATAGATATTTTATAAACTACATGATAGCCTGATTAAATGAAAGCAGAATAAGCGATGATGAAAACGATCAATAGCTGCAGCCCTGCATTTAATATCAATCTATATACTCTGGTAGGTTAGTGCTACCACCACACATCCAGTTTCACTTTCAGCCACGAACCACAACGACACAGATCGAAACACAAGAAAACTGGAAGCACTGTAGTGATGTTTCTAAGAGCCAAGGACAGAAACTGAAACGTATCCCAACATTAATTTAATCAATAATTTAAAAACTCTCTCACAGAAAGAGAAAGCTCTCAGAGTGATACAGATGAATGAAAAGTGCTGGTAGTTTTGTGCAGAATATAGTGTAACAGTATGTTTGTTTGGGTGCTGTGTGGATAAGAGGTCATCTGTACTGTATATCTGTGGACTGGTGCTGGAGTGTGTGTGTGTGTGTGTGTGTGTGTGTGTGTGTGCGTGTGAGTCACCAGTGATGCAACACTATCACTTCCTGTATTTAAGGGTGGATGTAGGTGGTGGCTGTACAAACACACATTAAGGTGTTAACAGTCACTTTGCCTTCGTTAGTGTTTGTACAGTTACTGCAGCAGGGTGCTAACATTAAATTGCATCCACTGAACTTGAAGTTTTTGCATTTTTTTTTTATTTCCTTCATGTGAGCCACACCTTTTAATGCATTGATTTTCAGATTTTTGCTGAATCCAACTAGTTCTTGCTTCAGTCCCTCAGCAGGGAGCCACGGTTTCACCTGATGCTGCCGATCAAACCATCATCGTAGTGTCGTTTCCCACAGGAAACAAAGGTGCATCATGCAACGCTGAATATGAGGATGTGTCTTGAAACCAAAATCCCCTGTAAAAATATTCTCACAGCCACGAAAGAACAGGCTGTCGCTGTGCTACATCTGAAGAGAAGTGTGAATGGATTGAGTGCAAGTGTGTGTGTGTGTGTGTGTGTGTGTGTGTGTGTGTGTGTGTGTGTGTGAGAGAGAGAGAGAAAACCACATCCGGGCAGCTAACAGCGCTCCATCATACTAACCACCGTGACACAGTGGCACATGCCCACCTCTCAGACAGGAAGCAGTGACACTAGACAGGAAATGAGTGACAAACAACCACAGCAAAAGTCCCCAGCAGTCATTCATAAAGAGCTGATGAATGGTGAATCAGAGGCTGTGCTGTTACTCTTATCTTCCTGAAGAGCTATATTTAATGTTGTTCGGTATGGACGGCACCGCGTATTCATGAACCTATGGAGTCAAACTAACATCAGCAGTGTCTGCAGTGTGGCTTTATGACTCATAAAAACTGTACAGACAACAGTAAAATGGAGAGAAACTGGAGGGATACAACAGAAGCTCTTTCTTTTCTTTGTTCTCCTAACTGCTCATCTCCCTCACATGTCAGTGCAGACAGCTCGTCAATCAGCTCAGTGTTATCAGGTAGATGGCCGAGGGGAACGGGCTCTCGCTCAGTTCCACCGGGCATCAATGTGACATCACAATCATGGCTTTGTGATGTTACAATTCACCTGCAATCAGCATCTCATCATTTACGTGACCATTAAACCGCTGTGACGCTGATCATATCCGATGGAAATAACATTACAAGTCATCTACTTTGAAAACTGAGCACCAATAAAATCTGTGACATCATGATGAGTAACTCTAACAGACTGTGACAGAGCACGTCTGCATCAGGACTGTGTCCAGTTTGAATGACATTAGTTGATCACTCCTCAGCATCTGCAGCAGGAGGGCTGATGCAGAAATAAGCTGAGGGGAGGAGGGATGGAGGGAAGAGTGATGGATCGGATCCTTCTTCTGAAAACCACAGACTGCTCTTAGAGCGATGCATAATCCCTCCCACAAAACTCACTAATGGCAACGAAGATACACTGTTCATACGTCTGTGTGTGCACAGCAGCTGCTGCTGAACAAACAGTGAGACTGAAGACAAATAATATTATTATTGTGTGGATATTTGATTTGGTCATTCCACTGGCCAACAAGTGCCTCTTCCCCAAATGTGAGTCAAAAAAAAAAAACGTCACTAATAATAAAAATGTGTTACTTCCCTATATTTGCCCTCTCATTACTGATGGAAAACACCTGTGCTGACATCACTGATGGTGCACTGAAATAAGGAACAAAACAAAAAGCACGTCTGAAAAGAGAACAAGGTAACATTCACTCCATTTAAGTCAGTGACGGTAAACTCTCACTGCACAGATTCAGTCCTTCTGGTTTGTCTGCATTGGTCTCTATTTTGTGGTGCGTGGAGCTTCAAGCAGGATCCAGATAATGATGGTGTAACAGACCCGATGGAGGGTTAAAGAAGAGCCTACACACCAGAGTTTCTATAGAAAGTCAAATAAGAGAAAAGTTACAACAGCTTGAAGTCATACTTTCATCTTTACTAAAGAAGTGAATGTTGTTGACATGCAGACAGTGCATGTAAGGCAAGGTGAGGCATGTTTATGCATACAGCACGTTTCATACAAAAAGGCATTGATCAAGTGCCAACAAGCAATAAATGAGCAGATGCTGCTGAACTGTAATAAATCAAGCTTCAGTAGTTTCAGTCTAGAGAGTGATCATAGTGGGACACAGTAAGGTGAGGAGAGAGGACTAGGAATGGAGCAGTGAATGGAGATAAGCGATAATAACAATACTGCTGCATTAGTCACCATGGTAACAGGCCTCATTTCTTCAAGAATATCAGTTAGCTAACATCCACAGCACGTTACATCACAGTGATATAATCAATACGATGATTAGCACTAAGAGGTCCTGATCAGATTGTTGACACTGCAGGAGAAAAGACGTGGATGTTAACTGCTCTGCAGACAGTGTGCATAGTAAAGAGGGATGATGAGTTCATGCTGTGAAGGTGTGAGAGGGACTGTGTGATGTTCCACACAGCCTGATTCACTTCACAGATACAAGGAAAGTGAGGAGGCACAGAGACAGCTAGCGCTCATCTCTCCATGACTCAACTGACAGACTTTTCACATCTCCCTCAGAGAGCGAAAGACAACGATGGAGTCCATCATGGGGAAGAGACAGGAAAAGAAGCTAAGGAGTGACCGACAGGTGAAGTGTGGATGTGGTCAAGACAACGCCAGAAACACAGAATAAAAGCTGAAAATAGCATTTGAGGGGGAGTGACTGAGAGGAAGAAAAACAGACAGAGACAGTCATTTGTGATAGATGAGGAGAGAGAGAGAAAGATGAGAGAAAGACAGAGCTGCAGTGATACAATGTGTGCCTGTAGAGCGTCCACAAAAAGCCTCTGTTTCTGGCAGTGTGTGTTTGGACGTGGACAGTCCCGTGCCCAGCACAAACACTGCCCTTGTGTTGCCCTTGCCCCCATCGACCTTCACAACATTTCTCTTTCGCTCTGGGCTGGAGGGGCAACAGGGTCACATGGCCCGGGTCACACAAGTTACTACAATAAACAATAACCACGCTCACATGATTTACTGCAGTTTGGGATCTGTGGCTTCAGGCGGCTGACTCACACCGACAGTACAGTACATGTAAATATGATGCTTTCTGTCGTCCAAGCGCTGCAGATTAAAGCTAATAACGCTACGGTAAACATCAGCCAGCAAAGCACCCAAACACAGACGATGTTTACTGTACATTTACTGAAAAGCTACAGGCTATGTGAACTCTTATCACGAGCACATATCATTATTCAAAGCAAGCTCTGACTGCCACAAACTCACTGAAGGCCAAGCCTTATAGGGAAACAAAAAGAAGAAACCCACGTATGTAAAATCTGCCTCCAATCAGATTCTGTGAAACAGGAAATGAAGAAATGAGATGAAGGCATTTGTTGTTGTTGTTAGTTGTTTTTAAAACGGACAGAAGACGCCTTCCTTGGAAATTCTGACAAAGTGGAAACGATGAGGAGCCATCACTGTGGACACGTCGACACGTTTCCTTTCTTGAGGTCAACATTTTTCCATTGAAAACACTCATCTCATTACTACATCTACGTCACTAACCGGTTAAATTCCACCTTATCAAGAGAAAACAGCTGCAAGATCATTCTCTTGATTAATCCACTGATCCACAAAAAAGAACAAATCCAAAATATTGCAGCTTACTATCATTGATAAGCAGAAAATAATTCACATTAGAGAAGCTCATTAACAGAAATGAATCATTCATCATGATCAACACAGCAACCTCCTTCAGCGACTGTTCTGCATGGAGGCAGGACCATCACTTCCAACCACAACACAGGAACTATGTGAAAAACAAGTTGAGCAGCACACAGCCCATAGAGAGGCTGTTTAAGGCCACTGCCAGCAGCAACCACGACACGCTGATGTCCGGTTTATCCATCCATCCATCCATCCATCCGTCTGGGTTGCTCCATGCTGCCACCACCTCCCTCTCTGTTTAGCTATTAATATCACACACAAGCCACAGTGCCAAGTATGTCTCTATTACAGCAAACACAGTGTAAGGCAGCGTGTTTTGTCTTAACTCTCCATATATAACTGTAGCACCATATCCTCTATTGTTACAGGCTCGTCTAATTATACACAACGGCTGTAATACAGCCGAGGTCATAAAGATAACTCCATCCAAACACACTCAGAATGAGCTGGAGGGCAGGGCTTCCTAGGATTGTGTGAGTCAAAGGGTTTCAACACACTGATGTTAAAACTAAAAACAAGAGAGCTCAAAAGGTCATTTATGAGAAAAAAACAAAGCAGTCAGCTCTGACGTTCCTCATTTGTTCGATGAGAAGCTGTGGGGATAATACAGCAGAGACAGAACATAGCAGCAGGAAGTGGATCAAGCCATTTTTTCCACATTTGAGTAGGAAGCATTGAACGCAGGTGGGAAGCCTCTGTGCTGATTATCGGTGGTTATTGGCACTGACAGGAAGCGTGAATGCTTCTAGATGTCTGAGCTGCACCTGCAAGGCCACATTTATAGATCATTACATGTGAGAGGAGGCGGAAGTGAAGACAGTGTTTACAGACTGTTCCTCATGCTGGCACACATGCCACTGTGGTGACGAGCAGCAGGAAACAAAAACAGAAAATTACAGTCTGACCTCATTGTGTCTATACGTACGTAACGCCTACCAAAGCTCAACAAATGAGACTGTGGGGCTCAAATATTAAAACAAGCAGTCCCATTTGAGAAGCTGGTATTGTTTTGCTTAAACAATGAGTCCAGCAGTAAATGTTTCAGCTCCAAGAGGCAGCAGAGCATGTGGAGAGCGACTGAACAACAGAAGAAGAGCAACTGTTACTAAACTATTCTGTACTTGATAAGCAGCAGACTCTCACGCTCCACTTGTGATAACCAGGGCTGGATGGTAAATTGGGTCAGTAGCACTGAGAGTGCCACAGTTAACTTACTTTAAAGGCTAATTTTAACATTTCCCATTCATCCAATCAGCACATGTGCTCTAAAAAAAGGTCCTGCTCATCAGCAGAGCGCTACTTTCTGCACTACTACTGTATGATAAGGAGACTTAGATACATATCCAGCTGTAGAGACATAAGAAAACAACAACAACAACAACACAGACAGGAACTATTATGCTGCACTGCCCAAACAAGTTCCACGGTGATTCAGCTGGTTAGGAGGATCCAACACGTCCAAAAAAAGCGATGCAGTGTGAGTTTACTGAGGAGCTGAAGCATGCTGCTGACTGTAAGGCTACGCTCCCAGACTCCAGCCAGGTCAAAGCTTCACTCCTCCTCTCCCACATAAACACACACGCTGCAGCATCACAGGTGAAGGAGGTCGAGCCAATAACAAGATACTGCACACACTTTACCTTTCCTGATTTACTCTTTATTTCCTGTTCCTCCGCTCCGTGGTGGGGGCGTCTGGATAGCGGCTAAGAAACTGCATCTGTTGGACAAAACAGACTGTTAGGAAAAACCACAACATGTCTTTTTGTGAAAAACTAAATGAGAAAAGCACCTGATGTAAGCACTGTCCCGTCATTTGAGATAAGACAGGAAGTACAGAGCACCTCCTCTGAACATGTCCCTCCTTTCTTACCATCCATCCCCTCTGGCTTCCTGTTCTATGACACCTAATCGTTTCCCTCCTGCTCAATGTCAGTGTGGAGGTCATTTTAGAAAACAACAAGCAGATGTATCAGAGCAACATAACTGACTGAACAACAACAACTCATGATTCACCTTTTCCATCTGTGGCCATTCAGTAAACCTCGCACACAAGCTAAGTGTGTGGCCTGAAGTGGGTGAAAAGTAAAGACATGATTTTTACTTTCAGTGAGTGTGGAAGCAAAAGGCATCGATCACATCGACAAGGTGTCGAATCCTTTCACACAGTGAGCTCCGAGTGTTTTTCCATGACAGCGATGAGCAGAATTTATTGTTAATGTATTAACTTTAACCAGAGGAACTTTATTAACTTTGAACAACGACTATTAGGTCTGTCAATGTGTACGCTTCCCGTGTTTAAATAATTCACTTCTAGATGAAATTAACTCAAGGTTAAACTCAAGTTTAAACCTGTACTTTTGTTTTGTTTTCACCCTCAGCATAGTAAGAACAGCAATTAACACACTGATTAACTGTCGTCTTTTCTCAAATTACATTCTGATAGAAAACTGAGGAGATTTGGAGCGAAAACAAGGATTTTCAAGATGACATCATGCTTTTTCCAATAGTTTCTGGCATTTCATAAACAAAACAATTTATCACTCAGTTTAGGTGGATCAATGGCTGCAACCATCACACAGGGGAATTCAATGTTTCTGGTGCATCATCTCTAATTAGTCAGCATTCAGCAGCAACACCATTAACCTTTTAATTTTGTAAGTGGAGTGACTGTGACTCAAACTGAAATATGGGTTTAGAGGAATCAAACTTTTAGAAAGATCTCAGAGGAAGGATGTGAGCTCTGCATGAGCCTCTCCATCAGTCACATCTGCTGCAGCTTCACAAACTGACATGTGAACAGTGATATGGTAAACAAACAGAACACAGTGACACCATGCACACTGACGGCACGCTGCACACACGTCATTTCTCTGTTTCCTCCTGTGGTTAAGATGCTGTTTACCTGAGAGGTTCACAAAAACAAGTGTGAAAGATGTGTTCTGTAAAGGAACGGTGCTATTTATACCATCACAAAGGGTTTGAAGACAAATTCATAGACAGAGAGATGAGACCTTAGAGATGGTTTTAGGTTCTCTCTCTCTCCACTCACAACTACAGAGAGTGAATGTGGGACGACCAGCTCCAGGAAGTGCGCCGTTTAACACAGTGATAAAATCTGAGGCCAGATACAGTCAATGTTTAACTCCCCGACTGGATTTGGCTCAAAGCATCACATGATCCACAGCCACTGTGTGTGTGTGTGTGTGTGTGTGTGTGTGTGTGTGTGTGTGTTACAGAGATATTAGGAGAAACTGAGCCGGGCAGACAGACAAAGGATTCACTATAGAGCGGTTCAGTAATGATGTTTTTGCTGGAGGGAGAAGCTCAAAGTTAGCTCTGCCTCTCTAACGTCAACGAGTCTGAAAATAATCTGTGATTTAATAATAGCTTGGAAAAACTCGTCTGTGACGTCCTTCACAGATTTCTAAGAACTTTTAAGCTGAAGTTTGTGTTCATTGCTCGCCATTGATTTCATCATTATTCAGAAAAAAGAAGATATGAAAATAGCCAGAAAGATCCAAAGTGGAGATGAAGAGTTCTTCTGCTGATTCAGAGTCAAACTAAAAGCATCCATATATCAGTGAAATGACTTTATCAGTGAGGAACAAATGCTAAGCTAAACATGAACATATGCCTCTTGATGAGTCATGACAGTTCAACTCGTGTCTTGTGACAAACCCAACAACAGGGGTTGTGTTTGCTCTGTTTAAAGTTGATGATGAAGCTCAACAACTGGAGTCTATGTGGCTTTAAGGGCATCTTATCATGCTTAATATTTCCTCACATGTTACTGGGTCACAGCACAGGAGGGCAGGTGTTTCTGTCCTCTATCTGTAGGAAATTATTATTCTCTCTCACTGCACAGAGAATGGATGGTGAAGTTTTCCTCCAACCCCAAACTGTTGTCACTGTGTACAAACTCAAACTCTCCCACATGCACACACCCTTCCTCCCCTCCTCTACAGGAATGTGAGGAATGCTCCATCCTGAAAGTGTCTCCTTCTCTCCCCACCTTTCCTTGCCCACTAGTTTTCATTGGTCATGTTGGTCAGTTGGTCACTGCTTTCACTCGTTATCAGCCTCATAAATAACCTTCGTTTCCTTCCCACTTTGTGGACATGAAGGGCAGCTGAGAGCTGCAGCTGTGAACAGGTGGTTAGTGGAGGCCTGCAGGGTTACGTCATAAAGGGCTGTGTCTCCTTACTACTCGACCTAGCAATGATGTAACCCCAGGGACTGAATATAAGCAAAAGCAGCCTGGGTGCGTACAGAGACAGACAGAACAAAGAGGAGCACCTGAACTATGTCAAGAACCAAAAAATAAGAATTAAAAAGTGTGATGGGGCTCAAGTAACTTTTAAGTGTTTGGAAGATGTCAAATAAAGATGATTTAGGGGAGGAATGCTGGAGAACACTGGAGAGCCTTTAGCTCTGACCTCACCATAGACAGAAGAGCACATCTGTCCATTTCTGAACAACATTAGCACAGTAGCATGTTTAAAACTCTTCATCACGTACTCAGACAAGTTTCACCATCATTGAAGTTTTTCAATGAATGCATCTGTGTGTGACGCCATGGCCTTTACCCACTTCTTCACCTCGTCTCCCTTTATTTAGCGCTAGCTTCAGTCTCTATTTTTAGGTGCTATTATGAGGCTGCTCTTAGGTGGGTGAAGCAGGAGTTTTCTCCAAAGTTCCCTGTGGACGCTGTTAATCAGTTACCCTCCGGCTGCCAGCCTCGCTGAGCTCAAAGGTCTGCCTCAGCCTGGGGCAGAGACAAAGATGCCACACCGTAGTGATGACACAGAGACACAATGGGGCTAGTTTGTTCATATCAGTCATATGGTTTTACAGGAAAAAAAAGAAAGATTTAATGGATTTAATAACACAATGACATCATGTGGCGAGAGCACATGAAAGCTTGAGGACACACAACGTCGCCGTTTAACGCAGAAACACCATCAGCTCTTTCTCAAAAAGGAGTTTGTGCACAAAACAAGCCTGAAGTAGAAGAAACAAATCTGAAAGCTGCCCAGCTTATTATGAGGATTACGAGCTCCTCCTGACCTCAGCTCCACATTTTCTCCAGTTTCCATACCTCGTGAAACTTTAACTGCAGAGCATAATATGTAGAATGTATTATCCTTATTATTATTATCCATCTCTCCAGCATTAAGTAGTCTCTAAACAGACACTTGCACGGGCACGTTTCTATGAATAAAATGTAAGCTTTCAGTTATGTGTCGATGGGTGGGTGGAGGAATGTTGGAAAAGACGGCGGCATGTGAACATACCTCCAAATATCTGCAACATGCACATTTAAGCATCGGGTAGGCATGTCAAGATATCACACGGCTTGACGCGTGTCCTTAGCAGGACGTATGTGGGACAGAGTGTGCATGCGTCATCAGAAGCTCAGACAGGGACCGGCGCTGTGAGACAGCGTTGCCATGGAGACGTGAAGCTGAGGTTTTACCCTCTCAGGTTACAGTGCCAGCATAACTGAGGCTACTGTATCTGAGGAGACGAGGTGTCACACCACACGTGTCTGCTTCTTCTCTCATCAAGTTTAAAAGGATCACTATGAGTTTTTCTCCTGTCATAAATCTAATATCATCCTTCTAAATTAACTTTAAAAACACCTGCACATCACACAGCTGACCTTTCAAATGTCTCTGGTCTGAAGCAGGTCACACTTGTTATAAAATGATTGCATAATTCTTACACATTAAGACACATGAATTTCAGTCAAATTCAGTCTGCAAACAATTCAAACATTTCTCTTGGAGAAGTGTACACCTCAAAACGTACCATGTACTCATGCTGATGTCTGCTCATGTGTGATGTTGATAACAGGGATGTAAGGATGCATCACAAGACAGTTAAAAATCAATACAAATGTGTGACGATTCAAATCAGCTGAGATGACAACTTCATCATGGAGAACATCATCTATGTTTGAGGTCATTTGCTCGACGTTGTGTGTCACTGTCCAGACTGAACTAGAAACACAAATGATTCTGAAATTGAGGATGTGGGATTTGTTTTATTTATTTATTGTTATTTTTTTAAATATGCATTAATTGCATAGTCTGTGTTTCTGTTACTAACTAAAGGAATCATTGTCAGTCACAATTTATCGTTAACATAGTTACTGGAAATCGCATTGAATTGTGAGTTGAGTGTCTCGTTACATCCCTAGCTGATGAGCTAAATATCATCATCACTGCTTGGCAGAGTCATTTCCACTGGACGACTTGCTGAATTATAGAGTAAGAGGTTATGACTGGGAGTCAAGAAGAAAGCAAAGCTAATCATTAGCTCAGTTTTCCAGACAAACAGGCCACAACAGCAACACCAGTGTGCATCCCTCATGTTGAGGAAACCTGCACTTCCTGTCTGCGTAACCGATTGAAGATGCTCATGTTCTTTCCTTTTCTAACTGGAATAATTCACAGTTAGAAGGGAGAGCAAGATTAACTTGGCATCACATCAGAGACAGGTTGTTTTTCTAGTTAATGTGTTTCTGAATGAATCACTGAGAATGAATTAAAGGGAGGTTATGATGTCACTGAGAGTGCAGACTCCTTTCTATCACTCTCTCGCTCTCACTGCACCTCCTCTGGTATTTCTCTCACTCTTTCTATCCTTCTCCTGCATTCCTTGGCAGGTCTCAGCCTGCTGAGCAGCAAAGTGAAATGACTCCAGCAGCTCTCACCTCTCAGACCGTCACAGTTCAAGCTGTGGCTGTTTCCATTCGATGTACGGTCTGATAAAAGGCAGTAAGCTGCAGTTTGCACTGATGCAGCTTTCCTTGGTCAGCACTGGTAAACCAACGCCACTGTTAACATGACAAACAGTGAAAGCCAGCGTGCACACACACTAACACACTGGAAAAAAGAAAACACAAGGACTCCCTTTCATACTACTCTTTGAGAGGATGTTACGCAAGTCTTTCACTGTAATGACTGAGGGGTGATTACTTTGAAAGTACAACAGCAGGAAGTGTGAATGAGAGAGAGAGAGAGAGAGAGAGCACGAAGATAATGGACACAGTATGAATAATAATAAATGGCAGAGGTGATTCACTCCAAACCAACGACACACAGAGAAGAATATACAAAAAGCAGCTCTCTTAAAAATATATGTTATGTGTTATCATAGATGTGTTATTCTAATGATGCTGTCAATGAAACTTCCTGTCAAACTGCAGGAGAACCAGTGAAACAGGAAGTGAAAAGGTGGGAAGCTTCATTTATCGAGGTCAATAATACTGACAGAGGCTGTCTGACACATCCTAACACCATTAAACCTTTTAGAATTTGTTCCCTTATGTTAACTTGACTTAAGCTTTAAGGTTTAAGGTAAGTTTGTTTCATTTGAATCCTGCATGGTGGAAAGAAGCTCAAAAAGATGAAAGATACAGATCAGTGCTACAGTGTTCTGTATATTTAGTCTGATTTAGTCTCATAAAACATCACAGCTGCTGTTCATGAGACCTGAGGAGTCCTTGAGCACAGAGATGGATGGATGGATGGATGGACGGATGGATGGATGGTATACCAACATCAGCTCAGCTTTGTCATGCTGATGAAACAGTACATGGACGTCACCACAGTTAGAAAACTCCTTTGTGTTTCTATTTTGGTGAAAAACTTCTTTAGGGTTCTGCTTTCACGTGGACCCAGTTCCTGAGGAGAGGCCTGCTCTGGGACTAAATCTGGCTTGGCGTAAATAGCTGCATTGTTGGCTGGAGTCTGCGGAGTGACGTCAGTTCACTCTTATCACTGTTCTCTAACTTTACCTCAGAGCCTGTCAGAAGACGTCGCCCCGACAAAAAGGGCAGCCAGAGGAACGTCAGAAGAACCGCTGCCTGATCAGAAAAACATGCCTGACATGATTTTACTGACATAAAAACACTCTGAAATCCACACTTTCTTTAGCTAATCGACTCCAGCAGAGGTGGAAATGAGTGTGAACTGCCTTCAAATGCCTGCAGTACTGTGACAAACACTCTGGAAATTAAGACGTGAAATCTCACATTCAGAAAATACTCATAAAATACCCCAGCCAGCCACAATATCAAGATCTCTGTCAAGATTCTGGTTGATTTTAAATAAAATAACCAGACGTAAGTGCTTTTTTTTGGGTTAATTTGTAGATTTAAAGCCCATGAAACACAAAACAAAAATCCAACATTGACATAAATCAGGACTGCTCATCAATCTGCAGCATTCCCTGCAAAGTCCTCACACAAATGGACAATAACCTCTGGAAAAATGGAGCAGCAAAAATATCCAATGGTTGAAAAATCTGCTCAACCCTCAGACTGGATGCTAAACACATACTGTGTATTCACACACACCTGTCAGAGTGTTACCTGTCATTATCACCACAGACCTGCTGACTAAAACTCTAATTGATAAATCCATTTCCTGTGCTGGCTCATCGTGAGCGTTTGAACGCTAAATACAAACTAAATCAATCACAATTTACACTGATAGCATTTTCAACAGAATCATGTCAAAACAACCTCATCATATCAGATCATGTTAACACCTTGCATACAGGGAATGCTGGGAAAGAGGCTGGCAGTTTCTAGACATGCCAAGACCTGAATCTACTAATGACGACAGACCCAAAGAAGAAGCTTAACTGTGAAAGTCAAGTTTTTTATGAATCATAACCTGACGTAGCAGCTACGCTGCCCAGAAATGTTCAGTCTGCTTTGACTTCCGTCTCTGTATGAAATAAAACCAGAGAAGCTGACTAAATGAATCTGTCTTCAGAGTTTCATATCCTCTTTATTTGGCTCTGCTCTCTGTCCATTTCCCAACAACAAAAGAAGACAGCAGTGATCAGTGACACAGGTCAGACCAGCCCAGGTGGGTCCCAGTGATCCCTGAGATTTGACCTACTTTTGGTTCTATAGGATCATTTCTAAAGTAATGATCACAAAAAGAGATGCAGACATCTTCAGAGCCTGTGAGAGTGGAAACATAAATTATATTGACTTGACTGTTATTTAATAAAAACTGTAGAGGCTAACAGAGCTTAAAGTGCTTCTGTCATGGTCATCAAGAAAGGAAAAGTTGACACACAAGAGACAAACAGCAGAGATGAGCTGAGAGGTGGAATCACTGCGGAACGTCACGTTCTGTTCCCTCATGGAGGCACAGAACAAACTCCGTTTAGAAAAACATCAAGTTTGTTGTTGTGTCGGTAAGCAGCTGAGGTTGACAACTATCTTAAGCAGTTTTAATCCTGAATAAATCCACAGGCTTCTCTGGTATATTCGGCATATATTTAAACCTGGGAACAACACTTAACATTCAGACAATTTCACCTCATAAACTGTGCTCCTTTCCGCCGCCCATCACTATTCACTTCAGTTTAACCCATAAATATACCATTAAATTACGTTTAACCAAATAACAGCTGATAAATTAGTTTACTGGGTGATTAGAGAATTAAAAGTGAAGTCACAGTCGTTATTATTTTTTTTATATATTACTAATCTGAGCGATGTGACGTTCAGTTGACAGGTTGATGAACGGAGTTCAGTAAGATGAGCTCACAGGTGAGAAGTGAAATGTGTAAAAAAACAAAACAAAACACAGGTGTGTTTTTACCTTTAGTCTCTCTCTGGTTTGAGGTCGGTGGACAGAGAAGCGGAGGACAAACAGCTGAAGTTAATCTTCCTGTAAAAATGTCTTCAGGACAGAGAAGTTTGAAGAAGATAACAGCCCGGCTGTCTCTGTCCCTCCGCAGAGGACACACACCTGGTGGACAGGAGCTCCGTCCTGCTTCCTGTTTGTTCCAGAAGGTGAAGCTCTACCGCTGCCTCTTCCTCCTCCTCCTCCTCCTGCTGCTGCTGCTCTTCCTCCTCCTCCTATAAAGCTTCAGAGACTCAGAAGAACAGCACTTCCGCTCCAACACTTCAAAATAAAACACTTACTCTCAATGCTTTACTTCAGGGGGAGAGGCGATCCACCCTGTGGGTAAATTTACTGTACCAAAAGTAAAAACAAAATAAATGTGGATGTCATCACATTAACTAAATTAGTGACTTGGATTCTTAAGATAATATTAAGATATTATTTTTTTTTTCTGCAACAGCACACGTTTAACTATGCACTTTACAAAAATAAAAACAAAGCAGCAACAACAACAAAAAAGGAAGAAAACATAAGGCTCATCATTAATTCATAGAGAAGACATTGTGACAAATTATGTATCAGAAATTCTATTTTGCAAAAAACAATGTGCACTAAAAAAACTAAAATGCCCTCTTGGTTAAAAAGTAAAGTGATCTTTATTTCCCTCTTCGGTAGCGAGAACGCCCTGTAGGTGCCTTTTTTTTTCATCCCTGTCCTTCAAAAAATCTATGCACACCACTGCCCCGCTCCCATCATTTTTTGAACAAATCAAAATGATACAGCACATCGATATTTGGTATTTTTTGTTCTTTTTGTCTGCTATCTCCAGCAAACAATAAATAGGCTATACCATGGTGCATTACATTTCATTACATATAGTCCACCGCAACATAAAATAATAAACTGACAACAGCACCAAACATTTATCACTGTTTTTATTTTATAGAAAGATTTTATTGTGAAGAGCACACTTCCTGTCATCGCTGTGTTTGTCTAAAAGTGATTAGTGCGGCTCTCTGAAGCATGGAGGCAGCCGGCATAGTGAAAGCTCTGATTGAATGTATAGACGGCGAGACAGTATGATCATTATAAGAGCAGATCCGTTATTTAAACTCTTATTTAGCTCCAGATCTCCAAAAATCTAATGTTGTTAGCCAACAAGCTGTGGAAAGCAAAGAGTTTGTCAGTAAATGATGACCTTTGCTGCCCTCCAGTGATCAAATAGGTTGTTGCAGATCAGAAAATAGAGGAGAATAAAATATTTTTTATTGATCCCTGGAAGAAATGTATCTGTTACAGCAGCGTAAACAAGTTATAGTAAGAAAAACAAGCAATAAAACAGCAATAATGAAATAATAATAACAATAATAATAACTATTATTATAATAGAAAATAATATAGTAAATAAAGGATTTTTAATAAAAATAAAATATTTTATTTTACATTTCTCTGTGTAAAAATAGTGCAATAGTGCATTATTAATCAGGAATTCCTAATTAGACAATTATAATGCTGCACAAATATAGTGCACAATAGACACATTTATATTACCATATACAGAATAACAACTATGTCTTGTGACAGTAATACCAAGCTAAATGGAATTCAGCCACCATTCATTCTAATATTTTTCGGTGGATTTTTTTTTATTATGACATCTTAACAGCTTTCTTTCACAACTTGGAAAACACACACACACACACACACACACACACACACACACACACACAGTGGTATTTGCTATAAGCCTTTTAATATAAGAGGTTTTGTAGAGGATTTTTGAAGATTACTTCTGGTTATTAATTAAGCAAGTAATTGATGTAAAGTCAGTAGGATTTCTGCATGATTTAACTACATCACAAACAAGAAGCACTATCTACAAGTTATGAGCTACCTTGTGATTGTATGGTTATTGGAAATGCGATTGATCTCAGTTTTACTGTGATAAAAATAGATCTGTAGCTACTGCCGGCACTTTTGCACATAAATTTGCACTTTTTTATTTTATGACTGTTTCTACAGGTCAGATAATTCTCTTATGTTTTTTCTGTTGTTAATTTGTGTTTTTATTACTGTAATTTTGTCTGTGCTGCTGTGGAGGGTGAATTTCCCTCAGTGGGGGATAAATACAAAACTAGTCCATTCTATTTATTTTAGTATATACAGGCCTTTAAAAATACAATATAGAACAAATCACATTATATAATAGTAACAAATTCAAAATGTTTTTTTTTTTGCTGTTTGAGTCCAAATTATTACAGACTGTGTTCCAAACTATTTTAATTCAAACCAGACCAGAATTCAGACCAAACCTTCTTCATGCCACAAGGGGGCAGCAAAGACCGACACACTCACTGTTATTAAGGGTGACTCAGTGTTGAGGGGAAATAAATGATGAAGCTTTCAGACTGAGAAATGACTAAAGTGAAAAGGCTCCCAGTGTGACTGTTTCCAGTGTGTGGTGTCATCAGGTTACTGTATGAGGATACTTTCCTGGTTAATTATTATTATAATTATTATAATAAAGATAATAAAAAGGTAAAGGTATTGCCTCCTTTAGTTTTAAGCCACGTGCATTCTTGATAGAAGGTCATCAGGTCACACCACGATCAGAAACTTACTATCAATTAAAACTTTTTGTGTCAGAGTGACGTGAAGGATTTCCTGTGGAGCAACCCATCAATAGTGAGGCTCTATGTGTTTGACCTGCTGGTGGCCAGGGCCTCTCTCTCAGTCTCCCATAATGTTCTCGTTGTCTGAAATTTGCTAAACATGAGTTCAGAGCTCAAAGGCAGCAGGCAGAGCGACGTGGTCTGGGTCCAGCATGCTTCCATTACTCCTCCTCTTATTTCATTAAATGTACCTCAGCTCAGTCCAAAGCCACACTGTGCATAATCTCTTCACACATGATAAGCGTGTAATAAAAAGCACATTGAACTTGAAAGGGCACCTTATGTGAATGCGTATAATTATGGATATCAAAATATCGTCATTTGTTTAATTGTGAGGTCTTGCCAAGAGGTGTGTAATTACCTGAAAGAAATATGAAATCGGATTGCAGTGTCTGAGATGTGACCTGGGACGGGGTTTGGCATGTGAGTAAAGGCGGAGCGAGGGTCGGGCCAACTTCCTGTTTGGCGTGTGTGTTACAGCCAATAGAGACGGATTTACTTCACAAACCTTATCGTTTATAAACCAGTAAAATAGAAATATCACAACAGAGAGGCAACAGTTGAGTGAATCATCACTGAATTTAACTGAAGAATGTGTCATCGGGCTTCTCCTCTCATGTCCTCACAGGGATGCTTTGCACTGTTATGAAATTTAAGGAAACCTTGCTGGTTTAAATAAGAGGGCATTTTGGAATTGTTTTGCTTGTGGAATAAGTTTTGGCGTTCATATCGGATGAATGAGGTCATATTTCCATTACTGATGTATAACTGGCTTGTAGTGATTATGTGTCTCACTGTGTCCCCAGAGGTCGGCTGAAGTCTGATCAAGACGCTGTGCTGCTTTATTATACGGCCTACAGTATGAGGAGAACAGGTGCTGGACCTTAACGATCCCGGTGGGAATTTGGTTTCATCTTTGATTAATTGGAACGTTAACAGGAGAGGAGTTATCCTAATAGCTTCTTGTTGCCAACCCTGCGGAAGTTTTCCGGAGGGGGACAGAGAAAGGAAAGGGGTTTAAAAATAGACTCTATCAGTGCATGATGGGAAAAGACCTGCCGTTTCAGGCCCGACAAAGCAATTTGCAGCTCATAATCAAGAGAACGGAAACATTTTATCGCATTTCCTTTTTACAGTACAAGCTGGCCTGTTGTGCCACTTCCACAGCAGAAATGATCATGCTGCAAAGCTACTGGCTGGAGGTCAGATCCCAGTGTTTGTTAGCAGAAGTGCAGAGAAGTTAAGATAACTAAAAATGAATATTTGTGTTAAAAAAAACAAACAAACTCCAAAGTAATAATCACTGTCACTCTGTGACCCCTGTCCTCTGAAGGTCAAAGCCGTGACCCCTTCACGGTCAGTCGGACAGGAGAGTTTACATGGTGACATTTGAGTGGAGGGTAAACAGAGGTCAGTGCCTGATGATTTTTTTTTTCTCTCTGTAAATAGTTGACAGTCCATCTTTTCCTCGAACAGTGGAGTGTATTTATAGACGCGGTATTTCCAGACATTTGATGAACCTCTGATGACCACATGGTCCAGCTAACAAAACGCACAGTTCCTATTTATAAACTGTGGCGACGTATCAGCACACGCTATTGTAATTATTTTGGCAAATTAAAGAATTATTGCAGCTTTGCCTATTGTTGTCACTGAGATGGAAATCAGCGGTCGCTGGAAACATCACGTAGATCACCGAGACAAGCTGATTAGACTGGAGATTCACCCTGAGGACGCTCTGAAAACAAACAGCTCTGTGTTGAGTCATGTCATAGAAATAACAGAATGAAACTTGAAAAGAGAGAGAGAGAAAAAAAACTCGTGCTGATTTGAACAATTGACGGATTTTCTTCGAATCCAATCTTTGCATATTTTCCTGTTTGGAGCAGATGTGTACTAAACAGTGGTGACCCTGCTCTGCCTTTTCAATGGCTGGGAGGTGATGCGCGCCTTCTCAGAGTGGAAACTGTTGCTCTTCAATCTCAAACATTAACCAGAATGCCAGGAATTCAATTGTGCGCAGGAATTGGGGAAACCCGCAACCTGCGTGTGACTTGACCGGCCGGGTCGCATCGCCTATGCCCCGTCGAGCATGCAAGCTGTCATACCCGGAACGTGTCCAGGTACGCGCTCCTGCAGTGTGTGCGCGCGTGCGCGCGTGTCCGAGGGTCAAATGCGCTCCTTCCACAATGAGTTGACCTCATTCATTCGTCTTGTTGATTACAATCTGTCATCTCTGAGAGAACAACAAAGGATACAATCAGGGTTATTCAGTGCGCGCTCAGAGGAGAAAAAGACGCATGAGAGACGAAGCTCGAGCGTTACGCAAAACCATTTCACCTCCTGCAGAAATAACTGAGAACTAAGAAAAACTTTCACTCAACACCTATATAGCTGTCTTTATTCTGCGCATATAGGTTACATTATGGCGCATTTCTAAGTGTGATAAAAGCCACAGTTATTGTTGTAATACTTGCAAGACTGAATAGTTTGGTTAATGAATGGAAAACAGTCGCATTAAAATCATATAATTTCTATATATGGTCACGTTTTTGTTTAAAGTAGGTCATGATAAATAAATTCTGTTCGCTCCAGCTGCATGCAAGCATGTCAACGACAATTAAAAAAAAAAAGTCAAGTTAAAATAAGGCAAATATTTATATCGAATTGAATAATACTAACCTGCTAATCTATTTCATAAAAATGCATTTCCTAAATGAAACATCATGCACATGCAGGCTGTAGATCTGCTGACTTTAGGAGAAGACTGAGGCCAGATTTTAAAGCAGGCCCGTTGGAGCCATGAACCTCGTGCTGGCCTTATCTGTACATCCTGTATGCAGGCCCATTGTTCCAGCCGACCGGCTCAACCGACCAACCTTTCTGCACAAATGCACACCTGCTGCCACACACACACACACACACACACACACACACACACACACATATATATATATATTCAGTTTATGACCTATAATACAGAGGAGACGTAGGGCATCACGGTTTAATCACAGGAAAAGCTGCATGTGTGTATGTGTGTGTGTGTTACATATGAATTAATATGGGCTATATTCAAAAAAAAGCAAGATTAAAAAACTACAGAACCTATCACCACAAATATGTTATATCTTATGTTATATATATCTGTAATATCAAGTGGATATGCTAAATAATCATATATTTAGACTATACCAATAAACTAAAAATATGATATATTACAACGCCTAACATTAAAATCATTAAATAAAAAACTCGTACAGGAAAGGGAGTAAAGGGAGTTGTTAAGGTGTCACACATGAGGGACATGCAGGTCACTTTAAACAGCGCTTGTTGTTTTGCTTGTTTTTGGAGGAGACTTTAGAATCCACTCGTCTTTCAAACGCGCCCTTATCTGCTGACTGTTTACAACACATCCAGGAGAGGAAGCAGACCATTTCAGCCTCCCTGCATGCAGGAGGACAGTTTTTCATGTTCCATCACTGTGGTTCAGGCCGTGAACAGCTTGTGCGCTGATGGACACACAGAGGAGCAATCAGGCATGGTGGACTGGAATTATCTGGCCGCTCTATTTTCGAGTGAAACATGTTTTCACACTGACTTCCTGCCATGAATCCCTTTTAAAATAAAGGTCCCTTAACTTCCCTTGAAGAACACGCTCATCAATCTGATATAAAGTTATAAAATATGTATAATAATTTATAGACGTATGAGCAATATTCATTTTATTATTTTAATGTTTTATTTTATAGCCATTAAAAAGTGCATAACGAATATTTTTTTTATATTTTAAAACAACTGTTGTCTTTTGTTTTGGTAAATATATAGTTTGAATATAAAGCAGTCCAGTAAAACTGTTAGCAGTCACACACAAACAAAATCGCCAAAATAAAAATGTTACTTAAAACTTTGTTAAATAGTGCCTCTATAATTTCCATATTCTAAATGTATTGCCCTATTTCACTTGAATTTAAGAGGAGCCGTTTAAAACACAGAAATATAGGCAAGTTTCATGTTTTTATGACCTCATACTAATTACAATACTGGTTAATTAACCCATAATCATGTATCGTATGCCTAACAACAGCAGCAGTACTGAAAGAGTGATGGAGATGGAGAAAATAAACATGCAAACATCATTAATAATTTTAATTTAATTCGTTGGCTTACTGTTCTGTAAGGGTGTGGGTGATTTTATTTTGATTTTGATTTTTTTTTGGATGATGAGTCTGTATTTGACAGCACACAGGGTGGATCAAGGTGACCGTGTGGATCCACCTTCAGTCATGTCTGCAGATCCTGGACCAGATGCGCCTCATCCCACAACCTAAGAAACGACGGGAAGTCATATTCTGTAATGGCTCTGCTTTTAAAACAATAAGTCAGTGCGCACGAGAGCTGCGGTGTGCTGTCAAAACAGTAAAGTCACTGTAGTGAGACGATCCTCCAGTGTAAAAGTGAAAACCAGATGGCAGCAGCACAAAATATGATATCTATCTATCTATCTATCTATCTATCTTATTATTATTCTCATTTTTTAAAGGATTATTTGAGCACGTAGGACTTTGCGTTGCCAACTTCACTACATTTCCTGTCTTTGTTTTCCTGTTTTACTGAATAAATTATTTAGTAAAATGTGGTCGACAAGTAAACTGCATTAACGTTGTTCTCTTGATTGGTGGCGAATCATAAATATGGGAAAACACAAACAGTCCTATCAAATACTACTTATTTCATCAAGATATCGAACAATTTTATAATTACTGTTATTTCTGTTGTTGCTGAGTTGCTGTTTTTAATTACTGTATCATTACGTGCAGAGCAACTCGGACTATAGAAATACACTGAGAAAAAAAAAAGCATTGCCAACCTCTTAAATTATTGTTTATAACAACTCATCCAACGCAAATGATTCATCAGATGGAAGGTGGAAAGGTTTTTCTGTGTTTCTGTTTCTCCTCTATAATAAAATAATATATAGCCATAGCCTCAATGCATCACCAATTTTAATGACATGGGATCATTTGTGAATTATTTTAAACACAAATCAAATTCAATATGAATCGGAAAACTAATGTTTATCATATAACACGAAATATTTACTTATGGTTGATAATTCAAAAAAATGGTAAATAGCAAAAACAGATATAAGTCGCGGTGAGACACAATTATCTATTTTCCTATTTATTTCCATTATTTCTATCTCTTTAATATTTCTATACTATTTTATGAACAACGCTCGCTGATTAAATCATACATCAATATATATATATATATATATATATATATATATATATATATATATATATATATATATATATATATATATATATATATATAATATTACTCTTATGTTACCTTCACGGAGTGTGTGCTGTCTGTCTATAACTGTTAGCACAACAGTGGTTATCACAGCCTAAAGCATAAAACAGATTACTTCATGACCACTGTGTTACTTTAGGAAATACAAGTTTATTAAGAAATTCACAAACCTAGGAAAAAGGGAAAGTGCTAAAATGAAACATGGCCCCAAAAGGAATGAGGCAACATAGCTAATCACGTTTATAAAAAATAATAATAATAATCAGAACGATTAACAAATTCTGGCACTGGCTGGCGTCATGTTGGAAATGATATCATACATGTGGGATCAAGAAATATGAAGAAAAAGAAAAACCTGAATGGTCTTGTTGGCACTCTGGTGGATCTCTAGCCACTCTTTCACCTTTTAACCAACAGAGTTCACAGCCGTGACCATGCAGCTCCCAGCAGCTCAGTGCAAGTGAGGCCAAACTGATCAATCACATGTTAAAGCACCGACTTAATTATGTTCACGTTTAATTTGGCAACAGTTAGGCCGCGCGTAAAGTGGAGAGAAATCATTACGCATGCCAACAAGAACAACACAGCTGACGCGATGTCAGCGATGTCTATCCCCGTGAAAATCAGCCGCTTTTCATGGGCACAACTATGGCTACAATACTAACAGTCCAAGTGTAATACAGGCGCACGACATGGCTCCCAGAGTTTGTGCTACCTGATGTGCCCTGATGACTTTTTTTTACCTCCCGATTCCATTTAGTCAAACTTTCTCCACATCAGCTCGCGCATACCTCTCCATCAGCAAGCGTGGGTGTCAGCTGGACCCGAGCAGCTCGTCACAATGGTCTCTTCAAAATACTCTTGGTTCTGGTTTGAAATCACAGGAATTAACCTCTGCACGGGCAGAGTCCTCATTTTACACAGACCACCTGGTGCACGTTAAATATCAATCCTCGTGTGTAACGCCGAGTGTTTGGTCTCGTGTTCCCAGTAAGAGCAGTGCATCATGGAGAGCTCCGCGGGCTGACGGGAGCAGGCGAACTGAAGGCCCGCTCCGTTACCGGAGGAGACCGGAGGCGGTGCCGCGGTGGCCGGGCTCAGCTGTTGGGCATGGTGGGGATGCGCAGGGTGGTGATGGTGACTCATGCCGTTGTAAGAGTTCACCATGCTGGGGAGCGCCATGCTCTGCACCCTGGAGTAGGGGTTATAGGATGAGGGCGCAGACAAGCCCTTCACGTTCACCGGACTCACGTTGCCGCTGGCCATCTGACAGGACGTGTAGGACATCGGAGTGGGCGGCTGGCCCAGAGACCAGGAGTTATTCATGAAGCTAGACTGCAGGTACTTGGGCGGAGACAGGTAGCCGTAGCCGTCTCCTCCGAACAAGGACTTCCCCGGCTGGAAGTGAGTCGGTGGAGGTCTAAACGGCCGCTTCATCCTGCGCCTCCTCCGGTAGTTGCCCTTCTCAAACATGTCTTCGCAGGCTGGGTCCAGGGTCCAGTAATTCCCCTTCCTCTCCCCGCCGCCCTCCCGCGGAACTTTGATGAAGCATTCGTTGAGGCTGAGGTTGTGTCTGATACTGTTCTGCCAGCCTTTTTTGTTTTTCTCATAGAAGGGGAACTTGGTGATGATATACTGGTAAATACCGGACAGAGTGAGGCGCTTCTCAGAGCTCTCCCGGATGGCCATGGCGATGAGAGCGACGTAGGAGTACGGAGGTTTCTGAGACGGATCCGGCTTCTCTGGGACTTTGTCCTGGACCGGTTCCTCTTTCGGTCGCTCTTTCTCCTTGGTCGTGTTGGTGTCGTGGATCATTAAGGTCATTGCGTCATCCTCCGGGTTCTGGTAAGTGGCCATCATTGCGCACACCAAAACAAAACAAGTCCAGTCCAAATGCCGAAAAGCAAACCTTAATTAATAGCGCATAAAACCTCGAGGAGCAAAAGCTGAAGTGTTGCAGAACCTCAGGATGCACTGCGAGGAGAAAGCTGCTTTCCAAAATGCGCACATGCACAGATCTGCGTGTTTTGAGGATCGGTCGGTGCCATGCACCAGACTCCTCTCTCTTCAACGGGGATTTTTCCAAACTGGTTTCTGATGGAGGCGCAACTGAAGTTGTGGTTTGTGAGTCAGTATAAGCCCAACCCTCTCCTCTTTTTTTCCTCTCAGTGCCACAGGCAGACTGCCGCTGCTCCAACACTCTCCACCACACGACGTTGTGCGTCCTGATTTGTGCTCATATTTAAGTTCCGCCTCCGGTGCTGCAAATGAACAAGAAAACCACTTCTTTCTAATAAATAATTTTTCTTTTATTACGCTCGGATAAAAATAGCAAACCAGTGACACTGAAGCAGGACAAAAACCAAGGAGCAACTCCACTGCTGAAATTATGTCTTTTCCGTAAATTCTCTGAATTGAATTGGATGAACAGAGTATCAGACACAAATTATATTTGGTTTTGCTTTTTGGGTCTCCAAAACAAACAAGCATATCAGGAAAAAAGGCAATTGGATTTCGTTCAGAAAATTAAATTCTTGGAACAAACTATTTAAAAATAAATATATTTCCCCACATCTTATTTCGCACAAGTTAAATGTGAAACACTTATTGATAATAATTTATTCTGTCACCTGGACGAACAGTTGTTTCAACAAAATTCGTTCCGAAAAACAAATGTAGTCAAATTATGGTCAAATTTATTTGCCTGAGCTGAGTTGTGCCAAAGGTTTCAGAGCCATGCTCGTGTTAAAAACACATCTCGAAGACACAGACACAGTGCTGCTCAATTAGCTCACATCCAGAGGGAAGTGCACGGAGAGGTATACATTTCTGTGGCCACCCATGAGGTCCCCTCGGCTTTCTCTGCAGTGTATTTCCGTGCTCTGGGAGTCTGTGCAGGTGGAGCAGCATTGGCATGTGTGTCATCGCCCTGCAGCCAGTCTGCAGCCGGGCCCCAGCAGCTGAACCGAGCTGGGAGCCAAACCATCTCTCATCGTGCAATTACCGCGGACTCCCAGTTTTAAGCGTCGCAGTGCGATGTTATTTCTTGTCCAAGTGCCTTTTTTCACAGGTTTAAGACGGCGAGCATTTCAGGATAATCTCAACAGCTCTAAAGCCTCTGCGCTGCTTAGTTAAAACATGACAGCATTCAGTGCGCTAATTAATACATCTATCAAATGACACAAGAAGAGCTGAACGCCTTTATCAAATTTACAGATCAATAAAACAGTAATAATAATAATTATTGTTATATATAGCATACAGTGAAGCCTGTTGCATTAATGCGTGTTTATGACAGAGATATTATTGTAAGGAAAATAGTTGGTAAACTTGTTTTTCTCTTAATTTTTGTTGGATTGGTTGTAAAAAATCATTTAGCCTACTGTTTAGGAGAAACACAAATTGAGAGAAAAATGTCCAGTAAAGTGGTTTCTAAGTTTGTCAAAAAAAAGACCTCTTTTGTCCTCTGTTAGGTTTGTTCCAGAAGAGTCCACTGCTTTCTGCACTCAAACAAAAAATAGAAGGGAAACTAAAGTGACTTTTAATTTGTGTTTACCGTCATTTCAGTGTTTGCATTGAACTGCATGCCTGCAAAAATAAATATTTAAAATTAATACAAAAATAGAAATATGGCTAAAAAAGAGTGAAATGCTCATCATAATTTTTATAGTAATACTCCTTCCAAGATTCCTGGTGGTAACAGTACAGTAGCTAAGATGCTACATGCTAAGTAGCCAGGCCTGACAAAGTGTGTGCTATTAGAGTAATAAAATAGTTAGGCCTACATGTTGCAAAAAAAAAAAAAAAAGTCAAACGGACTAATTAGGTTAATTTATGTGAAAGAACCCTCACACGCCATGATCCTACAGAAGCTTCTAGATTACAGCTGACATGGTCTCTTCAGGTTAAAGGTGTTGCTCTACCTGTGCACTCTCTCGGGCCTGAGCTGCCGCAGTCACGCGCATCACGTCACAACAAAGCTGAAAAGGAGCACGTGACAATCCGCAAACAAAACAAGGAGCCTGAAACCTGAACTGGTTTTAGCTTCACTGAGGCTCTGAGGAATTTTAGTTTTATAGCAGAGACTGTTTTCACAGGCAAAAGACAAACAAACAGATTCATTCATGGCTAAGATCTAATCAATGAATACAGACAGCAGCTCATTATTTATATTACCACATGAAATCTCCAAGCTCAAATGAAATGAATAATTATTAGTAGCCTAATATTAATACACAATATAAATATTATTTATTCATTTTACTTAATTTAATTCTCGAACTCTTGCATGTAGTTCAGGCTACAAAGTGTTTTTGGGCTGTGTGAGATGACAGAGACAGCGGCAACACTTCTTTTTATGTAAATATCTATCCATCCATCTATCCTTTCAGCATCTCTCAAATAAACATACAGGCCAAATATCCATGAATGAAGATCCATGACATATTGTACATAAAACAATATAATCTGTCTATTTTATTGATAAGACCACGACCACAGGCCCAGAGAATTATTATTATTATTATTTTTATTATTATTATTGCAGCGGGCAGTGATGTCATATGAAAGAGTGGAATTCCTGTCCTCGCGCACTTCCTGTCCTCTCAGGTCTGATAGGATGTTTATTACAGCGCGTGAGGCTGGAATGAGACTGAACGGATCCGGTCAGGTCGAGACCGACTTCAGCCAGGCTGTGGTGACGGTCTGACTTTTTGTTATTATTATTATTATTATTATTATCAGTAGTAGTAATAGTAGTATCAGTAATAATGTTCTACAATTATTAATTACAATCCTCTCTCATGGAGAAGACAGTACACTCATAATGATATCATAAAGAATTGTGATAAAAAATGTATGATACTACCAATCTAGTAATTATTGTTATTATTATTCTTATTAACAACAACAACAACAACAATAATAATAATAATAATAATAATAATAATAATAACAATAATACGTATATTATTATTATTATTATTATTATTATTATTATTATTATTATTATCAGTAATAATGTTCTACAATTATTAATTACAATTAAAATACTCTCATGCAGAAGATGGTGCATTCATAATTATATCATAAAGAACTGCGATAAAAATGCATAATACTGATACCAATATAGTCTATTATTATTATGTTTATTATTACTCTTATTGTTTGTAGTAACAGTAATAGTAATAATAGCAGTAGTAGTGGCGGTGGTGCTATAGTAGTTCTATAGTCTATTATTGTTAATATTTATTAAAGCTGTTTTATTCAATAACTAGCTATAATTATTTCTCTAAATATTTTGTGTGCACTGTTTTTCTGCTTTCGACAATGAAAACTTCTTTTATTTTGCTGAGTCAGCTTTACTGGTTTATTTTCTCTGCTGTTTAAAGGTAATTTTTATGTTCCTTATGTTAAAAAAACAAAACACACACACACACACACACACACACACACACCATCCTCTGATATGATAGATGTTTTTGGAAATTAATTCCATTGATTGTTCTATGGATTAGATGATTATTGACTAAATGTTACCTTTTAAGGACGAGAAGTTTAATATGTTGAAATGACAGTATTTTTAAAAATGCTTGTGGAACATGAAGTGGAACCACTTTTGTGATGTGAGTCAGTTTAGTGACCCTTGTTGCTGTTTTCCTGTCGTTTTTCCTTACATGCATGCTGCACTTGTATCTGAAAGGTGCCGTTAGCTGCATATACGCTTGTTTAAACATGCTTTAGTGTTTCATCTTTTGTCCACATTGGCACATCTGCCCTGGACAAGCTGTAGGGAGAACCGTCTGTCACTGGTTGATCTCCCAGGGTTGGTTGGTCTCTGGTTCATTTGCATCTGGTTTGTCTGTATGATTAAACATCAGGTCAGTTTCTTTCTTCAGTGGATTCCTCATGAGGTGCAGGAAAGAGATGGGAGATGAGGGGGATGGAGGAATGGAGGGATGAGGCAAACAGGAAGAAGAAGGACGTGTCCTCGTCCCTCATGTGGCGTCTCCAACATGGCTTCTTTAGCTCTCAGAAAGAAGAGAGAGAGACAGAGCAAATAAACACTGACCACCGGATTCCTCCCATCTCCTTTACATCCCTGCCTGCGTGGATTAAGGTTCAGGGAGGGGTACACAGGAACAAACAAATAACACATATGTGCACAAGGTTTCACTTTTGACACGTGTGTAGATGTGTTTGCTCCTATGAGATAAAAAAAAAGTCTTATTAAGGGGGATGCTCGGTGGGTGGTGTGTGAGGGACACTTCCTCACTTTGTACAGTCTATCCCCTTTCCTTCAAACACACAGATCATTGTGTGAGATACACCCCACCTCCACCCTGCCACGGCCCTTCATTAGCTCCAGAGCAGAGGGTGACGGCTTTTCATTTTTTTGGTGCTGTGTTTACGTTCCTTATCGCCTGCAGGAAGCTTATGGGAAGCTCTACGCTCCTCCACAGCAACTCCTCTGACACGGACATAGTCCATCAAAAAGCAAAGACATGTTGTACGGTTTCTAAATTATTTTCATCACAGAATGCAACATAAGACAAGATTTTTTTTAAATATTTCATATTCAACAGATTTTATCCCTAAAAAATGAGCAACACAATTCATGGCTTGTTATTGGACAAAATTGCTTGAATGCTCTTTTCAGGTCAATGATGGACAATCACTTCTCTGCAAGTACAATAACAGAAGCAACGTAAAGGAGAGTAAAGCAGCAGCTGTAGATAGAAAGGTATAAGGAGCAGGGAGGACAGAGCAGAGGAGAGCCACATTGTGTTCCTGCTAACCTTTATGAGAGGTGAAATGCTGCAGCCTCCTGCCAACAACATGCTCTTTGAGGTTTTCTTGAACTGCTGCCAGAGCTTAAATGATTCACAGGAGCAGGAGTGTGTGTGTGTGTGTGTGTGTGTGTGTGTGTGTGTGCATGCTCGGGATGAGGGAGAGCGTTTGAGTCAACAAGTACATTTACTGTGTGTGTGTGTGTGTGTGTTTGTGCATACACTGTGAATTCATATGTGGAAGCTAAAGAAGAAAAAGAAAGTGATGGTGGTGATGTGAAGGAAAGAACAATGACAAGCTAACTTCAGCCAAATTTCTCCTCCTCACAGCACAAACTTCATCCTTGAAAAGGCAGAACTGGTCTGAGCCACATCCAGACTCACACACTAAAATCCCCAAGTAACCTCAGACCCATTTCCACGTCTTCATCCCGGCTGGGGATTAGATTTCAGGCCAAATCAAAACAAGTCACTTCGTTAGAGGTAATTACACAGGTAGCCTACCTCGCTGGCCAAACAAACATGGCCGCCAGCTGACACCCCGAAGACAGATCAAAGCGTTGACAGGAAACGGGAGGAGGACATTCAAACACTGGCTTTTTAACCGCTCAAACACACACACACACACACACACACACACACACACACACACACACTTTTAACCGCTCACACACACTTTCTCTATGAATGTGTCTTCAGGAGTGTGCACACACACAACGTCTTCACACAGGATTCTGCAGATGAAAGATTGAGAGGAATCAGAGGTGATTAAAGTGTGAAAACAGTGTGTGTGTGTGTGTGTGTGTGTGTGTGTGTGTGTTAATGGTGCAGAACAGTAGGGATGCACTGCTTCATATGCTGTGCTAGGGGTGGCTCTCTGCTCTGGTGGTCTGAGCAGGAATGATATCAGACCTGTTCATGTGGATCTAATGACCACGTTTGTGACTAGTTCAACTGAGTTGTTTCATGTCATCTTAACCTGTTTTTCTGCCAGAATCAAAGAAATACTCGCTGCTCTTCTCTCACACACCCTGCAGCCTCTGTTTGAACCGTACAGTTGTTAGGGCAACCAGCAAGGTTATTCTTCCCTTCCCTAACATGCCAGCCTGCCTGTACAATAGAGCAGAGAGCATGTGGGCTGCAGTGAATAAGGTAAGAGATGTTATCTAATCACCACATGGAAAGAGAGCGAGGAGAAGCCAGGCGCTCCTCACTGAACACCAGCTGTCCGTTACAGCCTTTCTACTTATTTTTTCTCTCCCATCAGCATCCTATATTGTTCCTGTGTTGCTCTGTAATCTCTCCATCTTGTGATTATTCATTAACCATTACTAGCTTATAGCTCAGGGTCCATGCTATGCTTCTTTGCTAATGACAGTTTTACTGATTGGCTCCAGTGCTTTATGGCTGTGTATGGTGGCCGAAAAGGTCAAACACACTTCAGCCGCACCAGAGTGTTTCCATTTGGAGAAACACTCTGGTGTTTCTCCAAATTATGCCCTTTGAAAAATATCCACCCAAAAACAGGAAAGTTGATGCTGCAAATACAGAACTGATGCAAAGTCAAAAACACAAACTCAGAAAGTGGAATTTCTCTGGAGGAACACTGAGAGGAACAGCAGGAATAATGAGCAGACAGTCTGAACAGATTTACATCACTAGCGTTAGCTCTATTATGATATCAGTAAACAAAAAGAGTCGCTACCATTATGTGTCGTCTATTTTTTCTTCCTACAGAAGCTTTTTCTTGTCTCTCTTATCTCTTGAATTGGTTTCATTTCTGAAGCTGCAGAAGATTTCTGCTGCTGGAAACCTTTTACTCTTGACGGCCACCGTACTGCAGCCCTACATGTGTTGGTCCAAACTAAAGTTTCTGGAGAGGGAGAGAGTACAAACATAATGACAAAACAAAAAATGTATTTTTCGGATCTACGTATGGGTTTTTTGATTTGATGACTTGTTGATGGAAAGGTAAAAAACAGGGAATAAATATTTTTCCACTGAAATAAATGACCACAAACAAACTAAACAATTGGACCATCGAGTACCACGAAGTGACTTTTTGTCAGAGACTATCCGTTTTGAATTTGGCCATATTTTTCTTTCACAGACGCTGAGAGATGATGTCCGGGGCCGACTTCAAACAGATCCAGTGAATGTAGTTTGAGGGATGAGATCTGAAAACCACACGCACCACTGAAACACGCTGCACTCGGCCAACAGAGTGTCAGTCTGTGTTGGATCCGGCTGCACACAGCACACCACACAAACCTCCACAGCTCCAGCTCTGCTGCCTCCGTCATGACCACAATAGCAAACAGGAAAACCAGGCAATGGAACAACACACACACACACACACACACACACACACACACACACACACACACACACCAAGAGACAAAATCACTCACATTAAAAAGAAAAAAAAATGGTCACATGCACACACACTCTGAGTGTGCAGAGGCTGTGGTAACCTTGACGATGGCTAGCCGGCAGCAGAGGATGAAGCAGAGTTTAGAGTTACTGTTTCCAACTGGAACACAGCAGAATCCCCTCCGGCTCCACTTGGACCGTCATAAACACCTAATTACTGCTGGAAAATACAGATGTGGCTAATGTGGAATGTTTATCCATCTAAACTCAGTATATGACAGATTATATCCCCTGGAGACGCCATATTTTCAAAGTTTTGGGTTGCACACTCTGGTGTTCATTGTGCACGAATTCTTTTACAAGGTATTCTTGCTGGAAACGAGTCAGATACATCAGTAGATGTCACATTTACATATTTACGTCAATAGATGTTATTTCATGAGTTCACATACTTTTTTTATGATTTGTAAATTTTCCTACTCTATGAAAGTGCAACAAGAAGTAAAATTGTATTTTTTGAGAATATGACAAAATACATCATAAAATAAAAGTGTAAAAAAGGGATAAATGCTTCAAATAACTGCAACTGTTAAGACAAGATAAGATAGAACTGTATTCATCCCGAAGGAAATTCTTTCACAAGGAGATTCAAAGCTTTCTTTTAATTATATATATATATATACGTGTATATATATATATATATATATATATCTATATATCTATATAGATATATATATATATATATATATATATAGATATATAATATATACGTATATATATGATTTTTTTTTAAATCAATTATCAAAGTATGTATCCAAAAGAACATACTGCAGTGATGAAGAGCTGCAGTCAGTTTGTGTGAAACTTGTTTAAGGTGACATCCATCACACATTTGATTCAGGGAGGATGAGGAGGGAGAGCATGTCTCAGGGTGAGGGCAGAACAGGGGGGATAAAGGGAGGGAGAGAGAGAGAGCGCTTCCTTTGGTGCGATTTCCCTCAGGGCAGAGGAGAGGGGCTGCTCCCCTGACAGATCTGAAGATGTCCTGTTTTGCTTTTCCTCTGCTCTCCCACTTCCTGCAGGAAGCAACATCACGCTGGGCACCAAAGCCTTGGCAAGCACCGGCCGTTCAGATCTGCTTCTGATGTGTGCTGTGTGCAGAGCTAATGGTACAATAAAGCATAGACATACAGATGTGCAAAAAGTCAAATGTAATTGACGTGAGATGCTGAGGAAGTTGTGCAGGCGGTCAAGCCTGAGTAATACGTCCTTGGTGGTATAGTTCATTTTATAATATGTCACTTTAATGTCTACAGGATGAATCTGCAACGAGCAGCGAAAAGATACAGAGCAATTGGCACAGGGTCACAGTTTATTCAGAATGATGACAAGGATACATAACTATGAGAATATTTTTGGTAAAACAAGAATGTGCCATATTCTACTGTGCTTTAAACACTGATTTTCCAAAATGTACATTAACTTCCACAGACAAAGAAAAGAGCATGTGAAAAACACAAGAGTAAAAAAAAGTGTGTTTGCAACCTAGAAGTGTGAAAACTGTAGTTGCAGTAGGAAGCAGTGACTATTAATCAAGCATGATCCCAACAGAATATCTCCAATTAAAACATGTCAAACAATTCAAAGATTGAAAGAAGCTGAAGTAGAAATAAAAAATAGACTGAGTGAAAGACGTTGACATGTAGCTTAAATGGAGGTGCTGAAAGAAGCTGAAGTTAACGTCAAATAAAACACAACGTAAGCAGTGAAAGCAGAGAAACTACCAAGATTATTATTTGAGATTATTTTATCCTGAATCCATGATCCAGTGTGTTTAAGCAGAGGATTACAAGAAGAAAAGTGACCGTTTGATTGTTTGTGCATGCAACACACACTCCTAGATGTCACATTCATTCATAAAACCCAGCGGCTTGTGTCCACACATGCAGACATGCATCCACTGAGGTGACGTTAGTTCTCATATCTGTCCACACTTCAGTATTTCACACTGACATCATCAGCAGAGACTGTGTCCCTCAGGAGCCTCTTTATGCCCTGAGTCTCTATCCAGGGCCGGGCCCTCTCTTCCTCCTTCTCTTCCTCTTCTCTCTCTCCTCTGACCACTCATTCACACTGGCTACCTCTCTGTGTGTTTTCCTCTCATTCTTAGTGAGAGGCTTTATCTCTGGATCAGATAAGACCTTGGTACTGGTCTTAAACCTTCAGCAGATCTGTCCAAACACATGAGCTCATGTCAGAGCGCCGCTGCTGCCTGTTAACTCCATGAGCTAATACACCGTCCATGTGTTCGTTATTCACGCCTGTGCAGAGTTATGGCAGGCCAACATTTCCTCATCTCGCTCTCTATCAGTTTCCTCGTCCTGTATTCTTTCCTTATTTGTCCATCCCGCTGCTGAATTTTGACTGTTTTGTCTAATTTTTAAATTCCCGCTCTCTGTCGTCTCACTTTCTCTTACCCTTTGTCCACCCTTTGTCTCTCGATCAGCCACATGGCTGTAACAGCTTGAACTTGATCGTCTTAACCTTATCAGACATGGAGATCTGGAAACACAGGGTGTCGTCAAGACAACAAAGCTGAAGTCACACAGGTAGAGCTGGGCTCCACCTGCATGGTGTGTGTGTGTGTGTGATCGAGAAAGAGTGTGTGTGTGTGTGTGTGTGTGTGTGTGATCGGGAAAGAGTGTGTGTGTGTGTGTGTGTGTGTGTGTGTGTGTGTGTGTGATCGAGAAAGAGTGTGTGTGTGTGTGTGTGTGTGTGTGTGTGTGTGTGTGATCGAGAAAGAGTGTGTGTGTGTGTGTGTGTGTGTGTGTGTGTGTGTGTGTGATCGAGAAAGAGTGTGTGTGTGTGTGTGTGTGTCTGGTACAAAGAGAACAATGCTGATGCATTTTTTGCGTTCGCATGTGTATTTCATCATCCTGTGTGGCTGCTTGGTCTGTGTGTGTGTGTGTGTGTGTGTGTGTGTGTGTGTGTGTGTGTGTGTGTGTGTGTGTGTGTGTGTGTGTGTGTTACATCCCTGCGGGGAGGGGAGGGGGTCCGTAAGGAGAGGACTAAGGTTACCCCCTGATGGAGGCAGTGCAGGGTCATCCCGCGGCGGGACACTTCTCAGGGGCGACCCCGCCGCCCCTCGTGGACCCCCGAGCAGCCGGGACTTCTGAGGAGAGAGGAGGAAGGACCAGAGGAGAGACCCCCGGAGAACAGGACCCCCGGTCTGCCCCAGACCCTAGACCCCAACCCCGGCAGGGCCCGACCCAGGTCCAATGTGTTCCCAATCAGGAGAAACACAAACAATACTTTCATTAAAGAGAGGAGGCCGCTGAGGCCAGCCACACACACTCAGAGGGAGGGAGAAACACACATCTCTTCCTTCTTACTATAAATGGGAGCAAAATGTATGTTTTATGAGCAGAAAGATGAAGCGGCTGTAAATCAGCTATGGCAAATATCACTATTATCGCCGTCACCCATGACCCGAGTCCTGCCTTCCCTTTCCTCCTCCGCCTCCCCTCGCCTCCATTCTTCTGGGTCTCATCCGGGAAAACAAACGGAGGGATTAGGGATTTGCGGCGGGGTAATGGGAGCCAGGTGGAGGAGTGTGACTGTGGGGGTCTCCTGCCAGATTAGGGGGGTGGGGGGAAGCAAGCCCCAATCCCTCACACTCCTTCCTAAAGGTGGCTAATGTTTCTTTTGAAGAAATAATCCCATTTGGTCATCTAATAGCACTTGGCAATTATGAGCCTTTACAGGGCATGTATGGTATTACCAGAGCTGGCTACCAGAGAGGAGAGGAGGAGGTCAAGAAGCAAAAGGACAGAGAATTCATCAAGTTTAGCATCTTCAAGGAGCATCTGGAGACATTATGAAGGTCTTCCTCCTCACTTTTTCCATCTCTTCTTTATCTACATTGTCAGGTAAATTACCAAAACAATCTATTGAGTTTTTTTTTATTTTTTTAACATTTATTTTCATGGATTAACTTCCTTTAACAATGTTTATTGTGGCGTTGGGTGAATCTTACCCTGCAGCTGCTCGCATTTGTTTTGAGTCATGTTGTCAAGATAGAGAAGAATAAAGTGACGTGTTATTGCTGCTGTTTAGTTATTCAAGTTCTGTCCTAGAATAAGATACTCCAGTTTCTCCAAAAATAAGCTGCAGCTGTCTCCTGTGGAAATTAGTTATGCTCAAAGGTGTTAGTATGAAGATTAAAACTGCTTCATTTGTCCAGTGAAAACCATGTGTTAGCACAAAAAAATCCCCAAAAAACTAAAGGATGAAATGGAATATCTAAAATAAAAACGCTCCACCACAGTGACAGGTCATTAAAGCAGCACTGTCACACTGTCTGCTGTTTTTGCAGTGAGTGTCAGAAATGAATAAATGAGCGTGCTCAGTTCTTATTCATGTGTAGTTTTCTCTTTAGAGGGTGCTTCATATTGTCTCTTTTAGCATGAACACACTGAGGTAGGGTGGCTCATTATGTTGTCACTCATTCGGTCCATAAATGTTGCCCCCTTGTGGTCCACAGCAAAGAATAAACAGCTTCACAGAGATCTTAGGCTGACTGATGCCAGCCTGATAACAGTCTGTGGTGTTTGATCTGACGTCCATCCGAACAGCTCCTCTGTGTGTTCACAGAGATCATTCAGTCAGAAAAGACCGCTCAGATTAGGGAGCTGTGCTCAAAACAATTAAAGTTTTTTGACACGGCTTTAGTAAAAGTGAGAATGGTCGGTCCTCTGATAACACACACACAGGCACATTTCTGCATCTGTTGCCACTTCACCCCCCCCCACCCCTTCAATCTTCAGTAAGCCGGATGGAGAGGAAGAATTAACCCGTATGCTGAGGAGGTGAAGTAGAAGTCAAACTTTTCACACCTTCTCTGCTTAGCGCGCAGACACACACATGAAACACAGACATTCTCCATATTAGCTCAAGCGTAGCATCCAGCAGACGATGAAGAAGAAGTGTGTGTTTGGGGGGACTCATCATATGACACCACCTTATCAGCGTCTGTCTCTTCATCATCTGTCTGTCTGTCTCGTCGAGGGGACTCCCTCCTATCAAATGTCTCTCTGTGACTCACAGTCAGTCTGAACGAATAAAACAAAAGAAAACATGTATTCAGAAGTTTATAAAAGCTTCAGAGAGCTCAGTTTCCTGGTGATCAGCAGCAGGGAAAACGTGATCGTCATTACAGGTCGAACTCGTTTGAGCTAAACTTAGCGACGACGCTCCGTGTCCTCAAGAAAAGTTCATCATCACGTCAGCTGATTAGCTCACATCAGAGGCGAGCTGAATGAAAGGCATCTCAGAGAGTTTATTAGTGACTGAGAAGGAAAGAAAACACTTCTCCTCTCCTTCACGTTCTTCCCTCTGCTCTGCACGCTTTGGTCGAGAGGCCGGATAGTTTGGCGGAGGCGACCGTCGGTGTGTTACACATCAAAGGCCAGTATGCTCACATGGAGGAAGACGAAGAAAACAAACAGCACCCTTTGTTCCTGAGCAGCTCTGGTTCGAACATGATTAGAGAGAGGAGTGAGCGGAGAGGAGGCTGCAAGCCATGACTTAGAGGCAGCCATATTTGCTTGAAGAAAATCTTTGAGAAGTGAAAAAACCGGAGGGTGTCAGTCAGCAGAGGCCCAATCACCAGGAAACGTCACTGTGGTGGAGTTACGGTGGTGGCACGCCATTCCGGCTAATCACTGGGTTCTGATTAGCTCTTCCGTGTAGAGAGGGTTGGAGTGTGGCTGCTTGACTTCAGAGGACTTTACAGCTATAACTGGAGACAGTTTGTCCAATATTTTGTTGTCAGTTTTATGCAAATATCTGTTTATTGTTATTACCCTTCAGTTTCAGCTTCAGTTTCCAAACACAGCTCACTCTATGCAGCGTACAGATCTGCAAAGTGAATATCAAACGATTAAAATCCTATTTTGAAATTAGTGGATTAGTGGATGAGGCACCGTTCACTGGTGGGGTGTGCCAAAAACAATAAAACCATCCAGAGAGGAGAAAAAAAGAGCATATAATGTTTTGAGACACAGTTTCCCTGTTGTATATATGACAGGACATATAAAGCTGCACTTATTGACATTTTTATATTAGCAATGGATCAAAGTACTATTTGCAATGCAAAAGGAACCATTCGCAGTGACAAACCCACAGAGAATGACCACTGTCTGCTGCTCTATATGTGTTGTAACATTTTCTTTACAGTTTTACTTCACAGCTCTCATCAGCCTCGTTTCCAGATGCACAAGGCAGCTGTTTCTAAATAAAATACAGCTTTAAAATGCTGTATATCTGGACGAGGCATGAATACATTATCCATTACCCATCACAGGAAGTGAATGACTGTTCTAGATTATTAGGAATAAGCGGGGGAAGAGTCTGGACCAGAAAAAGCTGTGTGGTGAAAAAAGAGGCCAACATCTGCCTCTCCGAAGTGTCCAAGAGCAAGAAAGCGAAGCCGCTCATTCAGGGCACTAGTCTGAACCTGACCTTTGACCTCTCTATTGAAGCAGACAGGGAACGTCCTGGGAGTGATTAATCCAAACTTTCTTCAAAGTTGACATTGGATTTTATATTTTTATATAAATTACAAATAAACATTGGGCTTGTTGGCTGTTTCATTGCTTTCCTTCACCCTAAATATCCATTAATATATTTTATCTTTTGAATAAACAGAAGAAATTTCAAACATGTGAATTCTCACTTCTTTGATCTCTAAACGGTGCAGCCATACGTTCCCATTACCTCCTTTGTCTCATATCTGTTGTCGGATATGAAGAACAGGCGTCATCCTATGTAGTCCTGTTTGAGCATATCGATCTGAAAAAAGAGTTGTATCTCTCTCTGGTCAGGGAGATTATATCCGACTGCTGTAAATCAGACACAGGTGGATGAACTTCCTCCTTCCTACGTCTGCCTCCCAGCTAACCTCTCCTTTACCCTTCCTTTCTTTCCCTCTTTGTCAGTCTCTTTTTCTTCTTCCCCTCCTTTCAATATCCCAGTTCAGGGTGTCATGAAAATAAAAAAGGAGGAAAAAGGTCACTGCCATGAGAAAATATCCATGCAAACATATTTCAGATGTTAGTGGCAGATATGCTGCAAATATATTCTCAGATTGTGTCGTTTTTTTTTCCTCTCCTCCTTTTTTTTAATTGTGATAAATCAACCTGGGATTCTTGTGTAACATACATTTTTCACACATAAAGGCTTGTCCGGTGATGCTTATGGACAAGCACACACACATTCAACCCCGTGTTTTTATCAGAGGATTTCTGCTGGTTTAAAAGCTTCAGTGACACGGAACGTCTGCCTGAAGTCCAATTCATCAAAGTGAGAAAACCTTCAGAGGAAAAATGTGGCCTCCTCTTACTCATCAGTCTGCCTTTGCAGCTGCCTCGGGCCTTTTAGGTTCATTAAATAGGTACAATGTCACAGACATTAATAACTAGCGTGTGTCGGTAGCACCTGAAGTGAGTGTTGCTGCTCTATCCAGTTACAGGAAAGCAACTTTTGAAGAAGACCAGTATTCTCCCTGTTAGAATAAGCTGAGCTGAGTTCATGAAAGATAAAACACACTTTAACAGCCTTTTGTTATCTAAGATCAGCTTAAGATAGTTTATGGTAACTCTACTTGGTCGAACTGCCAGAGACGTGCTGTCAGGTCACGAAGCAGAACTCCATTCAAAAAATGAAGGAAACTAACAACACAGTCATAACTAACGATCAAACATGCTGATAAAATTAGATTAACCAACCTTTTTTTAATCTGAAGCTTCTCCTGCAATTCAGCAAAGAAATAATCCACTAAAGAGCATCGCTAAAGTCAAATGGATGAAAAGGAAAAGAGAAAGAGTCGTTCATGCCATGATCATGCCATGTAAGTGATATTAATTTTTTTTTTTTTTTGGCTAAGTTTGGAAAAAGCTGCAAACAAACACTGACATATCCTGAACTTATATGATTACATATACAGCTATTAACTAAAGGATAATAATGAAGGCCGAAGATGAACAAACAAATCAGCTTGATGCTTCTCTTCATCACCTTGGAGAGGGTTGGGGGGAGTTTTTCCTTAGTCGATGTGAGGGTCGTTTTTAAAGGAGAGAGGGAGTCACATCCTGTGTCTGAGGCATATTTGTGATATTGGGCCATACAAATAAAATTGAATTGACTTGACTTTTTGGTGTTGTCCTGTATGCACTGGGTCAAGCTGTCAAATGAAGACACAATAATCCTACCTGCTGTTATCGTAGGGTGCTGCTCAGGCACTGCACTGTCACTCAAAACATAAAGGAAGCAGGACAACCAGTGAATGAGCGGCAATTACTGTGATGAAGCAGGATGTTAGTGACTGTTGAAGCAGAAAATGAACGAGTGAATCAGACAGGTTGATGCATGTATCCAGTGTTGCTTTATGAGAGGCTGTGAGCACAGAACAACACAGCAAAAGATGCTAAAAAGCCCCGTAAATATTCATGAGAACAGTTTTAATGCGAATTTAACATCTTTTTTTTAAATTAATTTGTATATCCTGTCACAGTCCGCCCGTAAAAACTCTGCATCACAGGAGCATCAGTGATTTTAACCCTTGCTCCCATTCTTGTTGTGTCCGGAAAACTATTTTTAAAGTCACAAATATTTTCCCAAGATGTTGTTGTTCCAGAGTTAAGGCTCAACATTCCTCAGCGAAGGCCATCGTCGTCGTCGTGGAGCAGCAGTGTGACTGAGATTGTCGCAGACATCAGGTCAGAGAGGAACCGACTGTTCCTCTGATGCTCCTCAAGGGTAAAGCCTTGGTCTGCTGCAAAATGAACCACATTAAAGAGCAAATATTAGTAAATATTTGTCTGTCAGGTAAAATAGTCTAAACTCTGTTTAGTGGGATATGGATGATCTATTGCTGTGAAAAAGTGTACAGGGAAAAGTGAATTTTTTCATGAATAATATGACATTGAAATAAATCTCCCTATTATGTAACTCATAATTTCCTACAACTGTGTCTGTCACCCTAACCCTGGAGAATCACCTGACTGCACTCATCACTCATTATTTTACTAAACAGACAAATGTGATGCTTGAAGCTCGACCTGGCTAACAACAAGGCTCATTGTTTTTTTAGATGCTTAATGTTGAACAAATGAATGCCAGGGCGATCTTTGCTTTAAAAAAAAAAAAAAAAATCCAACAGTGTGTGTTATGACAGATGTAACAGCAATATTATGACAGCACTGTGGAGTGTTTAAAAGACATTTCAGAGGTAATAGGATAGAGGAGATAAATTCACACTTCCAATCAGTTTGCACTGTGTCTGCCTTCATGTGTCAATGAGCTGAGATACATTTGTTATATCATCTTTCCATGACACATGTGAGGAGAGTTTATTCCCTCTGACACACTGCCGAGTGTTATGAAAAGAGTTCATTCATAAAAAAAACACACAGATTCACACTGGTACAGTTTCAGCTGTCCTTCGCCTCAGCAGACAGGTCATTTAAGAACAAAATGTTTAATTATGTGCTCACTATTGTTTTCTGTTGAAAACATTAAACTATGGGTGCAATATCACATTCCACTGTAAATATCAGATTTCTACTGCAAATCACAGGTATGCTGCTAATAGACATTTCTGTTGCAAGTACTACATTTTTGCTGTAAATACTTTATTCCTATTTTAAATTGCATTTCTATTGTATATATCACTTCTCTGCAAATATGGGTGTTTTATTTTTTATATTTTTATATGTATGTCCTTCATATCTTTATTTTTATTCCTTATTTATGTCCTGAAGCTGAGAGACTCGACAAAACTTTGTTATGTGTGCATAATGACAATAAAGAATCTTGAATCACGATCGACAGCAGGGAGTCCATCTCTTTTAATGAGAGAGGAAGTGAAGAATAATTAAAACAGATAGTAATACTGAAGAACAACAAATAAACTGCAATACAACCACATTCAAAACAAGACAGAAAACAGAAAAAAATCTAGTTTAACATAAGGTCAGTTATTCAGAACAGAGCAGTCATGTGCTGCCTCCAGCAGGGTGGGTTTGGCCAAATAATGCATGGAAGTCATGGGTTATTTTATTGTTAATTGCGGAGCTCAGGGACAATTTTCTCATCAGGACCAAAAACCTGTGGCAAAAATAAGATGTGGGCCCCAAACAGATAGAAGAGTGAGCCCTCCTGTCTGGGAGAAAGAAAGAAAAAAAAAAACAAAAAGCACTTGGCTGGGACATACAAAGGTCATAGGTCATGGTTGTGACTTTTTATTGTTTATTACCAAACAAATGTATAATTATCCCAGTGACCACAAATGAATCGCCTCACAAAGAGCCTGAGGATCTGGAGCCTGTCAGTGAAATTTACATGCTTCACTTTTTGCATCTATGCTAGAAAATATAAAGATTTTTGAGCAAAAACACTAGGCAAAAAAATAATAATAAAACAAATTCAGGCCAGATTTGATGAAGTAAATATTATTTTCAACACCTTCAGCAACACAAAGAGCTCCACTGTATATCTGCGTGACAGACAGCAATAATGCAAAATATGTTTGTTTTGGGGAAACAGAAATCACTCAGGAAGTGATTCTTTGAAAAATAAAGTGCTGCAGCAGAAAGGACTTTCACTGGATGTCTCAGCGTAGAATCACCTGTATCACAGTGGCTATCAGTGTCCTGACCTCCGTCTATCTGTCCCTTTGGAGGTGTTGACTCTCTCCATGTTCCTGATATCTGGGAACAACCCCCCCTCGTTCCCTGATGCTGCCGAGGCCACAGGCCTCATGGGAACCGCCTATCTCTACCCAGCCTCCTATCAGATTGTTGACACGAACAGATACCTTTGCAATGAAAATATTTTGCTTCTCTCAACGCTGACATTGGCCTACATGGACCTCCATCTCTGCCCCCGGTGGGACAAACAGCTCCTGTGTGTGTGTGTGTGTGTGTGTGTGTGTGTGTGTGTGTGTGTGGGTGGGTGTGAACGCTTGTGGGCGTCCAAATTTGCTGACAGGTGCATTAAACAATCAGCTCTGGTGTTCTTCATATCTGTGTCTGTAAAATAATAAAGTGTGTGAGTGTGTGTTTGTGAGTGCACACAGTCAGTTTAGGTGTGAAATGGGCACACAGGACGATATAATAAGCTGATGAATATGTGGGAAATTGTAGAAACATCCAATTACTCCAAAAAGTAAAAACTTTTAGGTGATTCATCATTTATTTATTTTGTAAGTGGTGGTGTGAATGTTCCTCGCCGTGTGCATTAAGCAAACTAGACAGCTGTTGTGAGTGAGTTTGAATATTACCGTTAAATAGAGTTAAATGTGTTTTAGTATAAACGGCTCATTCTAAGGAAATTAAAAACATGATTCATAGTTTCAGCTTATATTACACACTAAAGAAAACATACCTGTTCAGATTTCATTTCTGCTAAAAGATCCTCTGAAATACTAAACACTGTTCCTTCAGACGTTCCTCATGAAATAGAGAGCATTATAAATGTGTTCACAGAGCTTCAATTACTCTGGTTTTGTAAAGCAGCAAAAACAATTTTTTTAGTTTGAAGAAAACTCAGTGATTTGTCATTTCAGTAACAGCGTCTCTTCACTTGGATGTTAAACGAATGCTGAAATGTTTTAAGCAGTTCCCTCTCACCAGTCAGAGCTGCCAAGCTTTTCTTAACAAGTGGGACAAAAGTAGCCATTACATTTTTCACTCAGGTAAGACGAGAATCCTTCGGAGGTGGTGTCAACATTCCTGACTGCAAACCTAAAAGGCTAAAGTCACTTCCTGTCTGTCCTCCCCTCCATCCAACACACTGCCCCTGGAGAATCTGCAGTAAAAACAAATCAGTTTTCCAGGACCCCGAACACCCCAGTGGCCAACATGTGCCTGTGGAACCGCTAGATTATTTTTACCTGACACAGGAAAGAGCCCACTCATAATAAACGCAGGGAGAGGTGGTGACAGATCTCGTTAACCTTATTACGAATGAAAGGAGGGAAGCGACACGGGGGAACAGGGCTGTGAGGTGAACGTGTGCCTGGACGTCTCCTGAGGTTCAGCCCTGACCTTTAGCACAACCTGAAGGAGAACACACACATGCACATATGCATGCTCCTGTACCAACAAGTGCAGTAATGAACGAGCCCTGAATGGACCTGACCACTTCGTCTTAGGACCAAATGCTTCACAAGCCACATCAACGGTAATCTCAGCCAGACGGATGTTAAATGTGTAATGAGAGGCCGATCATACCTGATTCCAACTAACGGACAAAGAACATATGGCTACAATATGTGACGACAGACCGGACAGGCCGACATGCTAATGAGCATTAGCAGACAGCTATCCACTGAAGGGATCTCTTGGTAATTTACCTCACAGTAATGGACAAGTTTCATGTTATGTAAGCTCACAACTAAAATAAAAGGTAAGATTATTCTGACAGGGCAACCCTGTTCACAAACTGTCACCTTCACTCAGTATTATACCAACGACCTTACTTCACTGCAATCAACGCATGTTGTTCAGTCTCGATAGTGCTGGCAAGAAATTAATGAACTTTTTTTAAAGTGGGAGTTTTTAAATTTAATATTGCCCTGATCTGCATCCTGCTTCCTGGCTCCACAATCCAGCACTTCGTCCTACTTTTCTATATCACTGTGACATCACACACAGTTTTTACAACCAGAAGTGACATGAGAGGGTGAAGTACAAGCAAGTGCTGAATGAAACATGTTAAGCAAACCAAATATGTTATTATTAACTTTCATAAACTACAAACCAAGTTCAAAAACAAAAACACAGTTAACTCCTACCTGACACAAGGTAGCCCTGCCCTAAAGTAAACTCTGCTTTATGGTCTATTTGACTGTAAATTGGGCTGTATTTTACCAAACTAAATAATGCTGTATCATAGAAGATATGAAACTAGCAATTAAGAACATGTTTACTCATGTTTACAATATTTACTGATGCAATAAATCAGGACAGTTTTCTCATTGTTTGCAACCAGAGGAGTTGCTCCCTGCTGGCTATATTAAAAAAAAAAAGTAAATTAAGACTTTTTCACAGTGAGTGGTTGAACACTGAAGGTGCCTCATATTTAGACTGAAGCAACATAACAGCCAAACTCCCAGCACCATGTCTGGATTGAAAGAAACTGGAACCTTTTTGTTGCTTTACAGACTGCAGAATAGTTTGATTATAAAGGGTACAGCACTAATTAGGATGCTAAAAAAAAGACAAGCAATATGTGGAGAATCACAGAACAGAGGGAAAACACGTCACATGTGGACTTGGCAGTTGTCCATTGTTCTAATGAGTGCATATTAGGAAATGGACTGATTCCCTCTCAGAGACCTTAAACTAATTTCCTGAGCTCTACCAGCTCCTTTGAAGGAGGGGGGTACTGGGAGGCTGCGTGTGCCACTGGGTCGCCAAGGTGACGGGACATCCCGGCAGGAAAAACAGGAAGTGAGGGCAAGGAATGGCTCTGATTGGACCCCTCCTTCCTCGCGTGCAGCCCCCCCTTCCCTTCTTTCATTCTGTTAATGGGGCTGTGTCACTTTGAATAAACACTGTAAACATGTGGACAAGCTTTAGGCATATGTATGACCTTATCCCTTAAATACATACTCATAAACATAGATATAATTCAAGGCTACATCATGAATCCAGCTATGCCTCTTTTCTCCATGTCCATCTTTCCCAGAATTCCTTGTCACTCCCTCCCCTATGATAGGGTGTAATGCTGGAGGTCACTCTTAATCCAACTGTCTCTATTCTCTCTTATCTTCCCACTGAGTCCTTGGACCAGACGACCTGCTCGTCTATCCAGAACACTCTCAGGTTCATCAGGTTTAAAGAATCCAAACAATGAAAGTGTTGCAAAGGCAAACTGATTCAGCAGATCAGCATGCATCGTTAAGTCTCCTTAAATATTCACATTTAGCTGTTTGGTGATGCCCCGGAGTGTTTTTGCTCAAACAGAATCACTTTGAGATCACTCTAACCCAGCCTGACCCCAACTGCAGAGTTTGAGGCAGATAAATGTCAAATCCTCTGTCCATCAGTCTTGACCTCCTCTGAAGTTTTAGTCTGCTGTTGTGCAGATTTGTGCATTGAGGACACAAGTTTAGACATGGATCATAATGGAATCAAAGATGTAAATAACTTTTTCCTTCATTTATTGTTTACCTGGGTTTATCAGAGATTGGTCATAAAACAAACTGAACGTTTTCATAAAGCTGCATAAACTGCAGAGTCAAGACTCAGCAATGGTAGTGAATATTTTGCATCTATTAAGAGTAAAAATGTCTTAACTATGAGGGACAGAAATCATGATTGAGAGATAAGGTCTCCAAATTTGTTGATCCTATAATATTTTGAATCACACCAATTTCATTTCTATGGCGGCAAAATACCTGAATAAAGCTAGATCAGTGTAAAATGGAGGCGAATAAGATCCCACCATAAATGCTTTGACTTGTGAGGTGTGAAGCTAAACTTAATCCCCCCGCCACAGGCTCACCTGAGACCTGCCGCACCTTAGAGAAGAGATGTCTGAGGGTCTGAGGGCTCGTCACAACATGGGGCTGCTAGCACATGTCCAAGGACAAAGACCCCAACACCTGTGGGTGCAGAGGTCCGGGGTGTGGATTGGGTGGGGGTCTCTGCGGGTGGATTGCAGGGAGGCTAAGAGGAGCGTATGAATGCTGGGGAGACATGCTCGGTAACCGAGCTAAGTGCTCCGAGGCGTTTAAGGGGATGTGTGTGTGCTTGGAGGGAAATGAATGAGGATGTGTTGAGCTGCAAGTGTGCCGCATATATGTAGGCCTATATCTATCTGTGTGTGTGTGTGTGTGTGTGTGCGTAGTCCTCTCCACGCCGCTGCCTTTCTATACAGTCCAGGTGTGCATCAGGGTCTATTGTCATCCAACTGGACTTATCGACCCTCTTCTCCCTGTCAGCTACCTGCCCTTTGATGTCTGGGAAGTCTTTCACCTTCTGTGTGAGTGGGTCAGCATTCCAGCAGCCGCACACACACACACACACACACACACACACACACACACACACACATAGAAAAACACACCTGCATGCACACACATGGACATAAAGAAATATGCTGCAGACACACACAGAAGAGAGGGAGGGATGAGGATGGTGAAGGGAGGAATAACAAAAGAACAGGAGGGGAGTGAAGTACAAGTAAACACTTGCTCTCTATCAAAGACATGAGCTTAAAACTGAGCTAAAGCAGAGTCAGCTGTGGAGAGAAACCCATCAGACGATCAGAGGAATCCAGTGTTCATTTAATTCACCACAGCTGGGAGGGATGTTATTCACATTTTGTTGTATGAAAATACTGCATCTGTATGTTTTCTCCACCACTTGTATGAATTATTGAACTTCAACTAGCAATATGAAATAAAAATAATAATCAAAAAAAATATTTAAAAAATATTTGGAGTAAATTATTAACAGGCTACAATCAAACACTTTCACCCAGTGGATGGATTTTTATGTGTGAAACCAAGTCACTGTAACTCAAACCATGAATCTAACTGCTGTTAACAATGTGCTACAGCTTTAACCATGCACTGTAATGTTAACGTCAATCAAGTGCTACTGCCACTACTTAACATGCACTATATTCCCCATGTTTCTTTGGGTACGGCCCTGCTGTGTCCATGTACTGCAGAGAGCATACTGTACACCCGTGCATTAAACATCATGTTTAAGCAGAGTTTCGTCTCCTGTGACGCTCTTCCCTTCTCACATTGTGCCTGTCTGTGTCTCTGGTTGTTTTCTCAGCACTCTTGATGACTAGTGCTGACAGATGACAGACTGTCAAGAGCCTCTGATCACACAAACAACTTCACCAGCACACTTTCACTCACTGTTACTCCAGCTTTTATATACTCTGCTTGACTGACAGAACCCTACAGAACGGAAGAAGATCAAGATGATACTAAAACGCATGAAGAGGAACACTTCAAGCCTCGTGACTGGATTTTTTTTCCCCATGGTTTTGAAATTCACACTTTATGCTCCAGAATGGTGTTTATCAGTGAAGAAACAATGAAGGAGTGAAATATCTGTTGTAGTGTGTGACAGAAGGGGTGGTCCTCAGGTTCAGATTTTCTGTTTGACCTTTGCACTTGAAGGTGTAGTTTTACATTTCAGGTTAATTGGTAAAGAGATGAAGCCTGTGTGTGTGTGTGCTTCTGTGCATGCATGTGCGTGTGTGTGTGTGTGTGTGTGTGTGTGTGTGTGCGTCAGAGTTGGGGCTACGCCTGTATATCTCCGCCTCCCTCTCTCAGCCAGGTGCATGGCACTGCTGTGGAGCTTTTATCCCAGGCAGATCCCTGAGAATGTAGGGAATTTCTCCCAGACGCTCCTGGTCACAGTGCCCCAGCAGCTCCTACTCGCCAACACCCACCCCCTCACACACACTCACACACACCTCCTCCACCCCCCAACCCCCCATCCCCACATCATTGACAGACACAGCCCAAAGAGCGGACACCTGGCTTCACATGCACACCCAGACACCCACCCTGGGGAACTGCAGGGGAAAGTCAGGGATCAGCAGAAACACTCTAGAGAAACAGGAGAAGACAGAAGGAACCAGATGCAAGATAGTACTCAACAAGAGAGAAAGAGAGAGGTGGAGGGTGAGGGGGGCAAAAAGTGAGGCCGGAACAAAGACAAGAATCAGCGAATGAAAGGTCGACATGTCAAAACAGCGAATCACATATAAACTGTTCAAAAAAGAAAGAAATTAACTGAAAGGGCCTCTGACAAGATCACATGTAATACCTTTAACACCACAGTCAAGGTCAATTCCATGACCTCTGCTGTTTCTTTAACAAACACCATTAGCATTAATAAATGATGCACGTCCAGAGTCTGGGCGATGAAGAGTTAACTGACTCTCCTCATCTGTCAGTGAGGAGTTAACACCACCTGAGAGTCCTGTCAGCCTCACTTCCTTTCCTTTCTACCGCCTGCCAATCAACCTGCTGCACTGTGAAACCACACGTGTGTGTGTGTGACTGTGTTGATTGCCACTGCATGTTTATGTGGATTGAAAATATAGATAGCACTGTAATAACACTGGTTTGGGCTTCACTGCATTGTTTGTGAAAAATATTGGGAGGTGAAACGTGTGAAACACTCAAATGATAAGAAAACAAAAAGTGCCTGTGTGTGTTTGAGTGTATTTATTTGGGGATGGAGGATATTTTTTCCATTGTTGTTTTTAGCTTCTGTGAGGCACTTTGAACAGCAAAATCTATGAAAAGTCCCATACAGATACAGTTTAAAGTTTGAAAAACTTGGTGGAAAGTTGTCGCTAGCAGCTCCTCCGTGGTATTTCTCCTTGTTAAAACACTGGCTGGCATGTGCGATAATATCTTGTCTCAATTCACACGCTGAAGGAATGAAAATCATTTCATTGTTGGAAGAGAATCCACATGCTGCCTCCATTCGAACACACACACACACACACTCACACACACACACACACACACACACACACACACAGTTGATTGTCTAAACACTGCAGGGCATGGTCCTAAACTAGCCTCCTCTTCTCTGTCTGTGTCTGCACCTCTGAGGCCAAAGCAAACACTAGGTGTGTGTGATATACTCATATCTCAACACACACAAACCTCACCCACTCTCCCAGTTCCCCAGATGTGCAGGTGCTGTGTGTGTGTGTGTGTGTGTGTGTGTGTGTGTGTGTGTGTGTTGGGAGTGGTAAAAAATTACATCCCATCCAAAGGATTCCTCCATCACCCTAAGCTCTCATTGTTGCCTCTAACAAGCAGAACATCTTCGTGTTATCACACTTTAAGTGAGTCCAATTGATTATCTATTAAAGAACAAACTACTTGTTTGCAGACACTGCCTTGAAAGAATCCCATCTGTCCCTTGTTGTCCTCAGCAACCACCAGAACAAGTAGATTCAGCTGGAGGAAGTGCAGCAGATTGACAACAAAGGGAAATGGGTTTGAAGACACAGAAAATGGGTTTGAAAAAAGGCGGCGAGTACAGCTTGTCAGCGGCGCTGCAGCCGTGCAGCTGTGTGGCGTCTCTGTCAGTCGGCTGGTCTCTGTTTCACACAGAATTCCTCTGTGGCTCTAATAAGCTGACAGCCCCCCCCACCAGCCCCACGAGGCTGACCTGCTATTGGTTCCCTGGGGGCTGTGGACCTCCCCCACACTCCGACAGATACAGACTTCTGAGTGTGCTTATGGATGCGTGTCTGTCTGATGGGTGGAACAGTCAGTGTTCACCTGTCTGTTGTTCTGCTGGTTCATCTTAAAAAAAACCTGCAGGGAATCTCCCATGAACAGTCAACACATTAGAGGAAAATCTGAAGCAAGAATGAGGAAGGAAAAGGCGGGGGAAGGGGATGAAAGTGCTCTCTGAAGTGCAGAATCTGTCCTCCTTTACACTGCGGTCACATCCGGTGGGAATAAGCAGCAGTTTGGAAATGATCAAGCATGTGAACTTGTTTGCATGTGAGATGAAGTTTTCTGTTGACATCGGATGCTCCTGGTCAGATTTTTAACACTTGCCAACACATGCAATTGAGTTGTAGAGCATGAGAAGCACTGCAGTGTCACTGTGTAATGCATACTACAACATGATAAAGTCATTACTTGGTTGCTTTAATTCACTTCCTTCAAATAGCATATGGACGGATTTGCCACCAGCACATTTTTTGTGCAGCTGGGCCTCACAAATAAACTCCTTTAGATTCTTTTAAAGCTCCTTCTTAGCCCTGCTCCACCCACAATGCACCAGTAGGGCCTGTTTTCACTTATTTGGCCTGATTATAGAGCTCTCCTCTGGACAGTGGAGTGTCACAACCTGGCTCAAAGGTAAGAGGAAGACCACACAGATGTTCTGCATGAGGTCTTAACTCCACCAGTCAATTTCCTCTTTTCTCCACCACTGAGCAACAGAAGCTGAAAAGAAGCTAACTGGACATTTGTCGACTTGACCTTGACTTGCATACAGCACCTGCTCCAACATGGCTTCCATCCACCTTAAAAGACTGATCCGATTGAAGAGATAACTGCACTGGAGAAGAACACAGCAGAGCTTTAACGGCTGCTTGAAATGAGGGAGACCAAAATAATTTTGATTTTGCCTTCAGCAAAGTCAGTCAGATGAGCCACCATAATTGAGAAAATCTGACAGTAATTACCGAGTTAAAAAACTCATCAACAGGCTGCACATGACCCTGACCCACAGCCTTACCAAGATGTGTCACAGTGGCTTTTGCAGCACATTGTGCTCACAGCTTACATTCAAATGAGCCAACTAAATATCTAAATGTTGAAACAATTCTCCAGTTCTCCAGGCGACCGTGCAATACAGACTCATCAAGTGCCGCCACATCTCCTCCCAAAAATTCAATGCTGACTGCAGCACTGTGCAGAAAGTCAAAACCGGACCCTGTTCTTTGGAAGAGAAGAAAGAAGTGAGACCTCACCCGATGCAAGAACATAACATGTTTAAATTTAGGTTTATGTCAGCTTCTTCTCCTGTGTTTAGTGTGTGTTTCACAAAACTGACAGACCTGGAATGGTGATCCCATAATCAACCACAATACGAGAACTAAACTGATAAATCTCAGAGTTCTGTCGTACAAAAGCTTCATCACCAGGATGACCTTGTCTGCCAAAGGAACACACACCTTGTGACCAAAGACTAGGTCATTAGAACTGAACTTTATTAGTTTACTGTGTGAAGAACATCATTTACAGGGTCACACAACTTTACAGGTATGTAGTCAAGAGGAAGGCCAAGTTCGAAGATGATCCAGGGAAGGGCACCAGAAGTAAGCTGGTAGGAAATGAGGAAGGCGCCATGGACTGGTGTGATCCATTGGAAGATTGTCTTTAGTTGAATTTGTCAGTGGTCATTGTTTTTCTGCTTTTCTCCATGATAAAGAGCCATTGAGCTGCTACCCTACCTCTACATTTTAAAGTGAGAGCGTACCATAAGTTAACTAACAATTTGTTCACCTAATCACTTGTTTTGGCTACAGGCTCAGTGAAAAGAGAGAGGAGGGACTGAAACAGTCTAACATCTGTGCATCTGTCTGCACAGAGGTTCACGGTTCAGCCCCAGACCAAACCCCCAGACTGTCAACAACAGTTTAAACTGTCGTTCCTTCACTGTTCTGTTTGTCCACAGTGAGTTCAGGATGCAGAAGATCACCTGAAGCGGCGTTGAAAAAACATTTCGAGCCAAACATGGACGTGAAGGTTTTATCAGTTCCTCTAGGGGTGATGCTCCAAAGGAAATGAAGGAGGAAAGGGTTAGAGTGGAGGTTAGTCCAGAGGTAATAAAGGACAGGGATCTATCACAGTGATGAGCTCTGACAGGGCTCTGACAGGAGATCTCACAACACAAAGAGAGGAGCAGAGGAGGAGGAAGGAGGAGACGGTTATCTGTTGCTTATGTGCAGCTGACAGAAACAGTCCATAAGCAAAATGTGACATTTTCTGAACATCAGACGAAGGAACATTCTGGAGATGAAACACAACCACAAACAGGAAGTGGGCAGATGGACGGAGAGGTGAAATTAAAAAGGGGAACACAAGGTCTCTCCTTTTTGGCTCCACACTGAGTGCCTGACGATCTGTCCATCATCGTCACGTCATCACTCAATTAAAAGGTTAGGCCATGTTTATTCTGTCTATTAGCAAGATTTGGAAAACATCAACAAACACTTATTACCAAGACTCAGTGCCAGCCAGCAGCCGCTAATTGTAGTGTGTGTGTGTGTGTGTGTGTGTGTGTGTGAGAAAAGAGAGGGGATTCTCTGGAGACAATACACTGCTTTTGTTTCTACATTTCCACCTTTCATAGGGTGTTAATAAGAAAACAACACTCAAAAGAGAAGCCAACTGTGTGACAACAATGGAAAACAAATTTAATATTTTTTATATTTTTTTACTTGTGTGACTAATTGATTCATTCAAATAAGCAAATGTTCATTACTGAATGACCCGCAAACATCTCCATAGTATCATAATAATGTGATAGTTGGTCTTAAAGACTGGAAAATGCTTCTGTCTGGAGATTTAAAAAGAAATATTCACCTACAAGCACGGCTACAGCTGAACATTTTAAACACTTTGTTCATATAAACATATGACGGAGAAAAAAAATCACAGACTTTGAGGATAAAGTCATCATTTATAAGAAAAAGTCATAATTTACAAGAATAAAATCATTATTTACAAAGAATAAAGTCATCATTTACGAGAAAAAGTCATAATTTACAAGAATAAAATCATTATTTACAAAGAATAAAGTCATCATTTACGAAAAAAAAGTCATAATTTACGAGAAAAAGTCATAATTTATGAGAATAAAATCATTATTTACAAGAATAAAGTCGACTAAAGTGCTCAACTTTATCAAATTATGACTTTATTCTCATAATTAATTACTTTAATCTTGTAAATTTACAACTTTATTCTCGTAAATAATGACTTTATTCTCAGAGTCTGTGAAAAAATGTTCTCAGTGTGGTCATTAATCCTCCGTCATATGAACAGGCAACCTATAATGTGTAAAGTAGCTTTTGAGGTGCTGGTATGTGTTTTTCTTTGGATACTCGCTTAGCTCATCATCATGACTGGAAGCACCCACTAAAGCTCACGACTGGACCCTTTATAAGGAATTTCTTTCATCTGTACAGAAATCAGTGTACAGGAAGAAGTGTTTGTTACTGACAGTCTCTATGCTAAGCTAAGCTAGCATCTCCTGGCATCAACAAGATAAGCAGGTAAATGTGGAGGCTGAGGATGAAACACCTCAGTCCATCTTGTTCCTGTCTCTTTCTCTTTCTTCCCATCTGCTCGGTGCTGAACTCGTCTTGTAGGGTCTAGATAGGTATCTCTCCAGAGCATGTAAGCACACACCTCTGTAATAGTGTGTGTGTGTGCGCGCACATAAAGTTATGTGTGATTGAATCTCTGCAAAAGAGATAAGGTTGGAATTATGATGATGCTGTTTGTGGGAAAGTGTGTGATTGTGTGTCGTTGTGGCAGTTGTGTGCAAGCACCTTGTATGTATATACAGTAGTGTGTGAGCAAAGCAGGAAGCAAACTACTCAGTGTGATGGCGAAGATAAGGGTGTGTGTGTGTGTGTCACCAGGGAGGTGGGATGGGGTTCAGTGGTAGGACACACTCGTTCATGCTGGTATTCGTGAGAGGCTCCCAAATACCAGGGTGGGATAGGAGGAGGGAGGAGGTGTGATGGAGGCAGGGAAATGCCCAAAACCTGGCACTTTATCTTCCCAGGCAGAAATGAATGACGCTGGTACAAAACAAAGCGACCAAATTTGTCCTGTGTGCTCTCAGCAGCATGCTTTAAAGTCTTTGTGTTGGTATCAGTGCTCTTCTTCTCTGTTAAATACATGGACATGTGCTCATTTTCAGGTTCATGCTTCAACACGTTCACATGCTTCAATGTTAAGAAAACACACGTTATTCTTCTCTGTCTAAATATACCTGTACCCTCTCTCGTTTTAGTGCCTGTCTCTTTAAGATCCTCTTCCCAAAATGCCCAGAGCTCTACTCTGATTGGCTTGTGAGAAAAAATGATGCACCTTTGCAAAGGTGGTTTCAAACTCAACATTACAGGATATTCAATCTGCATATGACAGATAAGGGGAGATGAATGCTGGATCACAGGTTTTCTCATCCAACTATAGATACTATAGAACCGTAGATACCCACATGTACTGTGTGTGCACTGAAAAGTGAATTTTGAGTCATGAAAACACATCATGTTTCCATTTTAATTCAGCACATGCACATGCTTAAAACATACTACTATTGGCTCGTTACACCAGAGTGAGCCAATACTTCAGGACCATCACAGTAAATGTCAAGAGCTTTTTTTTCTGTGAATGCATGCTTGAGGACCTACAGTATGTGTCTACAGCAGTGCTAGGGCCTTCATGTGTGTGTGTGTGTGTGTGTGTGTGTGTGTGTGTGTATATATGCTGCAGCAGGTGTCAGCAGTGACAAAGGGGGAATGTCTGAGCAGACTGTGGCTCTTGGCCAAAGCGCTAAGTGACACTTGGTGCTAACACTCTCAGCCTAATTGCTGTTACTCGCAGCTGTTCTTCAACAAGATACACAAATGCATAATACACATAATACACAACCCCCCCATGTGTGCTCATGAAAATAGTGCAAACTCATATACAGTGAAACAAAGAATGTGCAGAGAAAGAGGGGCGGCATTATGGCGACTTGCTGTGTTTATAACAGGGGAATGTGGTTCAGAGCGCCTGCTCACCTCAGAGGCATCATAACCTGAACCTTTAACATGTAAGAGGAGAAACACACTGCCTGGTAAGATCCCATTCTGAACAGAAGTCACATTCATAGAAGTCTGTGTGCTGTGTAAATATTCTGAGAGCATCAAAATGGACAATCCACGGAGAAATATGCAGGAACTGTGACGTTAAATGAGCCATCAGGACTGAAGCTGTGATGCTGCTGACCAATCAGAGAGCAGATTGGGTTTTATCAGTCCTGTTCATCATTTTAAACAGCAGTGAGGAGTTTAAACTGAAACCATGTTTTTAGACAAAAATCTGAGCCAGAAAACTGGAATTAATCCAGAATAACAAGCAACCACTAAAACATGTTTCTGTTGTTCAGGAATGCACCTAAAAAACTGTAATTTGACATCTCAATAAAAAATAATAATAATAATAATAATAATGTGCTTTGCTATTTATTTCTTCTTTTTTGTAAAACAGTAAATTTGAAATTCATGGATAACAACAATAGTTATATTTAATCATTAAAGCTATCATTACAGAACTGCACATACTGGTGGATTAACCATCAAACAGAAACATTAAAAATACTGTATGATCAAAATACTTTTTAGTACAAAGTATGAACCTAGATGGAGAGGAATAAGTTATAACACAATGACATAATGACAGAAGTGTTATAGTAGCATATTACTCTCTCAGTATCATGTGCAATATTATCTATTATGCACTTTGTATTCATTACTGTATGTTATTATTGTTTCTGTCATTTTTGAACAATCTCTTTCAGTCAGGAAAACCTTAATGAAGCTGAGTGATGGAAGTGTTATTTATGAGAGTCTTTGGTCATTAGACTCCATCATGATGAGGCATCTTCACACACACAGCACCTCTAGAATCAAGACACACCAGACCTACACACACACACACACACACACACACACACACACACACTGCACAGGAAGAGAGTGATGAGGTGTCTGACAGGACCAAACAAAAGCTGTGCCCCTAACCAAATATGCAAACACAATGAGCATTGAGAGAGCTGAACACACACACACACACACACACACAAACAGATGTGTAAAAATACTACAAGTAGTTCCAATGTTCGGTCAGTTTATCTGAGCTTGTGTGTCAATCTGAGCATGTAGCATATCCTGTGTGTGTGTGTGTGTGTGTGTGTGAGAGAGAGAAAGAGAGCTGGTTATGTTTTATTATTTTTGAAACAAGTATGAAAATAAACAATCAAGTGTGTGTGCGTGTGTGTTTGGGATAATAGCAGGACCATTATGAAGCTGGAAGTGTGTGTGAGAGCAGCTGATTCATTATTTTGACAATGAATATGAAAACAAACATAAATGTTTAGTGCTTTTTTAGATATGAGGCGTATGAATGTGTGTGTTCCAGTTTTCAGCCTGTTTTCACTCGCTCAGCCCAAACACTGCAGCCTCCTCATATTGGAGCTAAATGACGGAGTGTGTGATATCCATCTGCTGGCGTGTGGCACAGCGAGCTGAAAGAGGAGCTGAACACAGGGATGAACGGGCCAAAGCTAAATATTTGGTCTAGTTACAGTGCTGGTGTTTAGGTGAAGAGTAGCAAAGCGTCTCTCCCCTCCAGTGTGTAAACTTGGCTACCTGATAAAGACTAAAGGCCCTCGTCGCCTCCCAGAGATGAAGAGGAGGGTGAGGGAAGGATGACAAAATAAACAGAAAACAAATGAAGGAGTGCTATCTCCATCAGAAACATTTACTGTAGCGTGGCACAACAAATAATGAAATGACAAGTGAGCCAAACATAAATAACTCCGCCGTCATGGACCCACACAGATGACAAAGAGAGGGAAACAACAACAAAATGACACAAAGGCAGGCAAACACACAGATTTAGAGATCAGCTGAGGGAAATATGGGATTCCCACGGGCCGACAGCACGGCCAAATTAAACATGTGTTTTTGGCCATGAGAGAGAAATTCAGGAGAAGGTAATAAAATGAGGGGAAAAAGAAAATGTGAGGGAAAAGATGAGGGCAGGAAGGCAGAGACAGAGTGAGAAAGAAAGGCCAAAGATGAAGAGATAGCCCCATCAATAAGGTCCAGAGAGTTTCACTGTGTCAGTCCAAGAAAAGCCAGCAGAGTATTTATTCAACTAATAGGAGGGAAGGATGGAGGAGAGTTTCTGTTCTACGGTGCTTTCCATATGACAACAAATGCCACATAATCTGTCTGTAACCCTCCATGATGTGATGGACTTTAGTAAGAAAATGATGATCAGTTTTACTTCCCACACATGACTAGCTGTCATTGGTCCTGAAATCTCACTGTCTTTTCTCATGCAGGGGGTGTGGAAAGCAAATCTGATGATCGGGACCTCCCCAGAAAAAAAATAATAATAATGCATTATAATAGGCAAAGTATTAACACACACTGTTAATCACAGTCATATGTACGTCTAAGTACTTTACTGGTTGGAGAAACATACTTGTTTTCACTTCCATAAGGAATATGAATGCATGATTTTGTAATTGGTTGTGTGTTTTCTGTTGTGTATTCAGACCAGTAATTCAGCTCAGTATTTAGTCAGTGCCACACATGAACCAGCAGCCTTTACACACCTCTTTACTGGAGGCTCTTTGATGCTGATGTATTTTGATTGGGAATTAGTTTTCCTCCCCCTTCAACAGTGTTGACCAGCTAAACAAGAGCCAGCTGTACAAGCCTGTGATTACATCTCGTCTCCCCACTGTTTGCCCTGAATACCCACACAGCACACTTCATCAGCGAATCAGGACATGGCTGCACATAGCTGGACTAGTTTTCTGAGCATGCATTAGATGGATGTTATAGTTGGGCTTAAGATGAAAAAGTGAGCAGCATTTAGATGTCAGAGTGGCTCACTGTATGGACAGAAACTGCCTTCACTCTTTCACCCTGAGCGCTCCCACACATAGCTGGCTGGCTTGAATGAAAGGCACTCGCGTGGCGGGGCAGCACGCTGATTCAGCTGCAGGTTATTGTCCCTCAAAGACGCTTTTCTTTTTTTTTTTTTAACAGTGAAAATATTATGATACATCTGCACATATTTAGCTTTCAGCTATACTCAGAAATGGAAGTGCACCAAAAACGCCTCATGTGACTAAAAAGTCCCATAGTGGAGCCTCGCAGCGTGGCAGACGTGCTAAAAACTGCACTATCTGCACATCATCAGCAGCCCATCAGCCCGTGGGGGAGGCTTTACTGATCGAAGTGGCGGCTAATCCGAAACGGAATAACCCGTGGCGATTTCCTTCCTTCCTCAAATCAGCCGTTTCTCCTCACAAACCACATGCATTAAAGCCTTTTGTTATCCCCCCCTCCCAGGAAGCACCACGAATGTTTCTCTCTAAATGTCCAATACCACTTTCTGTGTTGCTGGTGGATACGCATGATGAAAAAATGAGCAGACCAGGAAGATGAAGTGCGTGCGCGCACACACACACACACACACACACACACACACACACACACGAGTACAGTCTGTTGACTTTTATTGTCTCTTTCACTTCTAGATTTGCCATGACACCATGCCAACCCTACCCTTATCCCAGGATCTTATGCCTTTTTTTGAGCTGAAATTCAGCTGTGATTCCTAAAACTAGCTCCTTGACTAGTGTGGTCTTGGCAACATTCACCATAATTGGCCACTTTCTAGTTTCTGTTGATGCTCAGAGACCCACGGAAGAACACAAAATCTTGTATAAACCACAAGTGCACATCCCTTTGGGAGCAGTGAGAGCTCAGTAAGCAGAAGGGGAACAGAGAGTCTTTGCAGCATCATAATATAATGACACACTTCATTGGATCTACTGGAGCTGTATATGGTGCGAGACCTCAGGATGACCCCATGTGACCCTCCGGGCCTTCGTACTGAGGCGCCATCAAAACAAGGCCTCACCAGTTGCCTCTCTCCTCTCTCTCCTCTTATTATTTGTTCAGTATGTAGTACAAATTTCCCTGTGTTGCCGGCATACAGGGATCAGTGCTGCGAACTGTGCCCAACCTCAGCTCACCTTATGGAGCTCGTTACGATGCCACAGAGTTCAGGCCTGACAGATCCAATAACCCCTTCACCGTCGTTCAGGGGAGAAATTGCTCCGAGCGATCCTGCGCCGAAAAACGCCCCACACCTCACCCCGCGTTTAAAGTTATGATCCTTATCGTAATTAATTCAATAAAGCAGTAATGTGCTGCAAACCTGGCACCCCCCTGCCTCGTCCAGCATGCAGAGGGATATAGGCTTTCAGGTCCGGACTCTCTCACTGACTTCAGTGTCGAAGGTAATAGGGAGCAGACAGGAGTTAGACAGTGATACGTCTGCAGCGGTGCGAGTAAAGAGACCTAATCGAATTTGTTTTAGACTTTAAAAAGATACTTTCAGGGGTTTGTGTTAATAACCTAATAATAATAAGAAATGGAAAGCCGATCCAAGGTCAACAGAGGAAGGAGGCCATTTTTAATTTCTAAAACTGAAGCGGGCTCCAAATAATTGGCTGCCATCCTGAGGATGTGATGCCACAACATCACAGGGCTGACGGGACACGAAGTTAATTACTGCAACGAAACCATCACTAACAGACAACATTAGACAAACATGAAACACAAATGAAACAACACAACAGAAAAAACATTTTAGCTTCACCTTCATGGATTATTGGAATATTAGATAATTATTAAAGGGACGAACAGTTTTCTATATCGATTTTGGTTTAGTTGTCAAAACTTTAATCTCACCGCTGTTAAGGGTAACCAACCCGAGTCGAGACATATTACCTGAAATAATATCAATATTATCAGAGAAAACAGGGAGCATGTCATCACAACATCTTAGAGTAATTGGGAACGTGACCCGGATTTAGATGAAAAATAATAACCAGTCCTGTGTATTTTTTTACTCAGTCCTTAATTATTTCAACAGACTCCTGGAGATTGAAACACTGATTAAATGAGTCTTGTTACACACTGGGTTTCTGTGTAGCACTTGGTTCACTGTGTTACTGTGCTCGTATCTCTTTAATTTTAACCACTTTTATTCTCTGTATATTAGCAGAACAAAGGAGCTTTCTGGGGACTCTCCTCCAAAGAACATTTTCAGCATCAGTCATTTAATAAAAAAATGTCCCACAATTACATTCTAGTCTGGAGGGCTTCTCCAGCACCCATCACAGGAGCAAAGAGGAGGTAAGATGATGTTGCTGTAGAGGGTAAATATGTTTATGGAGGAGTAATGAAGCTGTACATATGAGATCTGTGTTTGACAAATGAGTGACGTTCAGTACTCCATTAATGTACTTTGAAAATACCTGCCACTAACCCTGTTTTGGCTCTAGGAACTATTGCTGAGGAGCTAAATTTAGCCCTTGGTTCCTCCGGTGCAAACACAGGTTATACTTGTTTCAAGATCTGAGTATATCTAACAGTGAGGATATAGAGATGGGCTAACATGCTCAGCATTTGTTCTTTTCTTGAGACATGAAACTGGACCACTTAACTGTGCTAAGAGATCCAACGCCTCGAGCGCTTAGTCGTATCTCCTGTCTTGTTTTCAGCAGCACATATTCACCTAAAATTTCAACATGATGAAATCCTCATCATTTCCTGCTGCATAAAGATGTTTACGAGGTGATTTCAGGTGTAGATGCAAAGCTACGCAGATCGATCAAATATTAGTCACAAGTTCATGAAATATCAGTGATAACATGAGGACTGGGAGGTATGAAGTGGGGTCGACAGCTCCTCAGTCCGCTCAGGATATTTGACCAACGTTTGCACCCAGCCGCCGCTCCACCCCTCCCTTGGAGTCCCCCCCTCAGATTGATTAAATTGGATCAAGATGACACCAATAATTGGCTCAAGCTGGGCCGGCGCTCGGACCCAGTGATCCATATCTAACTCCTTTTGTTGCGATGGTGTCCCTTTTCCCGCGCCGCTCTCCGTTTGGAATGATTTTCCTTGGCTCTGTCACAAGCGCTTCAGCCCAATCCCCAGCTGAAAACGGCGGTCTGCTGACATCATGAGAGCGACGGAAAGGTTACATTTTTCGCAGATGTCTGGGAAATTATCGGCGCGTTGGCTTTTTATGGTCACCCGATTCATCCCTTTTGTTCAGCATCCCCCTGGGACACAGAAAGAGAGAGCAGATGAGGTGTTCTGGGGTGAAATGTCCCCATTTGATATTAATATCCATGGTCCGAACTCAAGGAGATGATTTATTTTGAGTGTCTGAGTGTTAAGACACAGTGATAGGAATCTGTGCTTGATCAATGTATAGATATAAAAGGAAATTGGAAGCCTTACAGAGAGAGTTTCATTTCTGGCAAAGGTGAAAAAGAACATTTTATCTGCTTTCAAAGTCCAGGGAAATTTACTTCTGGTGCAGAAAACCGGGGACGGATCAGAGAACGCCGCCACTAATCAGCACTCAGCTTCATCCCTTCTGCCAGGCTGATTTATTTTTTATGGAGATGGCAAAGCAAAATGTTTGAAGCTCTAATGAATTTAAAGTAAATTGTTACAAAGTGCAGCAACATGAGCGGAGAAAAGCTTAATCAGAAACAATATACAGCTCACAGCTCCAGCTAGCGACCTGCTGTCGCTCTGTTAAATAGGGCTGACATGTTTGTTATGCTTAGAAATTCCTGACTACTGGAACCTACTTTCACCCTTCAGGTTGCTGATTTTCCTGGCCTCTGCATCGCCTTGGCCCTGCTCCTTTTACATCCGAAGGCACATAAACACCTCAAGAACTTTGTGAAATAGTTTGATATTTGCAGCCAGAAAGCGAAATGAGGTGTTACATGACATGTAGGGCACTGGGACCAGTTCAATTAGGTAAATAGTGCAGGTTATCAGTGCTCAATGGGAGGCTGATGTGTTTAGTCAGCTTTATCTAATGCTTAGGTGATCTTGCTGCACTGGAGCTGTGGACAAAAGACTGACCTGTTGCATCTGACTGAAGCAAAGCCTTGTGGATCCCATCACTTTGTCACCAAGGTTACTAATCAGATTTCCATCCAGTACAGCCGCATGCAGGATTTCCTGATCAAACGCTGTGCCTTGGCCCCACCGGCCGGCCCGAGTCCATTATCTAACATGTTTTCTATGTGCCGGGGTCAAGCAGAGTGTAACGCTCAGGCAGAAACACTATACCTGTCCTTTGGAGCAGGCTGGAGGCAGACCCACCGACAGGTTAAAAAGGAAAGGAATGGAGCTGAAGAGGGTCAAAGTCAGGACTCGGCTCACATCGGGGGACAAATCCAAATAACACTGGAAAATATTAAGAGCTCTTTCAATCTCAGCCTTTCTGAAACACTAGGAGATTGTTATTAACTGCATCTAATTTGATTTACCTTCATCTATTATTCCTCTTATCAATTCTGTGTATGTATATATACGTATATATATATACGTATATATATACGTATGCATACGATATCGTATATCGATATACGTCACGTATAATGCACGTGATATCGATATCACGTGCGTATACGTAGATATACGTATGTATATATATATATATATATATATATATATATATATATATACATACGTATATATACGTATATATGTATATTTTTCATAATGTCATCTTTGTGTACTTTTTGTAAATATGACTAAAAGATGATTCGAGAGGTGGTAGCCCAGGTTTAAAGAAATCAAAGAAGGCTGCAGTAATGCTTTGAGTCACTGTGGAGCCAATCACATGATCCCCCGTTTATTGACACAGAGCTGACCTTTGAACTGAGCCACAGCCTGCCAAGAGGTACGGTATTAGTCATGGTAACCCAGATATGTGTGTGTGTGTGTGTGTTAGTATAAGGTACATTTGTGTGTGTGAAGGAGATATTTGGCTGTGACTGAGCCTCCTTCAACAGCAGCCAAAGCCAATACCTGTCTAATTCTCCAGATCATGGAAATGAGTGGAGGTGTAAACACACAGAAACAAAATTATCAAAAGACAAACTGTGTAAATTATGTGAGAGGTAAAGGGATGGTTATCTGCAGCAGGAATAGGAGGGTAAGATGAGGAGCTCACCAGATACTCTCATGTATGTCTGGATGTTAAATATGAAGCTAGCAGCAGTCAGTGAGTTTAGCTACGTATAAAGACTAAAAACAGAGGAAAACTAAAGCCACACTGGCTCTATCAAACCAAAAGTTGGCAAATACATGACAATTATTACATTTGCACAATCAATAATGCCAAAAAGTGTTGTAATCTATGATGATTTGACTGTTTTGTAACACTTACACACATATTGGTTTAATAATTTATATTTAATTTAATTAATTCATCAATTAAGTCATTGATTTACACAGCTCTTGACCTCTTTTCAGTCAGTCATGCTTGATCTAGGCTATGATGTAGACACTGTTGACATGGCTGTCCAATAATGTGTTCCAGTGTTCCAGTATTTTAAGTACTGAACTATGTCTTTAAGCTTGTATATACTTCAGTATATACAAGTTGCAGAGGGAACACAGGCAGTGCAGGCCTACTGATTAGTTTCCACTGAAGCAGCTGGATAACAGAGGTGAAGAGGTAAAGGTGGAGGCGATGCACGGCTCCATTTCTGCCAGATGTTGCAGTACTGGGTTCAAACTGCAGGGTGGCATCGAGCCTTCGACGTTACGAATGACAGATGTGATGGTGCCTAAAATACTTCCGTTGTTTTGAAAACTCGCTCCACATTGAACTCACAAGTTTGTGCAGCGGCCCTGATGCTGCTGGGCTGCCTGGGTGTTGAAGGTGATGCCTGGTAAAGACAGAGTGGTGCAGTGGAGAGAAAGAGGAAACTGTGCTGAGGTGACCCTGGAGAGCAGGATGAAGTTTGAGAGAAAGTGGACAAAGTGTTGAGACAGAAAAGAAGACTGAGGGCTGAGTGGTGAGGCTCAGGCTGATTCTGTTTCACTTAATGTAAGTGTGGTGGACTGGGAGCCCCAGTGCTGCCGCTCTGGGCTCTTTAATGTAAATAGCCGCCGCTGCCTCTACTCTCAGGCATAGCCGTGTTATATGACTCTGTCTAACCAAACAGCACTCACAGACACAAAAATTCCTGCTCAGGCTCTTTTCCCATCGCTCCAGTGAGACATGGGGGACAAGGGGAGACGGACCGAGAGACAGAATGAGAGAGATCAGAGGCGGTGAGAGAGGAAACATTTTTTTGGCTTGAAGCAAAATACAGTTACAGAGAGACATACTTCTATAAGAATGGAAAAAAGAAACACAACTTATAGATGGAGAAAAGGAAGCAGAGATCTCCTGGAGTGAAAAGTTCATGATCTCTTCAAAAATGTCCTCTGCGTGGAGTTCAGCGCTCTCTCAGGGGACCTGAAGTGCCATGACCTGATTGGCTGTCAGCCTGAGATTGAGGCGCCTGATTGGCTGTGACACATTCCACATCCTAACCCACTCCAACTTGTACATTTTCATTGATGTCACCCCATCAGTTCATAGGCGGCTGCTGAAGACAATTGAAACGTGCTAAATTTGTCCCAGTGCTCTGAGCTGTTTCGCTACAAAACTGGCTAAAAGTGTTTGAGTGAAGCAGATTTTTGGCAGCACCTGCTCAGTATCAGTCCTTTTCATAACCTTCCCTCATTTCCTTCCTGGCCTTATTATGTCACAGATAACATCCCGCTCTATGGACGGCAGTGAAAATTTCACGGTTCGGGTCCATTTCCACGTGCACTGGCTCAGCCCTCACTACCGTCAGTCATCGGCCTCGTCACATGTGTCGAGCCGTGATGTTCATCTCAGGCAGCCCTCGCCCTGCTGCCCCACAGGTTAAAACAATACACCACATCCTTCCATTGTGCCCGGCGTGCCCGCCTCACCAACCGGGCCCCACGGGCATAATGCATGGGTGCCCATCCTGTCCCCAGGCGCGATGCGTGGTCACGCGTGTCTCTGCCGCCAGCCCAGCGGTGAAGGGGAAGCGGACGTTCACACATGCATGCATAAGCGGGAATCCATTAAGCACCATGTAAAACAAACTGAACATGTGCGGCTTCCTTTTCCTACAGCAGAGAGCTTTTATCCACACTGACCAAGAGCCGAGCAGCTAGAGGGTCTGGGCTTGTGCTCGGAGTTGAAAGATGAGGAAAGACCCTCAGGTTACTTCATGTCGGTCAAAGGTCAAATGCAATGTCAATGGAAATTATAACCGTTGTTCTACGTTGCTTGATGTAGCTGACAGAGGAGCGGCGATGCATTAACCGTCAAATTTATCTGACAAGCAGCAAATCACCTGCTCATGGTGGGTGGTGGTAGAGAAATTAATGTCTATTGTACATGCTAGTAGTACAGTTAATAGATTGTTCACCAAGTGAATCATTCAGTTTCATATTCCACCAAAAATATAATTTCTCATCACCTTATTATGTTGTGTATCATTGAAAGTATCATCATCATCATTTTTTATTTATTTTATGGTTTTTAGCTTACATTAATTGACTGATAGAAGCATATGCACTTTGCCTATATAGACAGAAATTGTTTTAGAAAAGCCGGACTTTATCTTCCTGTAATTGTTCTCACAACATATTTCTTAGTATTAGCAGAAATGTGTTTTATTCTCTGAACTTTATTAAAAACATGAACGAATCGTTGAAGTCAGATCAATGGCAGATGACTCATTGGGTTTTACACCACAACTATGTCTGCCAGTAATTTGTGTAATGTTAACTGATACTGTCAGTTAACATGGCCAGGTGCAGAGTTAGTTAAAGTCATCTCACTACTTAATACTTGAGCTTTTTTGTTGCCAGAGCAGAAAGATAACAAAACCATTATTATTTTTAAGTTTCTCGCTGGCGTCTTCTCTGTGCAGCGGCAGCCAGGTTTACGAGGCGCCACAAATCCTTTCCTTTCTTGTTTATCAAACTCCAGCATCAGTAGTAAGCCTGCTACTCATGTAAAATCCCAACTGATTCCACAGTACCAAACCCAGACCTGGCAGAACACCAACAGGAACTGTTGGGAAGATGAGGATGGATGGAGACCGACCCGAGAGGTAAATGAACAAATGAGCTCATGTTCTCAGGAACATGATGGGAATGAAAAGAAGGAAGAAAGTGTGAATGAGGAAGCTGTGTCTTCCATGGGCTTGAGGTAAAGTCAAAGGTCAAGTCTGCCCAAATGCTTCGACTGACTAACGCCGAATACTTGGCCCGTCATAACTTCACACGAACAATGGGTCATCTGGGGCTTTGGTGCTATCAGAGATAACAGAAACCTTTCATATTACATCATGACAAGAGGATGAAGGGGTTCAGTAAAACACCCTCCTTCAGGTTAAGAGAAACGGAAACAAGTGGAACTCATTGGCAACAGAATGATGTGTACCGCACACTTCCACGCAGAAACACTGTTTAACTCAAACCCACTCGCACTAACATCCACATCACAACAAAGACGCCGAGCACAAAACTGCACTGACTATTATTCATAACAGCCCCTAAGTGGAGACTGAGCCTCAGCAGTGCACATATTTCCAAAACAGATATGGATCTTATCTATTCCACATTTTGGTGTTGGAAATTACAGATGCCCCCAAATTTCAGTCAGTTTCTGCACTCGCCTCTAAAAAAATGTGCATTTAATCTCATATGGAATGAGTGTCACGGTATAAGCACATTAACAAGGCATTTAAAAGTATTGTTCTCTCTACAACACACACACTCACACACACACACACACAGTGTGGTACTAGCACTGTCTCGATGGTAATTTGAGACCGGAGGGGACTTTTCAGAGGAAAGCAGCTCAAAGCTAAGTGAGAGCAGCTGATGTTGCATCATACTTCAAACATTCTTCAAATTAACAGTATGTCAAAGGCTATGGAACGCTCCCTGACACACACACATACACACACACACACACACGCACACACAGATCTGTTTAATGATAAGGAATAACCCCAGCACCTCTATAGATAAGTCCACTCTGTGTCAGGCTGATATGCTGTCCACAACATTTCAAAATGCACCATGGGACAAAAGAGCAATGGGTAAGAATGGGAATAAAATTAGGAATATTATTCCTGATCCACCAACTCTATTATCATAAGGTTGTGTTTTGAAGAGGGGGGACGTTGCAGATGTTTCAGAAACAGTCCAAGGCCAGCTGTTGGAATGTTTTTCCACCACATGAAGAGGCGAGGGCAGCAGTGTTATTGGCTGCCCCCAGATGGGTCACGTGACCTGGGTCACGTGACCGAGGAGAAGCTGACCGACGGGTTTGGCAGCTGACCGCCGCCGTGGTCATCTCAACCAGGCCGACCCACGCAGGTCTGGTCCGCTGGTCTGAGGCCATGAGGAGAGAGAGCGACTGTCAGTCACTTCAAACGTCCGGAGCCTCCCCCTCACCAGAGGATACAGTCTGCACAGATAGACCACAAGACAAGACTGAGGTCACACAAATGGACACACACCCACGCACCACGTGGTACCATTCTGTCACAGTTTCTTCAGTGACATCAGTCAAACACCGAGGGTTTACCTGTGGCAGGCCGAACAGGTGCTCACTGGGTAATCGTGAAGGAACAAGGTCGACTGCGGCTGATTTGTTGGAAAGCAGCTTGGCTCTAAGTGATTGGTGCTGACAGACACGTCTAAACATCTCTAATGTTGCCTGCTAATTAAGATTAAAGCCTCCTAAACATGGCACTGACAAGCAATAAAACACCAGGGTGTAGTGTGTGACGAGAAAACGAGTGTAAGACAGGGCGAGGTGAAGGAGGCTGAAATACCTCTTGACATTTCAAACAGTCTAAACCTTCCAGGTGCCAATTATTTGGTCAAATAATTAACATCTAAATTCATACGAGAACCACAGGAACTTTTGAAGTTTGTCTTTGTAAATTTCATTTTTATAAACTACCAGATTATTTCACTTCTATTTCATGACACTCAGGAATTAAAATCACATTCCCAAGCCAAAGGCTCCACTAGCTTGTGCCACCAAAATCTCTGCAACATAATCCCTAAGCCATCTGTGTTTTGATGAGTAACATACGGTTTAAAGATCATATCTGAGCTTTGTGCACGTTCTGGTATTGCCAGCAACAGCAGTATTTAGAAACCAGTGAGGAGTTTTTGAGGAAATCAGGTGAGGATGATTCTGGTGTCTCCCACCATGCTCTGACCTAACGCCCCCTAGTGGGTGTTTAAATATAAGACGTGACCCCAGCTCAGTGTTACTGTGGAGAATCTGATCAGTTTACAAATACATAAATACATATGATGATCCTCGTAGTGATTGTTTTCAGTGAAAATTAATGATGGAGAAACAAATGATAAAAGTTAGAGGGGTTTATCCGAGTCTGTCCTGATTCAATGAATGTTGTTCCTTTCGTTTCAAGTTTCCCTATGCTGCTGAAACTTCCTGAATGTCAAAGATTATCTAAATGCATAATGTCAAGCATATACGTGTAAAATAGAAAACTATTTGGTTAAGTCTGTACTGCAACAGGCCTTCCGGTCTCTCTCTCCCCAGACAACAACAACAGAAACAGCTGTTAGCATCTTGCATGTAACTCCATTTCCCTCATAGCATCAGTGCCGCAGACCCCTCCCCTCTCGTGCGACCACTCTGCCGTGACAGACATGACAGTTATTAATCACCTTTTCTTCCGCCTATTACCGACCGGACCCGGGATGCAAAGGGATGCAGGTTGGGAGAGTATGTGGCTAAAATTAGGGGCCGGCTCAATCAACAGCCTGATTTAGTGGCAGCAAGTGTGTGTGTGTGTGTGTGTGTGTGTGTGTGTGTGTGTGTGTGTGTGTGTGTGTCTGATTGCTGGGGCAGATCAGAGGACTGATCCTGGTGGATTTCCTGTTCCTATGGGACACTGAATCAGCTTACTGTCGCTGAGCAAAACTGCGCTCTTTTATGTTTTGTAGTTTTTTGCTTATTTTAAATGATGAAAAATAAAAACTCCTGTCCTCTAACACTCATTCCTCAAACCCCCATACACATTATAACACCCCAACCACCACCCCAGTTAAGCAGAGGTGACCTTTGACCTTTTAAAAAGCTGGGTATTAGCTACCTTATCAGTGCCACGCTCCCCTTGTCACCCCATCTCTTGCCCACCCTGATCTTAAATTATAAAAATAACAAAGTAAGAGTGAAGGGAGGGATGGGGGTTGTTGGAGTGTGTGCTGCTTCTCGCGTTGCATGGAAACCCTACAAACCCTGCCTGCTCTGGGGTTTAGCTGGAAACAAATGCAGTGCTGAGGCTTGGAGGTGTGTGTGGGTCAGTGTCGGTTTGCCTTTCAGCTCGAGCTGGCGGGAGGTTATGGAGGATGAAGGTGAAGCTGAAGTCACTCTAACGTGTGCGTGCATGTACATGCTCTCTTCACAGCTGCGACAGTGCATTTGTGTGCATTTTTGCGTTTGCATATGATACGACTGTTAAATTAAAGAGTGCATTAAATGTTATTTGCAAATCAACAGACTTTCACACATTCACAGGTACTCTTTCTCAGAGGACATGCAACAATGTTGCTAGGCAACGCCTAGCCTCAAATAAGGCTCCATCCACATGACAACGGCACAATAACTCTTGTCAGAACGGTGCAGGAAGTATTTCCATCTACCTGGCAACGCGATGACGAGTGACAGCGAGTGACAAGGAGGGTCTGATCCACATCGTGGTCACACACTTGACTTAAGACCAGTTGATTGGGGACGGCATGTACAACTGGGGACAAAGTCCATGTCCCCAACAGTTCAAACCTTGATTTTGGGTCAGCGGTTAGGGTTAGGGTTAGGTTGAGGTTAGGGTTAGTTGTTGTAGTTAGGTTTAGGGTAAATTTTCAGGAAATCAAAGTGTGTCCCCAGAGAGAGGGTAAAAATGCCTAAATGCCCCAAAGGTGACTTAAACCAGCGTGTGTGTGTGTGTGTGTGTGGCATCAGTGAATATAAACAGATGGATGGAGGCCAGTGAGGCTCATTAGATGCAGGTGAACTCCTGCCTCCTGCACTTTGACTCTGACCCTCCTCACACAGAGATAAACACTCTCTGACTCCTTTATCCTCTCCTCTCAAACAGCACTTCATGTCAGACACTCTTATAAAATCCTCTTTGTTAGCTTTTTAAAAATGAGAAACATTTAGTTAACTGGTTAAAATGTTCCCACTCGAGGTGTCCTGCTGGCTTGGTGGTTGAAGCAAGACACACCACAACACCACAGTGCTCTGGTTTGCATGTTTTTCTCTTCCCTTATTTCCTGTCTGTGTCTCTACTGTCACATTCAAATACAGTGGATTCACCTAAATTAAATCTTAAAACAAAACATTGTTTTTTTCCCAGTGCATTTTTTACTTGCTAGTCATATTTTTTAAATTTCAGAAAGTGGATGTTTTTACATTGTTAGGGAAGCTTAAAAATGATGTTTTTGTTTTGAGTCCATAGTAGTGATGGACCAATGGTGATATACTTTAGTTGTAAAAGGGAAAGAAAGGAGGAAGAAGAGAAAGTGTGGCCACAAAAAGCTGCACATTTAGTTAACAAATTCAATATTAATATACGATCCTCTGACTTCCACACATTCTCCTTTCATTTGAATCTCTCAGTCCATGTTTTATTAAGTTATTAAAGGAGGCCGTGGAGGTAATGTCACTGTGCCCTCTGCCCTCTTCCCTTCCTCTCTCTCTCCTCTATCGCTGTGTCTCCTCTGAGCTCTTTCTCCCATCCTAAGTCCTCTTCAAAGACTGGGAGAAGGAGGAGGATAAGACTGGCCTTGAGCGCCCACTCCCAAGCCACAACATCACACTCACACACACACACACACACACACACGCACACACGCACACACGCACACACGCACTACAACTTCTTCAAATTCTTCAACGAGCTACATCCGACACAAAGTGTGTTGTCAGCAGGACCTACAGTGGAGTTCAGCGAGTTTACATGAATAAATAGAAAACAGAAAACAGATAATAACAGATACAACTTTGGCAGAAGAGTATCGTGTCAAAATGAGAGGAATTCGACCCTACAAAACCAAATGAAAATAAAATCACATTTAACCAGGAAGTCCCTACAGATTCAAGATGGCCCTGGATAAAATAATCTCTAACTAAAGACTAAACATAAAACAGTGATTGAAACAACCAAAAATACATCAGTTACTTATCTAAGGAAACATTTCTTATGAACAAAGCAGTTGTTAATGTTGTGTATGGGGTCAGCTCAAAAACATACCAAACTTTATTTCATTATCTTTGATATTTCATGCTTTGTACAGTAAATTGCTTGTTAGTAGCCTATAATTTTGAGCTGATGACAAGACATGGACTCTGTGTGGTTAAATGCAGCAGGTTTTCAGTTTATTTCTCTACTTTCTTCATTTTTTAAATTTATTTTTTGGTACAGTTTGTCCAACATGTTTGTTTCACATGTTTCTGATTATCTTTTTGACTCACAAAGTTACACCAAGCTTTATGGGAATTTCTCTGTTCTGTCACCTTCATATGCAAACCCAGTTTGTGGGTTATCACCTCAGTACTTTTAGACATAATGAGTTTTAATAAAGGCCTGTACAGTATACACTACAGTACAGCCCTCAATACAGTATAGCCCTCTGAGGCAAATTGGTAATTTGTTATATTGGGCTATACAAATAAAACTGACTTAAGTTGACTTGACTATACCGTGTATAACAATCATGAGGAAATAAAGCCAATGACATGAATTTAATAAACTGAGTCCATTACTTCATAAAAACCATAAAATCGAAACATTTAGCAAAGTTCACAATGACAGGTTATTCCATGATCTATCCACAGAGTCCTACAAGCTTCATACTCCAGTTGTTTGGGGACAGACATCCTCTTCACACACACACACACACACACACACACACACACACCTTTCCGTTTCACCCTGCTCTGAACCCGTCCTCTGTCCTCTGTGCAGCAGAAAGCCGAATAAACATACGTGACCATCACCCGCACCACTGTCACTCACCCTCTCCATAGCTCCCTCCACCTATCGCCACCACCACCCACATCCAGCCCCCCTTCTACACTCAGGTTTCACCTCTCAGCTTCCTGTTCCTCCTGCTCACACTGACACACACACACACACTCTTACACTCAACCTATTGACTGTCCATGAAAAACACTCATTTTCAAGTAAACATTCCACTCTTATGTACGTCTGTGATATGACACACCAAGAATATTAATGTATATTACATGTTAATATATCATTATATTATTATTGTATTGTTATAGATGTTATATTTTATAGGTACATGTTATGTTATATTATCTTTATATACTGAGATATATATTATATTATATATTATAAATACATATCTTTCTGTGCAATAATGGAATAATATGATTCCATTTCTATGTGCAATAATCCCACTTTCATGTGCAATATTCCAATTCTGAAAATGTACACTTTTCAACTTTTTACTTACTTGTAGCAAAGACTGTTTTAATCCTACTATTGTAAATAGTATCTTATTTTTTTTTCTTTTCTATGTTTTTAGGCTGTCTTTTTTTGTAGTTTTCTTTTTTGACAGTTTTTACTTTTGCCTGAGCACCATGTGGAGCAGCACTGTCATATGATGACAGTAAAGGCTTTTCATTTGATTTGAAACGTCTGGAGTTTAAAATGATCATTTTGTTAATGTACAGTAGATCTACAGAAAAATTAACAAAAAATATGTAAAGATTAAGCATACAGCATTGTCTTTGTCATTCTCTTATTGCATTGTATTTTCATTTTAAAGCTGATTGCACTGGAGCTAATTTTAATGATCATATACTGATGGATGTTTCTAACAAAAAATGCACAATAAGATGTTTCTTTTCATTCTGTTTCACTTAGTCATACCTTTAAGACATCAAAGATGCTGAAAAACTGTCATTATGTCAGTCACGTCAACATATAACATTTCTGTCTGACTATCGTGATGCAATTAATTCATTTGATGTACTCATGTTTGATAATCATAATGTGCTCTGTGATGATATCATTAATATTTCCTTTTCTTCTAGTCTTCATACAGTTCTATCACCACAGCACATGCTGTCTCAAGGTTGTGATTAAGATGTTTGTGCTTGGAGGCAGGCCGGCTGCAGGTGAACTGAATCTCCAGACTCAGGGTCGCTCGATAAGGGCTGCCTCCTCCTTTCTCCAGTTCTATTGAACATGTCAGGGTCAGAGTCACTAGTAAATTCTGGTGTGTGAAGTTCTGTCCTCTCAAATGAGACTTATTGGTTCCTGTTGACTTTAAATAAATCACACAAAAAACAAAAACACACTCATATCTCACCAAGAAGACTGAAGCAGCAGAATTTGGCAGTGAGGACTGAGACGCTGCTCCACTGAAGTCAGAAGGATGATTCCTCCTTGAGAAGCTGAACTCAGATAGAGAATATGATCAGTGCTCTGATCCTAAGAACTGGAAGGAAATTTGATAATTAAAAAGGATATAACAGTTTCAAAGGAACCTCCTGCAGACAGACATGTCTGAGTTTATATCTGTAGTGATTCAATTTCTGATAGCATGTGATAGCAGACCAGTTATAATTTACATTAGAGAGAACAACTATAGGTAAGAGAAACAGTCTACAGTTTAACGTCTCCTCTTTAAGTCCTAACATGGAGGTGATGATGGAGAGAGACAGTACAGAGTGGGAACAGATTGTTTTTCCTCCAGGAGAATCTTTACTTTAAGACAATTGTATAATATGTGAACTAATACAGAGCAAATGACCAAAGCGTGCGAAAAGCAGTTTGTTGCAGATTGGATATCATATAGTTTAAGGAGAGAAGATGCAGAAATGAGAGTGAAAATGAGACTTAAGAATATAAGAGAATGAAAATAAAGAACAGAGGTCTGACGCTAAACCAGGGTATCCCACACATGGACTATGGTCTGCCCCTCCACCACAGCATGTCAGACAGGACCTGATCCTGTTCAACACCAACCCCTGATTAACCAGGAGGGGGCGCAACAACCACATGAGCTGGATCCAGCACACATGGAGAGCTGCGCTCAGAAGGAGGTGTCCATGGAGGTGCAGTCACCTGCCCAGGATGGAGGTGATGGGTCAAATCACCTGAGTAGTTCCTGACCTCATAAAACAGATCAACCATATTAGGGGACCCTGAGACCAACTACTGATGCTCTCTGTGACGCAGCATTTATTTGAGGCAGAAAGCACAAATAAGAGTCTGGTCAGAATGAACATATCACGTTTTTTCCATACTTATCCTTGATTAATATAATCTGTAACGGTGCCATTAATATGACCTTTTGCAGCTGCAAGAGCAAGGTCACCATTAATCATTTCTGAGACGTATAGTACACAGTATGTGTGTACTGTGTATTGTTGCACTTTTCCTTCTCAGGCTGTGATTAATCATGTTGCTGTTGAGGTGATTCTGGACTCAGTGTCGCTGCATCCTCCTTTCTTTAGCTGTATCAAACATATTTTATTGAACATTTCAGAGTCAAAATAACTAATAAACTCAGTGTGAGCTCTGTCCTGTCAGCTGAGAATTATTAATTCCTGTGATATATTTCTGTTTGACTCTGAATAAATCCCACAAAAGACTCATGCATTCACTCATATTTAACTGAGGAGATTGTCCACAACAGTTAGGACATTAATTAAATAAATTCAGTAAGAAGGTGTATTTTTTGCAGTGCTTGTGTGTGTCTGCCTGTGTTCATGTCCACGTTGATCCACTGTTTCTATTTCAGGGTCAAGTCAATCTCAGTTCAGCAGGTTTGAGCAGAAATTCCAGTTCAACACTGAACATTTCACATTTCATCGTACCTGAAGCTAAGTGGCACAGCTAAGTATCACTTTGAGCTACACTGACGGTTCATGCATGGTCCCCCTCCTGCGAAAGCATAGAAAGATATTTAAACCTCCACAGGAGAGACTCTAATCCTGTCTCTGTCTCCCTGGCAGTGTGCTGGGGTCGCAGGATTACTTTCTGTCAGCAGTGTGACAGCTGTGTACATCTGGTTGTGTAGGGGCCCTTTTACGGCTCAATCCACACATCGTTTCGCCGGTGTCTGGGCCTCCGGACTCACTGCCACCGCTCACCTCATTACCAGCTGAGCCACACCTCCATCTGTCCGCCTAATATCTAAATCCTCCTGCAGATTAGTGGGGGAGTCAGGGCCCAGAGGAGGGGAGGCTGGACTGGAGGGGAAACCAGATCCTGGAGGCACATGAGGTTTTATTAATGATCGCTGGGGTTGTGGATAGTGGTGGCATGCTGGGGGCTTGTGACACACTGTACTACAGAGAGTGATGGTGTCATGTGATGTCATAACGCCATGTGATGTCATAAAAAAGGCTTAATTGTTAAGTTTCTGTTTTTCACAGAGCAAGTTACTTGGGTATCTTCCTTGAAATGAAATGAAATGATTTTTTTTTCTTCACAAACAGATCCCACAGAAACATAATGACTTGAAGCTATGCACACGGTATTTACATGATTTACAATGCCTATTTATTTAGGAAATCATAATCAAGTAATTAAAAAAATACTAAATTATTATTTTACTAATTTAGTAATTTTTTTAAAAAAAAAGTAAAGTATATACCAGCCATGCCATCAGAAGGGAGGGAAATCTACTGTTGGTGGTTGGTTTTTGTCTTTTCAAGGGAGTTGCTGACAATAATATGTTTTATATTATATTTTATGACAATTGAAAATATTGTGCAATAAATATATTGCATATATTAATATAATTGTAATATTCTATATAAAAATATAGAAGATAAATATAATTTATCTGCTGTTTGCATATACATTTTTGGTTGGTCAAATTGATTTAAAATTCCGCTGTAATTTTTGATTTGATTCATTTAAGCGTTAATTTTCAGTTCACAAATCAATGTCACCATAGGTCGTAGTGAATGGTAATAATGACTAGATTTCACACACAGAACTTTTGTAGTAATATGTACTGTTTGAATGTCCAGTTGTTAGTTGAACCCGCTGCTTCCTGGGAGGATTTCACATCATCAGCGTTTCCTCTTTTCTTGAGAACAGCTTGTGCTGATGGACTTCACTTGGATTTTATATAGACCACATAATAATAATAATAACATGGTGTTTTTTGTTTGTAGGTGTGTGTGCCCTCTCTCTAATGTCTTTATGTCTTAAATAGCAATTTAAAACACCTTTTTTAAAATCAAAATCATTTTTAACAGATACATCTATTAATGCACATTATCAGAATACAAATATATGTATTTTCTTCATGATGCTCCTGTTAAATTACAGAATTCATCTGAAATCTATTACAAACAAAAAGGAGAAAACTCACACAAAGACTAAAGAGAAAAAACTATTTACAATGAGACTGATTAGTAATCATTGAAAGGTTTTCGTTATAATTTTATGCTAATAAAGCAGTTTTATTTTAAATTAATTTGTGGGCAGATAGATCTGTTTCAGGAAAGTATGAGTGTTATTCTTTAAACTGAGCACGGCTCTTATCATCCAGACAGATTTTAAAGTTATCAGCTAAAACAAGAACAAACTGAGAAGATGAGTCGGGATGTGTGAAGAGACAAAGAGGTGATATAAACACACACTATGAAGAAATGAACATTTTATCTAAGCGAGAGAAAGAGTGAAATGCTTTACCGGGGCTCTTCTCGTGCAGATGTTGCAGGATTATACAGAATTTGGTAGCATAGTGCCCCCTGGTGATCAAAGTAGGATTCCAATTAATTTGTTAAAGTGTTTTGTGTGTGTTATATTTCACTGTTCAGTTATTTAATTGTAAGCGAGTAGAATTAAATACCTAGGATATTTTTTGTATTATTGATCTCTCCTTGGGGGAAATTTATTTGTTACAGCATTATGAACACATTATATCCGAGGAAAACCACAAATAAGCAATTAATTTAGTAATTATTAGTAGTTATACATGTTTTACATATTTACCAGCAAATGAAATGAAATATGATATGTAGACTATGAATATGACTTTGTAATTCAATTATAAAATTATGAAGCATAAAATAGAAAACAGTTAAAGGTACAAACATGACAGTAATGAGTCCAGTGATGCTGCTTTACCAATACACAGACTCATTTCCCAGTACTTTTTAAAGTATTAAAGCATAATAACTTTTTTAAAAAAATATATAGAATACTTCGGATGTCTTCATCTGATTTTTTTTAATCATCACAAAATGTTTGCTTTTCTTCTGTTATTAAAGGGCCTTTTCTTTTGATAAGCAGAGCTGCCTCCTGCTTGTTTTGTCTGTTACACTGTTGATGAAATGGTTCATAATAGGCGGTGAAAAAGAAAAATAAACAAATGAGATGTCTGGGCTTCGTACACACGCAGATACACTACATATCCCATCGGCCCTTGCTGCCGGCCTGTAATGTGAAAGGTCGCCTCGATGAGGTAACAACAAACATGGCGGCGCTCGGTACAGCACGGTGGTCGCTGCGGACTTACGCTCGGGTGAAAAATGTTCAAAAGAGCAGGCAGATGTTGGTGAGATGTAGCGTCAGGACGCTGTGTAGTGGAACACAGCATACTGGTATGTTTTCATGAAGTCAGTATCTTTGTAGTCGCATTCTTTCCTTCAATAAAACACTGACCTTGTAGTGTGTTTCGTTAGCTTAGATTCTTCCAGTGCCGGTGTCAAACTCTGTGAACAAATCGGCCCGTTTAAGATTACCTGTCCTATTTGCAAAGATGTAGACCATGTAGAGGAACGTTTAATTTGTTTTACCAATGATTAGAGTATTTATGTAAATTCGGCATGGTAGTTAATGGAGTATCAGTAGCATTTAGATACATTTAATATTAATTGTTCAAGTGCTAGCCGTTAGCATAACGTTAAATCGACAGCAACGTTGATTTCTTCGCAGGAGCAGAAACTGCGGGGAAATTCACGATGACAGTTGAGATGATGAACACATTGCATGTTGTACTGAAGAGGGGGACTATGAAATTGGAGAGACGCTGAATATGTCCGTTACTTTAACAGCAGGATCACTATCTCACCGATCATTGATAACTTTGGGTGCTAAAATGTTTTGGTTATTATTTATTGATAAGTCAGTAATCGCAAGTGATTGACTAGTCTTTGTCTTAACTTTGTCTCCAGGCCTCTCAGATAGAGCAAAGCCCCAGTTCACTGATCCAGCTGTTCAGGACATCCTAAGCAGGATAACAGGCCTGGACCTGCAGAAAGTGTTCCGGCCCATTAAACAGGAGCTGAAGCCGCCCACATATAAACTCATGACTGATGAGCAACTGAAGCAGGTGCCTTTTGATTAAACCAAAGTAACGTCTCTCAGTGTCACAGTAGCACATTTCATCCAATCCCCCATGTGTCTCCAGGCGATGGATCTAGCCACAGAGCAGGCTCAGAAGTTGCTGCAGATGCCTCCATTCCTGCCAGAGAGAAAGCCCATCAACGATGTGCTGTCTGAGGACAAGATCCTGGACGGCATGGACACAGCCAAATATGTCTTCACAGACATCACCTACAACATCCCCCACAGGGTAGGCATGCTGGACTGTGACTTTTCTCAAATGCATCCTTACAGAAACACACACTGCATATGCTTTGTTTCTCGCTCCAGGAGAGGTTCATAGTTGTGCGTGAGCCCAACGGGGTCCTCAGGAAAGCAGCGTGGGAGGAGAGAGACCGGCTCATTCAGGTCTACTTCCCCAAGGAAGGACGTAAAATCACAGCACCTCTCATCTTCAAGGAGGAGAACCTCAAGGTAGGAATAATAATCATGAAAGGATAATCTTATACCTGCCTGCTGCACTCTCTGGGTTTACACAGCAGATCTGAGATGGCTGTCTTTCTTTAGATGGCATGAAGACAAATGGCAATGAAACTTAGCCTGTGAAGGAAATGATTGGTGGAGCTGTTTCAGATTTCTATATGTGGAAGCAACTTAATCACAACTTAACTTTTTCTTACTGTGACTACTTTTTGGAGCAGCCCCTGCTGTACACTGCCATGTGGGACAAAAGTGTTCATCGCAACATAGATGGTGCTTGTAGTCCCCAGTTCTTTGACATCATCCTCCTAACCGCATCCCTAATATCTGCATACATATAGTGCAATCAGCAGATACAGTGTGTATAATTATTACACTGTGTGTCATCATATGTACTTATTCTATTCAGTGACACCACTATGTGAGTCATTTTTTGATGATGCTGCACCGGCATGATGCGGCAGATAAATACCTCCATCTAGTGTATTCAGGTTTATCTGAGCTGGGATATGATCTAATGCAGCCATGTGAGGTCTGTGAACACCAGTACAAGTTTATTTCATTCAAATCCACTTTAAAGATAACAAACCCATTTTGTACTAAAGTGCTTCATATAGACAGACACTTATACATGCAGTATATGTGCATTGATGTGGCAATAAAACAAGATTAAAATAGAAAGCAGTTTAAACGTAGGGAATGGGATAAAGACGGGGCGAAGAGGTCTAATCAGGCCAGTTAAGTGGAAACACCTGTGTGGTGTCCAGTGAGTGTCTCGAGACTTTAATTTTCACGTTTCTCTCTGCATTAGATGGTGTTTTCCCAGGACAGACATGAGGATGTGTTGGACCTGTGTCTGGTCCAATTTGAACCAGACTGCTCAGACTACATCAGGGTAAGAGGACCTTTCATTTTGCACTGAAATCTGCAGACTGTATAGAGCCTTTTAAGCCATGAACTCTCCACTTACTATACTTTATTTGCTTTGGGTCACTTGAGACGGAGTGGAAAGTAGACCAAGAGTGTGGATTGGAAGAGTCTGAATTTGATGTGAAGAGCATTGTGCCGAGTCATCCACAGCGTCCAGTGAATTCAGGGTCTGATCTGTTTTGTGTCTTGTTGTCCAGGTTCATGCAGCCACTTATGAGGACCTGGACAAGCACGGCAAATATGAGCTGCTGCGCTCTACCAGGCATTTTGGAGGCATGGCCTGGTACCTGCTCAGTGCTCGCCGGGTGGACGGACTCATAGTGGACATGCTGAAGAAAGAGCTGTAAGTGTGTGTGGTTGATACCTGTATCAGAGACTGTCATGTCTACCTTCGTTGGCGGCACAGAGCTGTGACCTCACTGTCTTTCCAGGCTCCAGGACGCCGTCAGCCTGGTGTCTCTGTTCCACATGATCCATCCTCACAGCCAGTCAGCCCAGGAAGCTGCCAGCCAGCAGGCCACTGGCGCCGACCTGCTGAAGGTGAGAACAACACCACCTTTATTGTAAATATCTGCTGACTATGTATATATTATGGATTGCCATTCAATCCTGAAATTGTCCAGCTCATATAAATTGTGTCCGTCGGGTATTAAGTGCAGACCAGGAGTCAGTGTAGCTCTTGAGAGGTCAAGTCAAGGCCATCCCATCTAAGGTTTCCTGTGTGAGAGGGTTTGGGTTTGTCTCCGGCGTGGGAACTGAGGGGCCAAGCTCAGGACACATCAGGTCTCATTAGCGCTCACGGCCCCATGGCCTTGAAGCAGCGTGGAGGGACATTGAGAATGACAGCCATTTAATGTGAAAGGTTAGCGGCAGGAGACACGGCTGTGTGTCTCTCTCCTGTCATGGAAGGCCTCTCCTTTAGTCACGCTTGGTAAAGGAGCACATGTATCAGTCTGACGCTAAAATAATGAATACTGAGATTGTACTTTTTATTTTTGCAAAACCTCAAAGGAAGTGGGCTGACGTCTGATCCTTTTCCTTCTGCAGATCTATGCCCAGAAGGAGTCCCAGCATTCAGGCTACATCGAGCTGGCCCTGCAGGCATACGAACAGATGGCTGCTAAGAGCTCTGCTGTCTGACCAGCCCTCTCCTAAAAGAAATATACTGATCCATCCATAATGAGGACTGATACCCATAACCAGAGGAATGGACTGAAGATTTCCTTCTGTGTGTAAAATATGTGTTTTGTGTTCTTTCACTGTTTGGATGGAAGAACTTCACAGCCACATGACTTGAAGAATTATCTTTAGAAGTTCATGACAAAGGAAGTCATCTATCCATGGAGAGAAATTATCTAAATTCATGTGGACCTCTGAGTCCAACCTGATGTCTTCATGTCAAGTGATGTACATAAAGTAAAGCTCTTTGTACTTATTTAATGTGTTGTTGGAGCAAAATAACTTCAGTCCTGATAACATGTGACATGATGGAAGCTCATGTAATGATGTACAGTACCATCCAACCTTCTTACGAAAAGAGACACAACATAATATTAAAAAGGAACAATGTAGTGAAGCATCCTGTAAATTCCCCAAGCTCTGATCCACCAAAAGCAGCATGAAAAAGAAAAAAAAAACTGCACCACTAGAAGAATTAAAAGATATTGGATGTAAACAGTTTTTTGTCTGAAAATACAAACATTTTAAATGCATATATTATTTATAATAAACAGGGCTTGGACAGCCTTGTAACAGTTCAGGTTAAAATCCAGCAGGAATGTTAAAGAAAAGAATTATTTTACTACTAGAATGAATGGTTCCAGCCCCCCCGCGACCCTATGAGGATAAGCGGTAGATAATGGATGGATGGATGGATAGAATGAATGGTTTGGATGAACATCCTGATCAGCAGTGGTGCTGCTCCACGAGGTACGAGGAACAAGTCCAACTGATGAAGCTGAGGCGTTTTGGCTTTCTGCCTTCTTGGAGGTGTACATCTGAACATTTCTACCCAGCACATCTGATTAGTTCAGTCAAAGCAAATGCTTGTTGATTAAGCTTAAAGGTATTTTAGGTCTGTCGACAGCTCATCATCATCTTTGAAAACCCTTTGAGTTCTTTGGTCAATAGGAGAATTAAAAAAAAAAACAGAAAAGGAGAGGAATGACTCTTCATCCTATTCGCTCAAGAAATCCTCGTCCAGGTTGACGTCCGTGGCGTCGATATCCTCCAGGTCAAAATTGTCCAGATCCAGGTCATCCAGAATCTACAGGTGTGTAAAATATAAAAGGCGTCACATTAAGGGAAATGAGCAGTTCATGGCGGCATACAATTATTTATGTTGTTATGCAGTCAGTAGAAGTACATTGTTACTGTAGGCTGATATTTACCTCCTCATTCACCTCTACTTCCAGGTCGTCTGCAGGTTGATCAGGACCTGCCTCCTCCTCCGGCTCAGCTTGTAGAGTTGCTGCATCCTCCATGTTGACTTCAGGCTTTACTGGAAGTGCTCTGGTTTCTTCCGCCAGTGCTGGGACTGGATTCATCGCTGGCATTGTATCTCTGAGTGGGTCCAGCAGCGGATCAAAATCTGGAAATGTCTGGATCTGAACAGGCACATCCATCACTGGACTGGCTGTGTTTTCAAAGGAGATGAGCTCCTCCACTGCTGCAGTTAATCCTGCTGTTTCATCTACGATGACTGGTGCCTCTGAGGAGAGGATACCTGTTTCCAGTTCTTCCATAGTTACACTGGTATCAACTATCAGACCAGTGCTAACCTGGACTTCCTCTGCTCGCGTTGTGCCACTTGGTGTGTCTGCTGTTGCTGTGATGGTTTCTGATGTGCTCTCCTTTAGATATGCTGTAGATACACAGGCAGCAGGCTCATCATCAGTGCCTGGAGAAACATCCAGAACATGTGTCTCAACTGATGAGCTGACATCTTCTAAGTGACTGGCCCGTACCATCTCTGTGGCTTCCTCTACAGAGTCTGAAGCCTCCTCTGATTTAGTGACGGCATCCTCAGAAGACACAGACTCTGCTTGCTTTGGTTCTTCTGCTGCGTTGACAGGCAGAGGGGATGCTGCTGCTGCTGCTGCTGTTGCTGCTGGGATGGATTCTTCCTCTGCTGCTGAAACAGGTTCAATAACCATCTGAGTGGATTCCTCCACCACGTCTCTTTCTGCAGGTGTAGCGTCCGTCACTGCTGCTGTCATGACGGTTTCATTTCTGCTCTGCAGCACTCCCTGAATAGAGAGGATCAGCATCAATACAGTTCTGTTTCAAAGCATAGGTTCACATTTAATCAAAGTCAAATTACCAATACATGAATGTAAAAATGCTCCATTACAACACAGTAAAAATGAGCCATGCTGGGTGCCTGAAATATGATAAGAGGCACCAACTCCACACTGATCTTTTCATAAGAGGTTATAAGAACAAAACACTGGAAACTGCTGACTAATCTCTAACAACACAATCAATGTTACAAGCATATGATGTGCTTTTCTTTCTAAAATTGTGTAAAAATACCTCAAACTGTCCTTCAGCACAGTCCCGGAGTTCCTGTCCTAGTACTACTTGTTTAATTCAGACTGCAGACACTTTATTAGATCATTAGCTCTGTCTGAACACGGGAGAGCTGTTAATTTTGTGCCTCCATCTCTTTACATGCTAGGAACAGACCTAATAGAAAAAATAACTCGATCATTTGGTGATGCACATACATTTCCATTTTGTTTTGGTTGCACATTAAGTTAAATGAGCGACAGAACAAATGATGACGAGGAGCAGCTTCTGGTCCTCACCTCTGGCTCACTGATCTCTGCTTTGGGCACAAAACTTGCAGCCTCTTCCAGAACATTACGGTCCTCGTTTGGCTGAAGAAAGACAGACAGGCAAAATGTAGCCTCAAACAGTTAATTCAGATGATTGGTTAATGATAAATGAGCAAAGATAGAAGTTTCCCACTGACCGTGACCAGTGGGTATTGTGCTGCAGGCCTGACCCCCACATGAGTCTCCTTCAGGTACTCTTCAGCCAGCAGGGCTTGCTGCAGACCAGGGAACAGGTTGCTGTACTGGGAGGGGTCAGCCAGAGCATCTGCTGCCTTCTGGTTGACCTTGGACAGACTCTCCTTCCAGAGCTTCACCACCCTGAAGGACGACAAGTGAAAACAGCTCACCAATGATGCACAGATGCACACAAATATATATATATATATACGTATATATACGTGTATATACGTATATACGTATATACATATATACGTATATATATATATATATACATATATATATATATATTCTATTTAAATAACCTTGCAGGATTTGCATCCCCACACTCTGATTTTGTCCACTGGGAAACAACTTACAGGCAAACTGGTATCTATCATAGTTCAGACATTTATTAACAGATTCATGCCATTAAGCTGGAGCACACTCAACAGAGAGGACTTACCTGGACACATGGCTGGGCAGATATGTTCTTGCCAGAAATGCAGCCTCTGGCAGCCGATCTGTTTCGATGAGCAGGTCCAGACATTTGTCCAATCTGGGCAAATACAGAAAAGTGGTGATGTGCAAAAATAAAATTAAAATAAAAATAAAAAATAAAAACAATCGTCTTCTTCCACTCACCTTCCCTGCAGGAAGTAAGTGAGAAAGGCCACGTTGGTCCTCCCATCCCTCTCTGCCCCCTCGGCCAGTTTGCCAATCATGTTGGCGTTGCCAGAGGCGGCGGCTAGCAGCAATAATCCCCCATAATCCTGAGCCTGGTGCAGACACTCCTGAGCCAAGCCAAAGTGGCACTTTGTAGTGGCAAGCTCTGCAAGCTGCTTCCACTTCTGCTCTGACTGGAGTTCCCACATGCCAAGATGACAAAGAAAGGATCAGACAGGAGGCGTGGCCCTCAACAACAACACACAGTGAAGCAGCTACTAAACATGGGAAGGTTGTGACTGAGTCTATTATCATGCATATGATGCAGCTACAGATTAAATAACATCAGGAAAAAAAGTGTGGACAGGAGGACCAGTGCAGGAGCACAGCAATGTAGCCTGTAGCTGTGGATGGAGGCCAGCAGACACCTGAAACACTGCACGCTATATTTAGAGCATGTATCACACAGTAACAGGAAGAAAGTAACCCATCGAGGCACTGGTACAATTTTAAATTAAAGTCTATGCAGTCTGGTTGCTTTGAAAGAAGCATAGATGATTTCACGCTGTAAAGGACTGTCTGATGGAAAGGAGAGCAATAAAAATGATATATACAGCATACACTTGCACACCTGATTTTGATTTCAAGGTGGTCATCATTATACATGGTGCTGCTGCTGTCCCTGTCTACAGCAATGCTTTGCTTTGCTTCCATGCTGGTACTTTGCTGACAATCACACATCACTGTGTAATGTCTTGTTATTATAAAATGCTAAAGGATAGTTTTGTATACTAACTGGTAAAACTGTCCACCATGGCAATGAATAAGTAGTAGTGTACAGAGTTAGCATGTTGCATGGCTCTTGTTTTCGTGTGTTTGTGTGCTCTGACCTCTGCTTCTGAAGCCAGCTGGTAGGCTGTCTGGAGCTCTCCCAGCTGCAGGGCCAGTTCAAACTTGTGTTCTGGGTCAGTGGAGACAGCCAGGGCCTGCTGTCTGAAGCCCTACAACACAAGGAAACACTTAGAAACAGTCTGTTACAGTCGTATATTCTGCTCTGTCAGACAGAGGCTGTAAGTGAGCAGCGGTAAAAGAGACTGTGTGAGAAGAAAAAACAATTCCGTGATAAATATATTATAATAGAAACACACAGTAATTCTGCCCAGAGGTTTGACTCCATCTGGCTGCCTGATGTCCTGTAAATTATGCATTCCACTGCTGAATCCTGATTTTATAAGCAGCAGAAAGGAAAGCACAGAACTGCACAACCTTACCTGTTTCTCCAAAAAGAGGGCCACCCTGGTCCTCTGCTCCTTGGGGATGGTTGGTAGAACCTTGTCGGCCGTGCTGAAGTCTTTCCTCATGACAGCTGTCTGGTACTCCAGCACTGACAGCAGCAGAGAGTAGCTGATGATGTTCAGCTCTTTGTCTCCAAGGTAGAGACGGTCGTCCTTCGGGATGTAGCCCAGCAGATACATGGTCCTACGCACGAGAAAGATTTCTTTCAGATTCCTATTTTATATTTACTGGATAGCAAGAGCGGATTCAAAGCCACAGAGCAGATTTTCCCAGCATGCCAGGGGCATGAGTGCTGACATGATGGGTGCTTCTTTGTACTGTACCTGTCCAGGTGAGCAATGGTGATGATTTCCCCTCCAACATAGTAGTTTAGCCTGTTCAGAGAGCTGGTGTAGATGAAGCAGTCTCCCACCCAAGCCCCAGTCTTCACCACCTCTGGGATCTCGCCCAGCACCTGTTGAAAAGACAAAGACAAATAAGCAACGGAGATCCTTTTCACTGCATCTTCTTTCAAACATTTTCTATATGTTGCTATAAAATCCTTCATGTGTTTTTGCAGACAGAAACACAGCTACAGGTCTCTGACCTCGAAGGCACCCTCTATGCCGTCCTCTGTTATCTCCTCGTTGGACTCCTGGGTTGCTGCTACTCTCTCTGCTAAGTAGCGCAGCACAAAGAAGGACTCGTCTGTACTGATGCACACAAGCTCCCCGGAGTCAGACCAGAAGATCTGAAGACAGGACAACCAAGTATTAATATGACTATTATCATCATAAGAGGGTAACACACAGACTAATGGAGAAGAGCGTGACTTTACGACCCACATGTTTAGGCTGGATCTCAATACGGCGGATCAGTTCGGCACTCTCCCAGTCATAGAAGGTGAAGCCACTGTTTGACCTCACACCCAGTAAGAAGCCACCAAAGATACCTGCAGGACAGCAGGACACTGAAAGTTAGACACACACACAAAAAAAAACTGTGTGTCACATGAGGAAATAAAACTCACCTTCAGCCCCATAAGCAGGTTTAAAAGCCTTCTTCTCTTTGAAGTTTTTAAATATTTTCACCATGCTGCTTCCTTCCCTTATGGCATACCTATGACAATAATCACATATCAATTATTACAAACAGTATGCTAAATGTGAAGCTAAAGTCAAAAGTCACTTTTTCTGTCACTATTAAGGATATTTTCTTAGTATTATATCCATTTTTCATAATATATCAGTCTGTTGTTGCATTGTGTGTGTTTGTCTGAGCAGATGATGTGTTGTGACACAGGTGAGTTTGGCAGTAAATGCAAAACCTTGGAATAGAGAGAAATACCTTTATGCTAAGCTAAGCTAAGCTAATATAGTATACAGACACAGGAGTGGTGTCAATCTTCTCATCTAGCTCTCGAAGAAAGCAGACACGTGTTGAACTATTCCTTTAAGAACTCACTGCGAGGAGTCGGCAGACCAGACAAACTCCTGAGCGGAGCCGAAGCTCTTGTTCCTGAGGGCCATGGCGGTGTAGATGATATACTCCCCATCTCCACACACGACTACAAATCTGCAGATACACAAAACACACACTATTACACTATAGTTACACACAACACTAATTTGCCTCAGAAGGCTTTACAGTCTGTAAAGGATACAACACTAAAAAGCTCTGTTAGTCCATAAAAACTATAAATCTCTCTCAAAATATCAAACTAGGACATGCGGTTAAATGCAGCTAACATTCATTTTTTGTAGCAGCATACTGTACATAGCAGCTCTGAATTGTTTTTAGCTGTATAAACTGTCAGTGTGGGTGTATATGTGCAATTAATTTTGTAGGAGTGTAATTTATTTAGTATTCGGAATATTGTTTTGTATTTGAATTGGTACTGCATGATGTTTTTGATCTGATTGTCTTGTATTGAGTGTTTGGACACCAGGAAGAATAGTCTTCACCATGGTGTAGACTAATGGGGATCCATAATAAAACTAAAAACTATATGAATATGAACAGTGCTGATTTGTAAAGTCAAGGGGAAAAGGAAAGCGTTACCTCCCGTTGGGGCTGTGCTGGATGGTCTGGGGGAAGATCTCACAGCTGCCCATGTCTTTGACACCCAGCGGCAGCCTCTCTCCATCCCTGAGCTCCGTCTCTCCCATGGCCTTCAGGTTGGCCTGCTGCACCTCAGAGTGTCGAGCCCACATCACCTTCCCACTGGAGTCCATGGACATGGCCGGCTCCTCCCGACCCAGCTGAGACAAGAGGAAACACCACTTTAATACAACAGGTCAACAAATTCCCCTTCAATCTGCAGGATAATATCCTCCTGCTCAGGGTGTATTATGGGACTCCGTATACCTTGATGATGATGCTGCCTTCATCGTAGCCCAAAGCCACACTGTTGGAGCCAGGCTGGCTGCTGATACACCACACCCTCTCCATGCCATAATTGAGTGTGTTCTCCAGCCGGTAGGTGTTGGAGTGCCACACTCGGACAGTGCCTACGAAGAGGTCAAGTTAAGCCAAGTCACCATGGTGATTTAGGGCTACAGCTTTAAAGCTTCCTGAAAACAAACCAACCTACCGTCCTCAGAACCAGTGAGGATGATTGGCAGCTCAGGGTGGAAACTGACGCAGGTCACATTCTGGGCGTGACCCTCCAGGGTCTGAACGCAGGTTTTATTCTGGTGGGTGAAAACAAAACATGCAACACATCATGTTACCGATACTGTAGGTGAAGCTGTTATCACGTTACACCTCCTTTTGCTGCCCGTACATACATAGCTTAACAAATTTATCAGACCACCACCCAATGTCAGGAGTTCACCACCGCTGCTCTAAATTAACAGTATTACTGATGACCAGAATATTTTTAACGTTTCTCTAATGGTTAATCCACAAGCTCTTTAATCTAAAATATAAATATTGTTGTTAGCCATGAATTTTCAAATTTACTGTTTTCCAAAAAAAAGCAGAAAAAAAATAACAAAACACATTATCATTTTTTGATTGCCAAGTGAGACTGAGATGTACAGTTATGTTACAGTTCAGTTTTTTTGTGTCCGATGCATGTTAAGTGGTAGAAAATGGAAGGATGGATGATGCATGTTTTGTAAAACCGCAGTGAACTGTTGTAGTATTGTAGAAATGCAGCTGGGTGTGAGTATAATGTCACACCTGATAATCCCAGATCTTGACCAGGCGGTCGTCAGCCCCTGATATAAGGTAGGGCTTGTCTCCTCCGTTGTAGTAATCAATGCAGTTCACCCCCTTCTCATGTCCTTCCAGGGTAAAGTTGGGAGTCCTGGAGCCCAGCTGCCACACCTACAGCAGTGAGCCACAGATGGTGTGCTTAAAGAGGATTTATGAAGCATTCAGGAAAATGGGTTATCAGAAGTACAATGAGACCACATTTCCCATGAATCCCATAAAAAGGTGCCTTCTGCATTCATTTAAATTGGAAAAACAGCACTGCTTCTCCTTCTTCTTCTCTGAACAGAGACAAGTCTCATCTGTGTCTTATTGAGACTCTCCTCCGTTCAGGAAATCCACTCCTCAGTTTGCAGCCAGCTAGCAGATCAGCTGACAGGAATCACTGTGGAGTCATTTCAGTAGACACTTAAAGCACAGACAGGACTCATGGTGTACCTTAACAGTTCTGTCCAGAGAGGCGCTGGCAAACTGGTTGTTGTCTTTGGGGTTGAGGACAATCTGCATGACGTAGTGAGTGTGTCCCTCAAACACTTGACTACACGACCACTTTCTGTCCCAGTCCCACAGTTTGATCAACATGTCATCTGTAAACAGACAAATAGCAGCAACGGTGAGTCAATGCTGAATATGCTACCTTTTTGGTTTCTCGGAAGGAAAGACCAGCACTGAGCTAATGCAGCCTCCAGGCTGCAGGATTAGAAACCCATGAAGAAAATGTGATTCTTTGTTTTCCTCCTACCACTGCTGGTGAGGATGTAGGGCTGCGTCGGGTGGACAACGATGCAGCGGATGTAGTCAGCGTGAGCCTCAAACATGTGAACTCGCTCCAGAGTGTTGTAATTGAACACACGGATTTGCATATCATCCTAGGGACAGACAGAGAGACAGACAAATGCATGTGGTCCTTCACAGAACAATGCACTGTACTACACTGATGGGTAGAAAACCACAGAATCACTAATCCAATCTATTTAGGGTTATTGTTGCAGATGTATTGATAGTACAAAATAATGTGCACAATAAGCAGTGAAACACAAGTAATATTTCTATATTTATTAAAGTGATTTGTCTTGTGTTTGATCCAGTAGCTTCCTACCCATGGGGAGACCGGCTAAAGTTAATCCAGTACCATTCAGTTTCAACAGTTTGTCATTTGTAGCGTCTATATTTGTAAATTCAAACCTTATCATTAACTTTTTTTCTGAATGTTTGCTCATTTGAACTTGACTTTCTATCACACTGGAAAGAAAGACAACCAACATGAATGCTCATACTGAGTGGTGCTACTTACTGCTCCAGCAATGATCCAGTGTTTCCTGGAAACAAACCTGGCCACTCTGACAGGCAGGTCGCACAGCTCAAAGGTTTTCACCATCATCTACACACACAGGAGTCAGGTCACATTAACAGGAAATACACACTTTTGTTTGTGAGAGTGAAAGACTCTGGTTTCAAAGGGATGGTGACCTGGGTCTCATGGTTCCAGACCACCACAGTGCCGCTGTAGAGACTCGCCACCATCCAGGGCTCAGTGGGGTGCAGGTCCACACTCTTCACCCGGTCTGACCGAGAGGTCAGCTTCCGCTTTATGTCCAACCGCAGAGGCTATAAAATAAGATTTAAGAAAGACTAGGAAGAATGCTGATTAAACTGAAAAAAAGGAAAATACTCATTGGCACCAGTCTAATCAGGCAAATAACCAGCTCCTCTTTACCATATGGATGTTCAGAAAAATGACAGCAAAGGAGGGGGTGTGTCTGTGATTAATATGCATGCCTGTCAGGACTGGAGCCTCTCACATCTGATGATCGTCTTTTCATTTGCCAGCTTTAAAATGGATAAATGACTGTTCAAAAACATCCGTAACGAATCTCAATCAAATCAAATCAAAAGCCTTTATTGTCATTATGTGACGGTGCAGAACTTTGTCAACCAGGGTAAAAACATGACAGCTGTTTGAGCTGGTTTCAACTTAGAGGAGCATAACATATTTGTAGTTTTTTTGTTTCTGTTGTTGTTTCAGATAAGCTAATACTTTTACTGTCTTTAAGTGGGAGTTTCCACTGTTTATGGGCAGTAAACTGAAAGGTGCCTCGTCCCGCTGACCAAACAGTGAAAACGTTTAAAAACCTCTGAAGAAGTTAAATTTACGGTGTTTCCTCTGTTTCTTTCGCCTACCATGTTTCCACGTCAGTGACTTTCTGCGGTGCTGCCCGGCAAAGTGTCCGGCCTCCTGTGGCTCCAGTCCGGCTTCTTCTCTGGTCCTCTGTGGACAAAGTTTTGTGACCGAAGAAGAAGACGGGCTGCACAATGACTTCCGGTATTTAGTTTCGCAATAAATGTCAAAGTAGTTCTGGTTATTTAACACTTAACATTTTGATACAAAAGTCCAAATATGGTTTTATAGTTTTCATCATGATTCGGCAAAATTAGGCTAAAATGATAATTATTATTAGCTGGGAATTCATTTCCGGCTGTGTAATAATGAAAATCAGAAAGAATGGAAACAATAAATTTGAACAGCACTTTATGGTATATGGGTACATGAATTATCATGACTTCACATATGACTAAATGGTTTTAAAATCATCCATTATTTAATTTAGTACTATTATTTCGTAACTATTAGGATTGTGAAGGATTCAACTGAAAAACACCTAATGCTTCCCAGTCATGGATGTAATAAAACTATTTATATTATATCCCAGCGGGCACCTTGAGGTCAATTTGATGTTGCGAAATAGTCAAAATTTTGACTACTATCATAAGTAGTCTGCAGAAGCTTTGACATTCCTATTGTCGTATAGACATCCAACAAAGGGATCAATCCTACATCGGGTTACTGTGCTATACATTGTAAGTCAAAATACTTGACATCAAATCAGCGTTGCTGCTCAATATCTGACATCAAACTGCCGTTAATTTGGTGTCTGACCAAAGTTTGACATCATCTTGATTTACATTTTTGACCAAATCAGGATATAATTTTGATTCAACATTTGATATCATCTTGATGTCGCATTTACATCAAATGCCCGCTGGGATGTGAACATTTTACTTGGACATTTTTTTTGTACTTGCACACTATTTAATTTCTATTTGCACTGTTTTCGTATTTATTTTAGGATTTAGTATTTTAGTTTTACTATGGATATGTTATGTTCTTATTTCTGCATTCTGTATTTTTAACATGTGCTGCTGGTTACTTCTATCTAAAGTTTCTATCTCACCATCTCCCAGCGTCCATATAAACTTTATAATTTACATTTGTAAGTGGTGCTTTCCCATAGCTGTAATGTTGCGACGCCTACAAACACTGTGGCGCAGTTCTGATATTTGAACATTTCCTTATGGACGCTAATGTCATGCTTTTATTTTGAAGGCCAGCTCTCTGTCGCTGTGTGACTTGGCGCTGCAGCTTCTTTTGGAGATCTTTTGGAGACGTGGATCCTGCAGCTTCCTGTGGGAGGAGCAGAGAAGCTGCAGAACATGTTGTACCTGCGAGCCACTCTGCAGAAATACCATAGTTTACTCTGAAACAAGCCGCCATGTTTGCTTTAGAGCCTGAAACTCTACAATTTACTGCATTTATAGAAGTGGTCTGGTGTTTTTAGAATTTTAGGTTGAATATGGAACTTTAATGAGTTATATTTTGAGTTTTAGTTTGGAGTGCATCATCAGAGCTAGAAACTTTTGTATAAATGCTCTATCCATATACATATTGGAATATACAGTTTGTACTGTGTGTCTAAATATCTATATTTGTATGTCCTTCTTAAACTGGAAAAGGAATAATACACAATGGCTGCACAGTTAAAAAAAACATGCAGCTTTCAACTGCAAACTTTTTTTTGATGCCATTTGAATTTCACCCTGAATGCATATATGATGTTTCACAAACATAGCATTTAAAAAATATAGTTTCAAGACACAGTTTGACATGGTATATCACTTGTTTTGTGAAAAACCACTCATTGAGCTATATTTCTCATCTCACATAAAGTACGTCACCAACATTAGTTAGCTGAGTTTGCTATGATCCACATTATCTGATGTGTTTTACTAAACGCTTTTACATCATTTTACATTTACATTAAACTATCCAATTTTTTTTGCATTTTTTCACCTCTCCATATGTTTACATAGTAACTAATTGTTTGCTGTCAGATCACTGTTCTGGATATCAAATTTTGTGGGCTGGAGATGGAGTAAAGCATGAGCTTAAACCACCAGGGTGATCCAAACACAATTAAAAAAGTAGACTAAACATGTATTTTCACTCAATTTATTACAGGTCTTGACAGTTACATTATAAATATGCAGATACATGCAACACATGACAGACGGTTTTTCATGCATAAACTTTGTCTTATTGGGCCTTCTTAAATACTTGGTGGCAGACTTTGTCGAGTACGGTGATCTCCTGAAAAAGAGAAGACGCAGACCTTTAGACCACCAGTCCAACATGATGTAACTTACATAATTGGGCACCTATATATTTTAGATAGCAGTTCCTAATCTTGTTTATTGTCATGGTGATAGTCTTATCTAATTGAGAGTTGGGAAATATTGGATCAAGTCAAAGTGTGTTTGTGGTCAACTTCAGAGGCTAGATTGTGACCACATGGTAACATTTATTTATTTTCGACTGCTTTTAATTCCCATGGTTCAGCCCATTTCTCTCACCAGGTGTAGCAGGTCTCCTTCGATCCAGTGTTTCCAGCCACGATTGTCTTTCTCCCCCTTCTGAACACACACCAGCTTGTCACCATCCCAGGTAACCAGTGTCTGAGGTTACCACACAAAAAGACACAGATAGAGGTTATTATTACCCATAATCCCGTGCTTTCCTGTGACATAGAGGACAGTGACCCCACCTTGACCTTGCGGTTGTCCAGGCCCTTTGTGTGCTCCTCAAACTCCTCCCCCACGGTGAAGTTGACTTCGTAGTTCCTGAAGGTGCTCAGGGTCTTCGTTTCAAACTTGTCTCCATTCTGAACGATCACTTTCGTCTGGTGCAGGTGTGAAGCTATCTTTCTGGTGGCAAAGTCAATGTCTGCAAGCATGATCAAATGGGATTTCATGTCAGTCAGCTGGTGTGTAGTTGGGACTGTTTTTCAGTCTAAGTCCTTGCACACACTTCCTACCCAACAACACCCCAGGGCCAATTATTATGATTCCTCTCCCACTGGCCACTTTGACAGTCTCATTTACCCTTTTAAAAATGACCTCCATTTAGTTCAAATGAGCTCCTCCGCCCTATTTAGCATTGGGAACCTGAAGCACCACCCCGACCGTTTTAGATATTCATATCCCATTTGCCTCAACGGGAAAATTCAATTTCTTCCCGTTACTCTTTCAGAAGTGGCCTCTATATTTACTCATCTAAATAATATTTTTGACCCATCTCCATAAGGGTGTCATTTTCCTATCAGCTTGATGGAAATGAGGCTGAGGCATTCAGGATTTCCCCGGATTCTGTGTGAGAGCCGAGCGTACAGCGGTTGATTTTATGAATTGCAGATAGAGTCGTGCATAATGAAAGTGTTTCTGGGGCCTGATCAATGACACGACAAAAGAAAGGGTGCCAAGCTATACTCTCTCTCTCTCTCTCTATTTTAAATGACAAGCTGGACTGCTTCCTGATCCATAGTTGGAAATTGTCTTCCTTCTCAGCAGATCAGGAGGATGAAAATGCGAAGAAGAAGAAAAGTAATATTTATTTGGTGCAGTAACAGATACCGCTCAGAGAGTGGAGGTTAACCTGGCCTGACAGCAGCTCTGTGAGGAAATGAAGCATTCCTCTTTTTCTCTCTTTCTCTTCACACTGCTGCTCTCTCACTCTTTCTGTCACACTCCACCTTTTCTGCTCCGGCCTTCCCTCCCTACTTGGCTGCATCTCTGAATGCAAACTCCTCACTGACTCCTGACAAGCCTCCCCTTCTGGGCCATGATACCTTTAGAAGGCTATAAGAGGGAAACTTACCGAGGGCCTTCATGGCTTCCTCAAAGTTCTCGTTGCTCACCATCTCCCAGCGTCCATTGTAATCTGCAGGCATTTTTTACCGGTTAGTGAGTGGAGGTAGATCGCACTTTGCTTTTGTGCTCGACACACTAAGAGAGAGAGAGAGACAGTACCAGCTCAACCCTTTTATATATACACTGTGTGTGTGTGTGTGTGTGCGCGCCAAAGGACAGGGTCCACCTGATAATTCCCTCAGGACAATGTGTGTGTGTGTGTTTGTATGATAACAAGATCAGGCTTACATTGTGCATTGTCCACACGCACGCATCATATTACCCTCAAATTACCTGCAGTGTGCTTCTGCAGGTATGCTTCTGTGCCCATGCACACTGACTTGGAGGATTTTTTTCAATCATCATTTCCTCCCAGCTTGACTGTTCATTCTAATGCACTGGACTGGAGGGAAGATGGGAGATGAGCAGTGATTACCTCAGCTGCCCTCTCATTCCTTGAGTCTTTCTCAAACCTGCAACAGAAAGGTTTCCTTCTGGTTTCATATGAATTTTATTAACTCAAACACAATTCCACATGAAATTACAGCCTTTTTTGCTGCAGAAACGTCTCAAGACTTGATACAATCAAGCTAAGATAAAACGCCTATGCTTGAACTGGCTGGAGCTACACGATCAGCTAGAAAGTGTCAGCACATGTTTGTGCAGAACAACTGAGCTGATTTGTGTTTCATGGTTACACAGGTCACGTTTGTATTGAGCTTACAGCCTCTAGACTGCAGTTCATTATTTATGGTTAGGAAATGTGAAATTGATTTTGACTCTTCTAATAGACCTCTCTGTTCATTATCTTGTACTTCAGCAGTGACCATAATCAATACAGTTTGCTTTGTGGTGAAAACAAGATGATATGGTTTCACCATCAGCGTTCTAACTGACTGTGACTCCAGTTTGGTCTTGTGCAGATGGGGTTACATGTGGAGGGTCAAAGGTGAGGCGGGCGGTGTGTCTCATGGTTTATCAGCGCTGATAAGATGCAGTGATTTGCAGGAACACTTATCTCTATAACTGCAGGCTATGACCTTATTTCAGTGTCTGATTGCACCTAATTCTATCTAATTGTTTTGTGTAATGACAAAGAATGATAATCAATGCATTACATAAAACTATCAATTAATGTACATACAGTGGGTGACACAGGCAGATGTTTAAAATAGCTCAAATGAAACCCTCTATAGAGTATTTGCACTGAACAGAGGGCACACATCGTTTATACTGTGTTTTACTGTGTATTATAGTAGTTTGAAATATAGTGTATAGTGATTATAGTGTTTGCTTATTGATTTGTTAATCACATCTGATTAAACACACACACAGTCCTGAATGTAGTGTTTAGCTGTAAAAGGAGTGATTGTTATTTTCTGAACTAATCCCAGCATGGTGGCTAGGTCACACACTTTCTCATCACAGCTAAAGAGTCCACTAAAATATGTTTCAGAAAACATTTTATGAGAGAAATAGGTGTCACAGTAACAGATTATTGATTCATTGATTAACAGCTCCTCACAGATGTTAAGGCTCTTCCCAGATGTGTATATAAATAACTTTTTTAATGGCATTTGCTCCAATCTGCCTATTGATGCTTTAAGGATGTCTGGCTGTTGATTTATTAGTCACAAATATTTCAAGTTAATTTGAGTACATAACTTACCATTCAATACTGTATCTGCACCATAAAATTGCACTTTGTCACACCTATATGCATACAAATTTACATACAAAATGCAAAAAATATTTTTTGCAATGAGGATGGCTTTTCTCCAGCTTTACCTCATCTCAACTTCAGGGCTGGTGACTATTTTATTCATCTGACCACACAGGGGCAATGTTGTTGCACATAACCCAAAGCTCCTCCTTACAGGAGGTTCCTCTGGACACCTTGTGGTCTGTGCAAATATAGTACTACCACTGCGATCAAAGTTAAGATGACACAGAGCCATCTGCTAACCGAGGGCTGACATGGGTTTCTGCTTTCGTCAGGTGAATCACAAACAGTTTGTAAGAAGTTGTAAGAAAGCAGGTTAAAGAAAGAGTGGCTGATTCGCAGTAAATATCCAGGCAAAGACAAGAAAATATAAAAATGGAAAAAGATCCTATAAGTAAGAAGTCAGGATCCAGTTTTGCATGCACACACATGCTCGCCTGCATACCAGTGCACATAAACACAGTATCTCATAGACTTATGCAAATGCAATTAGAGTTGTTTTAATAATGCATGACGGCGGATTAATTTTTAATTCTGCCTAATTCACACCTAATGACACTTCCTGCACCCCATAACCTTGAAGAATCACACATGCACACTGTTGCTCTGTCTTTGAGCTGATCATGTGCTCGTTGATGCTGAATGTTTCCACATTTATGCACCTGAACCTGGCTTCCATTCACACCTTCCAGCTTACATACTACATGCACAGTGGGTGTATCCTGTGTGACTCAATTCAGTTTGTCTCATTAGCGCGCCATTCAAAGCAACACATTACTAAAAGTCTTTATATCTCCACTCAGCTCCCACGGCAGCCCCCTTCATCTCTGCCTCCTCCAGTTTCAAACCAGCAAAGGTCAGATTAATCACCATCCTTACAGGACACAAATGTTTGAGAGATGTCTGCCCTTTGTTATGAAGCCTGAGTGGATTTCAACAGAGAATAGATATATTTGTAATGTATTTCCATCCCACCCGTGGACTGAGTCTTGCTGTGTGCTTTGATGTCCCAGTGAGAATTAAAAGGGGCCCCAGTGTTCCCACACAACTGAATGAGTTTTGCTTTTATCCTCCTTATGGAAACACTTCAGAAAAAAAGAAGCACAGCCGTAGTGTTACATGAGCTGTCGATGCAAGATGAAAAGTAGCCATGTAAGAGGAGATTGCACATATGGAAGGAATGCATGTGCCCACACACACACACACACACACACACACACACACACACAGAAAATTGCATTTTCCTTCTCAAAAACCTTTCCAATTTCAGGCTGAGGACAAAAACTAGGTGAGTGCCAGTCCATTTATGTAGCTTCCACACACACACAAATAGTGTGCAGTCCTTTGGAGAGCAGAAAATAATAAGCCTGCAGGTTGGACAGCCTTGATGTCAATAGACGAGGTCCATTCAGGTGCCACAGACACATTCTCAGAGCAAGGCATCTGGGGAGACACATTCTGAGCCAAGATCACCCTGTGTGTAGGCATGTGCTAAATGGCCTGACAAAAAAAGAAATGCTCTGTGCATTTGTATCCTGTCATGAATGTATGTAACTGGACGAGGGGTCCTTTATCCATTTATGCATGCTGAATGCCTGACCGTCATTGCACTCCTACTTTGATCTGCTGTTCATTGACCTGCACATAAACCCATCCCACCTCCATAGAGTATAAATCAAATTGCATGTTCCAACTCTGCATGCGTCATCCACCCCCCCTTGAGTGCATGAATCTTGTGATCCTGACCTCTACTGATCCATGTGGTTCAATCCTCACCGTCCACCTCCAGAGAGGAGCAGATAATCATTGGAAGAAAACATACTGTAAGCTCTCTTATTTTTGGGTGGGGGGGGACTTTTTGTCCCTCAGGAAGTTTGAGCTGGAAAGTAGAGAGGGGAATAAGGGGATGACAATGCTAAATATTTCATGTTTTCCTCTTGGTAATTCTGTATGAATGAGACCTCGTTTTTTCACAGAAACATGAGCAACCGGGACTTATTGAGGGAGCCTGGAAAGCTCTGTGTTTCTCCCTATTTTTTGCCTCTCTGCTCTGAAATAGGCCTGGGTGGTGATGCATAATGCATGGGGCTTCCTATGTGGAGCTGGAAAAAGGTTGTGGGTCCTGGGGGATCAGGGAAAGGGTGTCCAGATTCTGCATTCTGCAGTGTAGGCCCGGGCACATCAGATAAAGGAGATGGAGGAAAAAGATTGCTTTGCCCAGCACTTGCTCCTTCTTTTTGCTGAGACTCTCCTGTATATTGTGATTATTCTGGTTTTGTTATAAATGAGAGACATGCCTTGTGTACCGATGTGTACACTGCTGACATACTTTTGGAAATATGCCCTCTATATTTGAGGAAGGTCTCCTCATGATGTTTTTGTCTGTCACCATTTTTCTCCAGTGGAGGTTTCCTGTGTTCTGCTTTTATCAAGAAACTAACTTTTCCACCTCAGCCAAGTCAAGAAATCCTTTTTGTGAGATTTCATCTGTTTTTCATTAGGATATCTGCCAACTGCACTCATGCTTTTTGCTGGATGGAAACACACTTAAAGTGATTTTCATGTGATTCAGGTGATTTTCAAGACTCACCTGAGCTTTGCAGGCATGTGTCCTTACAAACTGTCTTATCATGTAGTGTGGAACATGTTGTCCTGTCGGCTGTGGCTCAAGAGGAGGAGAGCAGGTTGTCCAGTAATTGGAGGATCAGCGCCTCTCGTCCTTGAGCAAGACACTGAACCTCCCTAAGGATGTCATTGGTGTGCACTTAGACCCTGATTGCCATATGGAAGCATGGTTGCAGTTTTGAACACTTGGTTAATGTCAAACAAAACTGCTTGGTTGTGTTAAGGAAAGATTTTGGCTTAGGTTAAAGTAAAGACTTTCTGTTAGGTCTTAAAGGACTAGGACTTTGAGGCAGACAGTTGTTGGTTGACTTTTGGTTCCACACGAAACATGAACACTATGAACAGCCTCTTTGGTGAAAGTAATCCATCCATCCATCCATCCATCCATTTTCTCCCTCTTATCCTCTCATAGGGTCAGGGGGGCTGGAGCCTATCCCAGCTGTCTTAGGGTGAAAGACAGGGTACACCCTGGACAAGTGTCCAGTTCATCACAGGACACATAGAGACAGACAACCACTCACACTCACATTCACACCTATGGTCAATTTAAATTAACCAATTAACCTAATCCCCATGCATGTTTTTGGATGGTGGGAGGAAGCTGGAGTACCAGAGAGAACCCACACAGACATGAGGAGAACATGAAAACTCCACACAGAAAGGCCCCGGGCCGGGAATCGAACCTTGTGACAGTCATGTCTTTATTTATTGTCTATTGCTGCTGAGTGAAATGACACATTAGAAGTAGAGATACCACAGGAAATGACTTAAATAAATGCTGTACTATTCATCTGCCATTTGGTGAGACCAGGCTGAACATTTGTTGGTGTAATCTCAAATCGGAAACAAGTGGTAATGTAATCAATTCCCACTAAATACTTAATAATACTTTGGTATCATTCTGTCTTTGTTCCTGCTTTGAATTCCTTTTCTAGCACACTGGCTGGCCAGGATTTGGTGAAGTGAGGAGAGATAGGAAGAGGAGAGGAGCTATGGGAATGAAAGCCTGTTGTGCTGAGACAGTTGGTTGCCAGTCCATCTGCGTGGAGATAGAAAGTGCTCCAGTTGTCACAAACATTGTGCATTTCTGCCTGCAATGGGGAGAAAAGAAGGATGGAAAAAAGGAAGATGACAAGAAGAAGTGAAATACGAAGTGGCTGGAATGAAGGAAACTGTGAAAGACACAGGCAGCATAAAGGGAAAGGCCTCACTGTAAGACTGGTGATGTGAGGAATAAGAAAACTTTGGCCCAGGTTCACATCTAATTTCTCTTAGTTATTTGGCCTTTCCGCTCATGAAGCTTTCAATCTCAGAGGTCTTCAGGGGGTCCAGATTATCTCTTTCGTTTGGAGAAAATGAGCTGAGCTGGAAGCTACATTACCTCCCCTGCCTTATGTGAGCTCATTTTTCCCACACCACCGTTAGCTCGCCAAAGCCATTTGGAGATGCACAGTGGAGTGTTTCCATGTTCATCAGTAAGTGCCTGGCATTCCTTCAGTCAATTATCAACAGCACTGTCTCTGTGTGATAATTCACGCCTCGGGCTTGTGTCTCTGCGCCAGCATGGGCATGCAAGGGACATTTTGATGGAGGTTTTAAGTAGATATTTCAAACTAGTATTCGGTTGTCACTCCTCCATGCTCACACTTGAGAATAAGCGGTATGATGCAAGTGCATTATTTAAATTAGCTGCGACTGATGCAGAGCGAGTTAGTGCCTTATAATTGTACAGCCTGTATTTTATTATTACAAGAACGGGATGGGATAACACCACCCACGATGCCAAATCTTCTGTGGGGAGGTGTGTACAGATGGGCAGCCTCCAAATTCATAATGTTAGATGACCTCACAGCTGCTTGTAGCCAGTACAGTCCTGTATTCATTGGTGCTACTTCATGGGAATAACTGCATCTCTATTTGTCTCCCGGTAGCACACCTTGATGCAGTACTTAAAAACAGTATATGTTATATTTTTCATGTCATATTCTCTTTCAGCTTTCGTATACCATATGCTGTCGTTTTGTCTTTCAAGATAATAAAATTCGAAGATATCAGTCCATCTGAGGGATTGCACTGTAGTCCCAAAGTTCCCTTCAACATCACGACAGCGTCACTGTCAGAAATGAAATAACAGAAGAGCATCTTGCATATAGAGCATAGCCAAAAAACAGCCAAAAAGAAGATCCATCAACCCCTGTCTCCTGGAAATGACATTAATATACTTGGCACTATAGCAAATGTGTTTTGGAGGAAACCTAATGGATCATGTTTAATTATTATAAACATACAAAGGCAACTTGTTAATTACTGAACTCACAAAAAAAAAATAAATCAGAGTAATGTATGGCATATAAATAGGCTGAGTAGAGATTGATGGAAAACTGTTGGGATCAAATAGGAGTTTGACAGAACTTAAATCTTAATGGATGTTGGTGCAAAATATGTCACCATGTTCCACAATGATCGGCTTTTAGCATTGATAGTCTTGTTGTTGTCTGTATTTCCATGTTGTCTTGTCATTTCAGTTTGAAACACTTCCTCTTATTTAAAAAGTCAAGTCTCCGTCATTCTGTGCCAGTTCGTCTTGTCCTCCATGTCACAAACCAACAAACCTTCCAAATCATTTCTAGTGAGTCTGTTTTTCGATCCTTTGTTTGCTCAGAGTAGTTTAGTTCTCCTCCTTGGTGGGAGTTTTTTTTTCTGTTGGTACTTTCTAGTTTAAGGTTTTCTTGTTTGAGTTCGATTCCGGATTGATTTTTGTTTGTTTGTTTGATTTCCGTTCCTTTGTAGAGATTAGTTTAGCTTTTGGTTATTTGCTATATGTTAGAATGAAATCTTCCTGCTTGGAAGTGATATTGATTTTTTAACTCTTATCAGTCTTAGCTTGTAGTTTTTGACTTGTTCTGTCAAATGAGCATTGTTTTATTATTCTGAATACATGTACTGTATTTTGGTACTTTGTCTGTGACTCATGCTATCGGGTTAAACCATAGATAAGGAATATTTGTTTAAATGCTCATCATATAGCTCCCTGCACAGAGTGTAATACAAGTATTGTTAGGCCTTTCCCACATTTTGTTGAATTGTATATTATCCTGGTGATAATTGCAATAAAGCATATTGTTGCCATTTTAAGAGCATTTTATGTCAGTGATATCATGATTATTAAGTATATTACAATATTAATGCAAGTACATCCTTTTAAAGACAAACTTTTAATTCTAAGGAATATTCGAACATTGCAAAACAGACATCAAACACAACAGACACTATATACAGTAGGTTAGCAAAAATAACTGAGGAAATCATGTTGATTTATAGAACATTAAGTCAATAACCTAAAAACTATAAAAGCATGTTTATATATATTGTACAATAACTCATCAGTGTTAAAATGATTGAGGTCAGGTCCATACATTGTGGGATAAGTCAATTTAGCTCCTCTTGACAGATCTGAAGCGTCCTTCTGCAGCAGCTGCCTGATGTTGGCTCCACTTTACTGATAATGTGGAGAAATACCAGGCCGGCTGTACTGTACTGAGGTTATGTATAATGATGAGTTGAATGGTATCCTAGTAACACGTCTTCTTGGTCTTCTGGCAAACTTAGTCCACATCCTTATAAGCGCTTTGATGCCCATTGTTTCTGTGTTCACTGATTTTACAAGAAAAAGCAAGAAAATCAGAAAGGCCTTGACCTTAATGTGGCAGGATGTTCCACACCTGTGGTCCCGTTGGCTTCCAGTGACATGCCGAGCAGATTCAGTGTTAGGTTCGAGGCTGCATTGTGTTCTCACAGATTATCATGTGGTTGAAGACGCTCATCTAACAAGTAAGAGGGTTTTTAATGTCACTTCCAGGTTTAAGCTATAATTGGTTATTCGGCTGTTTTGTTCAGACTTTTAAACTTGGCCCTCTATAACTGCTTCTAACCCCACTTTTCTGTCTCTCGCTGCCCCAGGCTGCACTGTCTCAGCTAACATTTATTGCCAGTTATAGACCCTATGAATAATAGATCCTGATTCTATTTAAGATCCTTGACGAGGACAAATGGTACGGGGCTACACTGGCCAATATTTCTCCCTCCACTGCCCTAATAGGATCCCTCTTTCCCTGCACTACTGCAGTCATTTTTCCTCCCTTTCATATTCTCTCTTGTCTTCCCCTTTGTTTCCTTTTCTCTTAGTGTGCCACACTTTCTTCCAGGTCCCTGACACTATTTTAAAGAACTGGAATTGTTCCAGACGGTGTGAAGGGTATTATAGAGGCGTAGCTGTAGCACCATGACAGATGAAGCCAGTGTCGACCAATTGTGGATAGCGGGGTAACGATCTCTGCGGTTTTGTAGTGGACTGGCCCTGTAGTGTCATAACCAGGGAGATCATTTGGATAGTGGACCATAATACAACTATTGGCGATATGATCCAAACATCACGATCAATGCTTATCAATTTATTATGTGTGTATAGCTTACCTGTGTACATCATCCACAGGAGTATTTCACCTGTTCTGGGGCCCAACAATGATCCAGCTTCAGCGTGGCAGAAAGTTAGACTATTTACACGCTGCAGAGAAGCCAGAGAATATGTATATATTAAACTGTAACGGACATATAGGCCTCAACAGGCACACTTCTGTTGGTATGTCACTCCAGCACCAACTATGATGACCAATGCAAACTGCTTTCTAACTGTTATATTGCTCTGTCTTCTGTGAAATCACCGGAGGAGTTCAGTAAAACACTCTCTCTATCGAATATCTCTGCAGAAGTTGGTTCAGCAGAAATGCTGTTTTTCTGTGCACTATAAGTCTACTCCTGTGAAAACACTGGCATTTTCTCATCAGTGAGATGTAAGAGCGATGTGAACAGAAGACAGCGGTAGATCAGGAGCTTGAGTTTCCATCCCATCACTCAGTGACAGCTGGAAATGCTGCGCTCACACACCATGTTGCAAATAGAGAGGTTGCTACACTGATGAGTTTCATACAGAGAGCTGCTCTTTTTGTTTGCCTCTTGTCAGTCTCTCCTATCCAGCTTTCTTTCCCCCTCGTCTATCTTCATCTGTCATCATCCATGTTTTGTTGTTCATAACTCCTGCTCAGGCTCTCCAACTGCATGGAAGAGAAGTGAATTATAATATATAATTTAATGCATGAAGATCTATCCAAAGCCTCAATGTGCTATGCTCTGCTCACAGGATAAGAGCTCCAACCACTCAGCCTCAACACTCAGCCAACAAAGACGTGGAAACGAAATTCACATTGCATGTTTTTCTACTGTGTATAATGGTCTGCTCAGGGGACTGACAAGAGGAAAATATACTGCACTTGGTGGTTCGCTAACAATATTGCAGTATTGTGAAGAATGCATTAGCCTGTTGGAAATATCCAGCAGCGAGTCTGACTGGCAAGTCGGCGGATGCACTGAGCCAAGCCACATTAACAAGCCATGGCATCAAAATTAATTACTTCAAATCATCATTGATTGCTCTCGCTGGGAAAAACAAGAATGCAAATACCCTCTGTTTAGTTTATGGCTGCAGGAGATTACAACATACCTTGCTTTAGCGAAACGGAAACATTGTTGAGGAAACCACAATTTATTTAAGACATGGATTTTTCTTTAGAAAAATAAATTATCCAGTTGTCATGAATGTTATCACTACTGCTGCTTTTTGTTTTCTGATTTGATACCTTTATTTCATATTGATCTATATAGTTTATTCATGTACCCAGTATGTCAAACCATAGTGTATTTTGTGTCTTTTTCTTCTTTCTATGCATGAGTAGTTAACATGGTTTTTATTTGGAGTTTTGATGATTTATGTGTGGAGAAAAAGGTGATCCAGCGTATGGAGGAGGACTTTCACAAAAACCTCATCAATTCAAAAACCTTTTGACAGTTTTTATGTAACCTACCTATCTACCTAATGGCAGGTAGCCGTGACAAACGAAGGATAAATCTATTGATTCAAACCTACGATTGTTTTGTTTCATTGTCATTTTCACAAGACGTCTGAAACATTACAATGATGGTGATAACCACTTATAACTCCAATGGATATGATGATATGATATAAGAAGATATTGGCTGCATGATTTGAAATGTAAAATTGCATGTTTTTGTATAGTTTGTCCCATATTTACTCAGTGAGTGCCATTGATGTACATATACAGTACATCAATGTATTTTTTTTTCAATGGCTGGCACAAGAGGGCGCTCTCACGCACCCTGTGGATTATTTTGGGGATTCTGGGATATGTAGTCAGCACATAAAGAGAGCAAAGCCACAGAGATTGAAGCAGGAATAACAAGCATGTGGGAGCAGGCATTTGATGCAGAATTTGAGAAAGGTATTGCCAAAAGAATGTCAAACAAGCAGTCAATATTCACAGCAGAAATGGTAGCAATAATAATCAGTCTACAGTGGGTAGAGCAGCTTCAACCAATTAAAGTAGTTATATGTTCAGATTCTGCAGCTGCAGTGTAAAGTTTTAAAACTGGAGAAACAACTCGAGAAGATCTTCTGCTAGAAGTGTGATTTTATTAAACTTACAGCATCTTGGGATAGATGTCCACTTCTGCTGGATCCCAGCTCATGTAGGTATCGATTGAAATAAGAAAGCAGCCAAACTGGCTAAAAGTGCATTAAACAAAAATGAAAATGATATTTTAGAGCTTTGTTTAGGGAGAGGAGAAGCAAAATCAATCATCCATCAGGGAGTTATGACAAAATGGCAGGAAATATGGAATAATGCCACAAAGGGTAGGGATTGTCTGTCAGAGTTAAAAGGTTCAAAGGATGTGACTAGGACACACAGGACTGAACAGTACCTTGTTTATCATGAAAAATTAATTTCCCAGGTTGGGATCAATACAGTAATTCTATTCTATTCCAAAAACTGTGAATCGGATAAATGTGAAACTTGTGGACTTAGGGAAAATGTTGAACACATTCTATTTGGGTGTCAAAAATATAGTACAGAAAGGAAGAGGCTGAAGGATAGTGTGGCTAAAATAGAAAGGGAATGGAGCATTCAAGGGCTTCTAGATGTAGGAGAAAAACAAGTGGTGGTTCTTAAGTTTATGAAACAGGCTTAATGTCCAGAATATGATTATTTATAGCTTAGTTTTTTTTTTATATTAATGACTGATTTAATTTATTTTTCTTTGATTTATTAAATGATGAAAAAAATGAAATAAACTGGGCGGCATGGTGGTGTAGTGGTTAGCACTGTTGCCTCACAGCAAAAAGGTACAGGGTTTGATTCCCGGCCCGGGGCCTTTCTGTGTGGAGTTTGCATGTTCTCCTCATGTCTCTATGTGGGTTCTCTCTGCTACTCCGGCTTCCTCCCACCATCCAAAAACATGCACGGGGATTAGGTTAACTGGTTAATTTAAATTGACCGTAGGTGTGAATGTGAGTGTGAGTGGTTGTCTGTCTCTATGTGTCCTGTGATGAACTGGACACTTGTCCAGGGTGTACCCTGTCTTTCACCCTAAGACAGCTGGGATAGGCTCCAGCCCCCCTGACCCTATGAGAGGATAAGAGGGAGAAGATGGATGGATGAAATGAACCCAGTTTAAAGTCATGAAGTTACACTCTCCAATACAGTAGGTGGCAGCATGCACCTCAAACGTTGCTTTGTAGCCCGCCATTAAAAGAAGAAGAAGATTGAAGCAGGAAGTGGAGATGTGGTGTGGTCTTTTTGGTGAAAGTGTCCTCTATTCTACCTCTGATAAAACAAGAATGGAACAAGGTAAAAACAAACATTTTTTTCATGATGAAATAGAGAGTCTCTTCTTTCATTTGAGCTATTCAGTGTTTTCAGAGACATAGTACTAAATATTCTGTGGGTCTAGAAATATGACTGAAAATGGACAGAAACACTGGAACAAGGTAGGCTACTTTCTGTTGTATAAACGGGCTGGCACTCTATCGTGGCCTCTTCTGCTTTGATCTTGATCATTATGATTATTTTAATGCAGTACTAAATTGCTGGAATACATGAATTCATTTGGTTCAGTTAAATTCAAATTTACAGTTTACTTATGTCGTGTTAAAGAATCTGTGCCTCCTGACATCTCTAAAACATCATTTGAGGCCGTCCACATGCAAAGTGAAAAAAAAAAAACATTCATATGAACTTCAAGGACAGAAATCTTAAATGGAGGAGCACACACACACACTTTAGTGTGCAGGAGATTTTACTGCAAATTAACATTATGCTATAAAGCAGAAACTCTCCACAAGCTGGCTAATAGATAATCTACCTTAGTTGTCCATGGTTTTTGAAACACAGAGATGGTCTGACCTCAGTGCAGATCCTTCACAAACCTTGAAAAATGTATGTACTTTATGTCACATATTTTTATATTTCTGCTGTCACAGAAATGCACATATTCATATTCCATATCACTTGCCAGCAGATCTAGCTTGTCACTTGTCAGGGTGATTATCACATTCAGTGTAGCTTGTGGTTATGACACATGTTGAAGTGACTCCTCAGTGTTAATCAGGATCTAATTGTGACAACTCCTCCAAGAGAAAGCAGCAGTGCTGTGAAGCACTTGTACTGTATGTTCAGTTCTTTTGGGGGTGGAGGTGTTCATGTAGACAGAGATACGAGCTTAACTTTATAAGAGTTGGACATAGATTGCATCTCTCCATTTTGCGTTTTTTTTTTTTTTTTTTAAACAGTCCAACGTTGTGACTGCTTGGAGTGAACACAAAGCAGCTGATCTATCAAACTTATATGCTATACCTACAGTGTCTCTGTTCTTATCTCTAATCAGATTTACTCTGAAAGTAAGCGAGCATACACTGCAAGTTATTGGAAATTGTCTAGACTTTTTAAATGTCATAGTGTTATTTACTAGGAGAAACTTTCATTCGGCGGTCCTTGTGGACAAAGTGCTTCCTTTAGATAACCTCTCATTTTACTGCAGCAGTGTCTGGACCACTCAGTCCTGGTCCTGTGCCTCTCTTCCCCTCTTGCTGGCTCAGTAATATGCTCTGGATATTGTGGTTTTGCAGCTGAAGGAGTTTTGTGGTGAACTTCTGAAACACCATGGGTTAGGATGATATCGTGACTGCACAGATAAACCAAACCAAAGCAGCAAGCAGACTGGATTTTAAAAAGGTATAAATCACTTTAAAAGAACATTTGGCATGAAGGGAAATCCTCCTGAAGCTGTGTTTTTATTAGAAGCTCCGCTCTGCAATGGATTGATCTTTCTCTGTGGGACCCTGTGTGAGCTCGTTTATTTATAGAGGCATCTGCGTGTCGACATGCATGCTTCCATCTCCTGCAACACAGCTCTCCATCCCCTCACTGTTCGAGCCAGGCTGGATGCTAACCCATCAGAATATTTTGGGCTCAGTTGTGACAACTGCCTCTCCTCCAGCACCCATGTGGGATGGTGTGTGTTTTCAGTGTGCATGTGGCAAAGCGATAAAAGACAGATGTCAGACCTAGACAGAGATAGCATGGAGAGGAGAGCGGGACAGCCTCGGCCAAGTCGCTTGGAGTGGGTGGAGAAAGTGAGTCGGAGATTGCAGCACAGTGGCACATGTATAATTGACAACCTATGCTTCCTCGCCATCGATTTTATGGCCTTTTCTCTCTGTAATCTACGTTTCCTGGCCGGCACGAAAGATGGTAGTGAGCTGCACTGTATGTCGGTGGCTTGGATGGAAAGGCAGAGCACAAGCTTGGCAAGGAGAATGTGAAGGGGAGAAAATGCTAAGGCGGCCTTGACATTATTTATTTATTTTTCTTCCCTCAGATTTGCTTTTTTACCAAGAAGCAGGTCTGTCACTGATAAAAGCAGCAAGGATGGGAGGTATCAGGGTGAGGAGACGCTGTGCTAAAGCAAGTGAGGGTGTTTTGTTTCAGAAATGTGGGTGGCATCTAAATAGGTGTTGATGTGAAGGGGGGTGCCCTTGGGTTTGGTATTGCTGATTCAGTGCTGAATACATTTTCTCTTCACTGTGTGGGTTTATGCATGCGTGTTGTCTCTTAAAGGGGACAGGACATGTTGATCTTCAGGTTCATACTTGTATTTTCTGGAACATGTTTGCATGCTTTGATGTAAAAATCACACTTTTTTTTCCTTCACTTTACATCTATATATAACTGCATTCACCCTCTGATCTTAGCATGCTAACAGTAGCATAGCTCAAATCACTGCTTGCTCATGATTTGTATAGTTTTTTTTTGTACTTTTAGTACATACTGTAGCTGCCCTTACGAAGTGTGTACTGTTACAGACCTACTTAATGTTCAGTTTTCATGAAAACATCCATGTTAAAGCCAGTCAGTGATGTTGGAGAGCTAGCAAGATTTAAAGTGGCACCTCCTCTAAGCTCCACCCACTCTAAAGCCACGCCCCCTCTCCTGCTAACTGTATTTCTGCAGAGGAGTGTGCTGAATATTTCTGGCAACGGGGAAACGTGATGCAAGACAGAGGGGGGTGTAGGCAGGACGAGACATAGAGGCATCCGATGCTTCTGAACAGGATTACCAACTGTGGTGGATGTTAACCTCATTAATCGCCTTAAAGCTTGACGTTGCTTTCTCTTTTTGATACTAACTTTATTGTTTGACAAATCTAGTGGTTTGTTGAGAACCTGCCTGGCAAATTGACTTTCTAACACTGTCTGACGTCTTTGTTGGAGCATTCTCCATGATTATAATTGTACTTGGAGAGTTAGGAAAGCAGGAAATGAAATTAAACCCGTGGCTCTATGAAACCCAGAACATCCCTTTAATTCAGTACAGTGTTTTTCCCTCCTGTCCACAGCATTTTCTTTGCTGTAGGTCACAGTCACCTTGCCTCATGGTGCTTTAAAATGACAATCACAGTTTGTAATCTGCCACCATCAACAATGTGTCCAACAGCCCCTAGGACCTTGACCTGTAAACACAGCAGTCCACACTGTTATGCTGCAGTATATGCACACACATTCATGGTCACAGCAGAGTAGAGTTCCTTTATTCTCAAATCCACCACGAACACACTGTGAACTCCAACAATCACACACACACACACCACCTGTCTGTCTTACTTTGTCCAGCCCTTATTTGAAAGCATGAGACGCCCTCAGAGAGACAGAGAGGACCAAACATGTCAAGTAGATTAACTAAACCAGGTTATTTCTCTCTCTTTGTCTATTTCACTTGCCTGTTCCTCCTCCTCGTTCTACGTTTCGATCCCACCATCTCCGCCCTGACTCACTTTCTCTCTCCTTGTTTTGTTTGTTTCATTGTACACACTATAATGACAATAAAAGACTATTCTATTCTGTTCTTGTTGTTCCATACATTTCTCTTCTCCTCTCTCTATTTTATCCCTCCATCTACTGAGCTGCACATATTCTCCATCACCTGTTTCTTCTCTGCCTCAGCTCCCTCCCTCCCTTTCTTGGTTCTAACCATCCAGCTAAGTGTGCATTGTTTTTTTGCACCAAACTGTTCCACATCATGGTGTACAATGCGTGTCCACCTCCCCCGTCTCTCTCAGAGCGTTTTATCTCCTGGTACAGTGCTTATCTGTTGTCCCTGGGAAGTGTGAAGCAAATTGAGCCTGGTGGAGGCAGGGAGGGACTGTGTACTGCTTGTTGTTATTTAAATGCAAGGATTTACATTTTTCCAGGTTAACAATTAATTGTGTTATCACAGTATGTGCCTAATTAGCATAAGGGGTATAGCATGCAATTAAAGCGTCCTTTTGTAGAGCAACCTACAGGAAGTATAATTATAAAAACAGGTGAATGATGAGTTCCCACCATCCTTGTATGTTCCTTCTAGTTTCGCCTCGGCTTGTCTTCATGGATGCATTTTTACAAGTGCCTTGGAGGCATATAAGCTGTATGATTTTTTTTTTAATGCAACACTTCCCTTAAGGGCGTGAATGTGCAAATGCACTAATAGGAGTCTCCCTCTGACAGCAAATCTACCGAGGCTCTGTTCTCAAACATGCAGACCAACTTGAAGGAAATGAAGTTCCCGATGAAAGCAAACGTATTAATCAAATAACTTCAATTTTCAGACCAAAGTGAAAGGATTTGCCCCCTGGCAGACTGCAAAAGGTTATTTGATTTCTGAATATGAAGTGATTTTTCCCCACGTCTCTAAATGTCTGTGATTGGCTCAGCTTGACTGAAGGAAGTCATTTACACGACAATAAATCATTTTGTTTTGTGAACAGAAAGTGGGCAGCCCATCTCCTTGAGCCTATTATTGTGAAAAGAAAAATAAGGGTGAATGAATGGACTGCAATTTTGCTAAAAATTGCTTTACAGCAGATCTCATATTCACCCCTGCATGCATGTATAGTGACGGCAGGAGAGCTGCCATGTCAGGGCCTGCTGCTCTTCAGAGGCAGTTCAGTGGTTCAGGACACTTCAATATGAAGACAGGAAGGAACCAGTGAGCAATAAACATCTGTCAAGGGTGCCTCTTACCCAGTGCATCATGGGATATACTCTATTACAGTTACAACAAACTGCTTCATTGCACTTGTTAGGGACTTTTTTCACATTTTCTGCAGGATAATTAACAATAGAGCCTGTGTTCGGTGCAACAGTGTGGAAGGTCAATACTCAAGTTGCGTAACATATTTAGCTACAGTCCATATTCCGCCTACATCAGTGAATAATTGTGATTGTGATATTTATTATAAATCCAACTATGTCTCTTTTCCTTTTAGAAAAGGAGCCTCTTCGAATAAAGAAATGAGGAGGAAACTGCGCTCCACACCCACGAGAAGAAACCTGGTTACGTTTCTGGCCAGCAGTCCAAAGGTATGATCACAACTGCTCACTTTGTCCCATTCCACCTCGATGCATCTCAGGAGTGTTGCCACTCTTTGTAAAGCCCAGTGGGCAAAGCTCAAGGTTACCACACGCTACTCTGTTAAACCTGTTTATTTCTGTTGACAGCTTTATTATAGCCTTCCATTTATTAGCATAGGTAATCAGCCCATACTTTCAGAACCTGTTAGGATTCAAGATGGCAGTCACTAATTGGAAAAGAGAAAGCAATAAAGCACTGTTTGAAGCTGCATCTCCCAACGTTGTCTCTTTGCGTGGGACTAATAAAGCGAGGTCCCTGCAGCTTGGGACAGATTAACTTGTTTTTGTTTTTTTGGCCTCAGATGAAACATATGAAGCGGGTTAATTGCCTTGGCCCAGCTGGTAATGGCAGAGAAATCGTCTAAAGCAGATAATCTTTCCAAATCCGCAGCTCTTCCACAATGCTGACTTCAACAGCAAGGATAGAGAGAGCTAGAGAGTGTCAGACAGAGGCAGAAAGCAGCCTCGCTGTATTGACTTGCCGTGTTTGCAACGGTGATATATACACCTGACTGAAGCAGCACAGGAAGGAAAAATAATTTGCCCATTTTCATAACGATCTGGGCTTGTCAAACACTTGCTATGCTGCTGAACACACAAACATCCACAGTCCTATGGGTCATTTTCAAACCAGCGGCTGCATACTGATGCTGCAATGAACACACACGTGTGCATTTACTCTGCAGGCCACGAGTGCATGGCTCATTGTAACTCCTGCCGATACCGAAATGGAAATTTTAATGAAGTGAGCACAGCAGTGGTTGTCTCCTCACTCTCCCTGGTACAGGAGAATGGCACTTTATCCACGCTGGCCAAAAATGGACCAGTGATTTCATTAGAGATACAGGTACTCCAGTCAGCCTCTGCTCTATTAAGACCAGCCCTCATTGAACCCTTATCATGTGATCATCCTTTAAAAAGCAGACAAGTTTTGAGGGATGCAATGAAAACGTGCAAATATTTTAATTTGTCTTGGCACAACAGAGTGACACTTTTAAAGTAGTTATGTGAATTTTACCAGGTTTATTTTTGCAGCCCGTCATTGAAGGATTGAGCTACATCCAGAATACTTTCTGCAGTTCAGCTGTAGGACCTTCAGGAAACAAGGTTGAGTGATTTGACACGTCGATACCGGTGTTTCTTTCCAAGAAACTCTCTTGATAATCCACAGATCTGGCTGCGCACACACTGCAGTGTTTCATCAGTAGGAAGTAGTTTTGGGAAAGCTGTGGACAGTAGGTCTGTGGATCATCCAGATATTATCCAGAACACACTGTGGGACTTATTTCTCAGTGCACTTCCACTTACTTAGCATTTTGGTTGAACTGATGACGTTTTTTGTTTGATTCTTAGAAATGTTTCATATTTCTTCTTCTTCTAGTTTTTGATCTTCAGCAACTTCTGAGGGAAATACTCCCCAGCTGGATGCTGACTTTGTCTGCTGCTCAGAAAGTGTACAGTGTGATTATCAGAGGGTTTTTTTTCTGCTGAAAACAGCTGTTTAATGAGAACAACAGTGACGCTCTGGGTAGCAAATCCAATGAACTGAAAGATGCTAAAACGCTGTGTTGAGCTGACAAGAAACCACAGCTCCAGCTGTGTTGATTGAGCGATTGATGTGTTTTTCCCAGTTTTTTTCCGCTAACTAACTAACACGATTCGATCTGTTTCTTCTTCGGTAGTTGCTTCAGGTCTTTCGGGTGCACTGTTGTTGATATAGCGCCTCAACAGTGGCGCAACGCTGCAACTGCAGTTAAAATACGTAGCTGCCGCAGAGGGACATCAATCGCTCAATCAACACAGCTGGAGCTGTGTTGAGCAATATCAATCGCTCTGGCTAGGGGTGGTACAAAAATAGCTGGAGGCGGCCGCCACGCAAATTTGAACGCAGGAAAAACCCTGCACACAGTCATTTGGGTCACATTCAATATACCATAGAGACATTAATTGTATTGACCACAACTACATACAAATCATATATATTTGCATTTTGCTGACCAATTTTAATAGATTTATTTATTTATTTTTTTCTGCCATTTCATTGGTTTCATTTTATTTCACACTTCAGCCATTGTTCATTTTATATAAATATTGATTAATGTGGCTCTAAGCTTGCAAACCTAATTTCTACTGACCTTGTACCGACTGGTTTTTATGCTCCATGATAATTTTGTATCTCAGCACTCAGTGAATGATGCGTCTTGCTGAGCAGACATACAACATTGTTGACTTGAGGTTGCTGGTTGGTTAGAGCTGTCGAGACTCAACTATATAAAAGAGTGACCCAAAACATATTTTATGCCATAACGTTATTCTTTACTTTCTCTGCTTTTTCACATTATGTGGTTATTATTAGCCTCCTGTTATTTCCATTGTCATACTTTTGTATTGACTCCAACAGATGGACAACACAGAATGAAAATTAAAAAAGTAGAATACAGATAATAAGGAGAGATGAGGAAAACTAATTTAAAAAAAAACTCTCCCTCTCCCTGCCCATCAAGCTGTCTACACCAGCAGCATTTTAAAGCAGTGTCTCTACCTGCAGCGCTAATAACAAAGACACCGTCTGGAGAAGCACTCAAGTTTCTGGAATATTAGGGTCCTGAGGAAATAGCACCCCTGCATTTACCAGAGAAAACAAATTAGTGTCTCTTATGCCCTGCATGCATTAATGAGCCTGATTCTCTGAAAAGGACTGAAAAGTGTGCGAGTCAGACAAAAATCACATAATTGCTGTCACTACCACAGCAATTTTGATATGAATCTTTCAAAAGGCTTGAAGGGAAAACGAGAGAGAAAAGTGTTAAATTGGTGATTGAGTGATCAAGATTTGATTATAAACACATAGATGTGAAAAACGGTACAAAACTAATACAGTAACCATGGTCAATGAAGGACTGGACTAAGACTGAGAGGTGGACTAAAGGGACGTTTCAATGGTCCTCTGCCATAGTGACTAAACATCGAAACACTTTGGCTTGCAGTGAAGACACAATGTCAAAGAGACGATGCATTTTGGGGACACTGACTATTTATATGAGAAAGGACTTTACAGTTTTGACACGAGTGAACTGTTTTGGGAGAGATATGAGCGTTTGCAGGTGAACCATGGTCCTGAGCTGAACCATCCTGGTAATTTTGGCAAAAAGCACCAAGAGTGTTGAGTGTTTATTCAACAAAATATATTCTAAACCAGATACATAAAAGCATGTAAGGTGCACATTATGATGAAATAAGACAACTAGGAAAGACAGCAAACAAGTGTTTTCCCAAAATGTCAAATTAAACCTTTATATAAATCAAACTGTTCAGTCCAACGAGTCCTGTCAGAAGAGAGTATTAAATGTTACGTCCTCCACAGAGGTAAACAAAACATCCACTTTGAAACCATCAAAATTAAAAATTCACATTTTTGGGAAAAGCCATATTTTTTTCAGCACCTTTCTAAAAGCTCTGTGGATGTATTATTTTTAAATTAGTACATTTAAATAATATAAAAATGAGTAAAATGTGTAAATATAATAAAATAATTGCATGAAAGCCAGGCTGAAAATGTGTTTTTAAGTATCTGTTACACATATACTGTGAGGAGGACAAGCTAAGTCATAGGGATTCAAAAAAGAGGAAGAGTGGGAAAAGTTCTAAGCCTGAGCTACAAAGTACAAATCAAAATCACTCTTTCCAGACAAAAGCTGTTGGCATGAAAGGAAACAATTCTCACATGAACATGAAATGTTTAATCGAATTCACGATTCACGAATTCACACTGGACAGAGAATCACTCAAGTCTATTTAAACGTGAAGAAGGGAATCACAGATGTGGGAGAACAGGAGGGCAGGAAGTGATCTGAAACAAGAGGGAGACACTTCAAAATAAAACCAGAAACAGACAGGACAACATGAATGAATGAGACACAGATAAGTAACTTAACGAGACAGGACATGACGTATTCCCTCTCTGCTTCCCCACGTTATCAGTCTTCAGGATGTTCCACTTATTATTTGGTGCTCTTCGCTCACAGGTCTTGAGTTGTGTTTCTTTTAGGCTACAGTACAGATATACAGTAGTTGGTGTCAAAAAGTGCTTATGGTAAACTTTCAGTTCAGACATAATCCTCCTTCACCATCCTTGTTAGCTTTTCTTGTGATTTCTTTTAACATCATTGGCGCTGTCTCATGTGTCTCTGCTTATAAATGCGGTGATGCAGCGAGGCTTTTGTGCTTTTTGTCAGAGTCTCAGTTCGGGTGCCAGCAGCTCTAAAGCTTTTGCCAAATGGAGGGGCATCTGTATGTGCCTGCAGGAAATACATCCAAAAAGATTTGAAACAATCCACATGTAATATCTGGATGCATTTAGGACACTGTTAGAACTGGAACAAGACATGGAAAGAACCCAAAAGCACAATATTAAAGATGCATTTTACAATAATCAAAAGATCACTTGACAAACAAGGTAAAATTCCTCTGATGACTAAACTAGAAAAGGTTATGTCTAACCTTGTCTTGATTAAAAGTAACACATCCAAATTGCTTCATCAAGGAATATAAATTATCTATTAAGGCTAAAATAAAAGGCACACACTAAGAGGAAAACGAACAACAGGAAATGACTCACAATGAGGAAAACACAAAATAGCAACAACCAAGGAAGAAAAGTGCTCAAAGAAGGTGAACAGATTAAGTAACAAAGAAAAAGATCACGTCTGTCAGAGTTGAGGAAACTTGACTTGGAAGACAGACGATCACCAGAGAGCATGACGACAGGAAGTGATCTGAAAATGATAGGGAAAGCCGAACAGGAAATGATGAGAGAACGCCACCCAGCGTTCCTGTATTTATTGTGTGAGCTTTCGTTGTAATGGAAATAACAGTCATCAGTATGTGTTCAATGTTGTCTGTGTGTGTGTAGGGCTGCTGCTGACCCTTCATGAATAGAAAATCAGTGTGGAGGTGGTTTCCTACCTCGAGCAGCAACACATATATGTTTAATGTGACCTTTGTGTGTGACCTCTACGCTGAGAGGCTGAAGAGAAAGAAGCCTTCACTTTATACAGCCTCACCTCTGTGTTGATGTTGAGCCAGCAGTCACTGTTTGTCTCAGTACGAGTGCCATGAAGTGAAATTCATTTCAGCTCTTATTTTCCAGCGGGGCACAGCTTAAAGACAGTCTTTAGTCCACTTGTAGCAGATAATATTTTAATTTTAATTTGTGATATTGAGCTAAATATAAAAATTCACGTGATTTGATTTGTGCTCAAGGGGGAAAAAAAACAAACCGAATTTCCTGTGTGTTTGGTTGGATTTGTATGTCTCTATATTACCTTTTTATTTGTATCTGTGTGTGTGCGTGTGTGTGTGTGTGAGACAAGGTAAGCATGTTTGTTTCAGTATCTACTGTAAGTGACTGATCTAGGGTCTGACTGTGTCTTTTTGTCTGCTAAGGCTGTTTCATGGTCAGCTGACCTTCTACCCCCACAGTAAAAACAGCAAATATGCACATATTCTTTCTTTTTCCTCCATTCCTTCATATGCACACACAATTCTTAACAGTCACACAAGTCCATAACAACAAAAGAAAGGAAACAAAATAAGCAAAAACAGGTACATTCAGGTCTACAAGGATTGCTGCCAAGACCCACAAACAAGCCTGTTGAGCTGCAGCCAAGTCTGCCGTGGACCAGAGGAGGACTGGTATTCAAAGACAACAGCACAGCTTTGGTGACTGGAGAGGCAGCACAAAGAGCCAGAAGCAGAGCGAAGAGGAAAAAAACAAAATGCTGAGCTGAATGGAGAGTGGAGATACCAAAGAGCAGAGGTACAACCATCCTACATCTGAAGCCTGGAGAGAAGCTCATCATGGAGATATGGAGGAGGCCACTCTGTTTGAAGTCATGTCTGTTAATTTTATTTCTCTTTTTTCTCATTTAGGATAATTGTTGTTTTTGTGTGAATGCACTGTATGACCCCAGGAAGAAGAGTCGCTACTGAGGCAGTGACTAATGGGGATCTGAATTAAGGAATTAAAGAGTGCCGCATTTATTACAATAGGACATGAGGGTTCAGCTAAAATGCATATTAATCAGCGGTGGCAGAAGGCTGAATCGATCACTGGGCTGTATATTATACTGACATTAGCTCCTGTATGGTTCAGGTGAACCTTTGCAGACATTAGAACAACCTTAAACCCCATCAGTAAAGGGATGCTGGGTGCTAAATGTGAGATTGGGTGCATCTCTCAACATGGTGACAGGTGGTGACTCACAGCTAATATCAATGCTAACAGTTGATGAGGAGCCAGAGGGTGGGTACTATGCTATTGCTGTATGACAGCAGTGCAAAGCAGCAGCTATGAATTAGCTAACATGCTAAAAACATGCTGGGTGGCCTGGCGAGATCAACAAAGCATGGAGACGCTCTGATTTCACCACAGGAGAGTGACTTCTTTGTTTGCTGAGGTAGACGTTACTCCTCTTTTCATACAGTATAAGTTGTTTGCTTCTATATTAATGCTCTGAATTTTATTGAATACTAAATGAATCTTTTGTTAATGTTGTCACTGCATGCTCATGTTCTTTCTGTGATGGATTGTGCAATTTAAACAAGTTCAAAAAGCCGACTTAAATTTATTCCAAGTGGATGGAAGACAGGAGCTGCTTGGAAGGGTAGAAGATTATATTTGTATTCTTAAAACACAACTGATGTTTAGTTTTAAGGTGGTATTAATGGGCAGTAACTACAAAACCAATATTTTAATGGAAAAATGAGGTTATGTAAATTTAAATCAGCATAAAAAAAGCAGAGCTTTTGAAACAAAAGCTCGTCTGACAGGAAAACTAATATTTAGTTTTATAGTTTTCACTAATGGGATTGAGAGGTGTGCAAGGCTTTGAGCAGATGACAACTCCTGGCCCAGTTCCTGCTGGTGAAGCGAGGCGTAACGTGGCCAGAAGGCACTCTCACAGCTTCAGTCCGCTGCGTGATGTCGGCGGCATCAAAGCGGCGCCACCCTCACTTCCTCAGAAAGAGCCGGGGGGAAACGCCAGGGGGATGATGGTCTATGTCTTTGCCTTTCTCTACCTCCTCCTATCGCTCTCCTCCTCCTGCAGCACAGGCCAGCTGTCAGTGGAAGTATGTGGAGGCACTGCACTAACTGGAGAGCCAGGGCGGTGAGGGCAGATATAGAGAGATCTGAATTAGTGACAGTAGAGTGATTAGACTGTGTGTAGAGGTGAGGAGAAAGATATCAAAAGATAGGAGTCCTTCCAGTGGAGAAAACATGATGACATGTTCTCTGTGGAGCCATTCCAGTGAGAAAAACACAAGGCCTTTAAGTGTTTCCACACCTGCCCCTCAAAGTTAGATGATAAATTTTGACGTCTTGGTTCAGGGACAGATGAGGGAAAGAGGAAGGCAGTGGCTGATTCCTCAAAGATGTACGATGAGGCTCAGCTGTTTCGTATCCGGAAGCAGCACTGGGCAAGAAGGAGAAAGACACGAGCAACAGCAGGGAGCCTCCCAGCTTTAATTTGCTCTCCAAGTTCAGGCGTGAATGTATTCCTTGGAGAGAAAAGTATTTGAATTTAATGTAAATGTCCAGGCTAATGTTCATACATTCAAATGGACCCTTGTATAAGAAAAATGCACATATATAAAGCATGCACTTCTTTATGATTACACACCAAATAACAGCAGCCTGCACCATTGGTTTCAGCACTGATGACTTCTCTATTCTCTCCATGAGTTCAGTAAATGATCAAATTAAGATGCATGAGTGTGCTTTTCTATCTGTCACACTCGCTGTGCACAGAGGGATCTCCATTCAGACCTGCCTCGCCGGGAAAAACACCCAACTGTGTCTCTGTGTGCAGCAGCATCCTTGGGTATGTATTCCCTCAGGCTGAAAGATAAATGTGGAAGATGGACATCTATACTTTCCATATTCCTACATCTCAACAGCATCATGTGCTGGATTGTCTGGACAACCACATTCATGTCTACTTGTGTTCTATTGTGGATTCAATGACACTACTGCATTACCTATAACTCCTGGGTCTCTGTAAAGTGTCTGAACTATATTGTACATTAGGTTACTGTTGGCCGTAAGTCTGCGACAAAAGCTAATATATGCTCCACTATGTGAAATGTCACCCAGGTGCACTGAGGGAGACTCATTAGCACTGTGGCGCTCTGCAGCAGAGCATCATAAATGGATCTGGAATGAGCCCAGGGCAGCCTTGAGATTTTGCTAAAAGAAAAAAACATTGATATAAAACCAAACTATTACATTGCTGTTATTACACTGCAATGAAACTTCACTAAGCTGATGTATTGTGATGGTTGATGCTGGGTGTTGTCAACAGTGTGGACAACCTCAAAGTGTCATTGGGTCTCAGCACCAAAGAAAGCTGCCTCCACAGCAGGAATCACAGCTTTAAAAGCATCTTATTGAAATCCTTCACTTGTTCTGGGTGGGCAGACTCTGGCAGCTCTCACAGCACATTATGTATTTATTAGGCTACACTGCAGTCGTCACCAATTTGAAACTAATAACCTCATCCTCAGCTTATTGTTTCCATCATCATTTAGCAACAAACAGCAAATAGCTGCCTATAATGTATGTCACTGATATTTCCCAGAGGTGAAATACTTACGGGGACAAACAGAAGAGCACGTTAAACTACGCAGCCAGGTTAGATTGCCTCCACAATACACACAGTATTTTCCTCTGGACTCAGAGCAGACAGACGGACGCAGTGTGATATCACATTAGCATTACAGCTGACTATTCACTGTATCCAGGGTGTCTGGATATGTAGCCTAGTGGACATGATGCGTGTCAGTAAAATGAAAAGACCTTGAGAACAGAAGCAGACTTTGAGCAGAATTGGCCATTTGTAGCAGGTTCTAATTTTGAAAATGGCCTGGATGAAAATATGATGCAGCTGGGCCACTGAAACATGTTATACTCAGTGATATTAAAGCTGTCCCACTGAGCCCCCAGATGATTAAGATTAGTTATCGCACCGCTTTCCTTCGTTACCATATTTGTTTTTCTTGATTAATGGCTGTGAGTTGGAGAAGATATGTGGCTGTGCTAAAAAGCTTTGAGAAATATATTAGGCCATATTTCATGTCCTTAAATATTCTCAAGCAGCAACATTTGATATTATAGGGAACATTGTATCAAGATGGACCTGTGTTCATTTCTTTACAGCTCTCTATCCAGAGTGGTGATGGAGCATCAAACAGCTGTTTGCTATATAGTGGTTTCCCCTCAGGTAACTACGGTCATGGCAGTCAGTACTGTTTACTGTTGTTTTCACTGTTAGTAATGTTAGCACTTTTAGTCACCAGCTCGCTTGTCACCATGTTGAGAGCCATGCAGAGGCAATAGAAATACTCCCAATCTTGCACTTATATTTGGGTATCTGGAGCTTTTGGCTGAAAATGTTATTCTTATTATGTCACATGTAGACTCATTGGAATGTATCACTTTTCCATACCAGCCAGTCAGAGTAGACTGGGTTTGGGTGAGGGTGAATACAGGTACTGAACTGTATATTCTGTATTTTTTGAACTTTAAAACATGGAAACATGTTCTAGTAGAACCCTAAAATCCAAAGTACGGCCATGAAAATGAACATGCTATGTCCACCGTTACATGTGTACATGAGAGGGGATAGATGGTGATGATGTCACTACTGAGGGAAATTCAGGCAAACAGCAGCAAGAAGAAACAGAAATAAGAGCAGAGCACACAGAGGAGAGGTATAAGGATGTAAAGACATTAATTTGTTAAAATCAATATGTGGAAACTGTCTTCAAATAGTGTGCAAGTGAGGTAGAAATGTTGATTTATGTATGTATGAGGGAGCTACAGTAACCGTATGCTGATGACACTAAAGTAATATTATAGTAATCAGATTCAAATATCCATCATGTAGCCGAGGCTACCTGAGGGTCCCAGCTCCTCAGTTTGAGAACCACTGCTTTTGATTTCTCTGAAGTCTATTTGTTAACTATATAAACCACTCATGTCATTTCCTACTTAAAAAAAATGCCAAATTTAAATTTCATCACTGGGTGGTGTGGATTCACATCTGTGCATTGTCATCTGTTGGTATTATTGTTTTTTTTTTTCTTCCTCCAGATAACGCTGCAGTATTTCCTCTGCCTCACAGAATAATCCTTAACCAGCGGAGATAGTCCAAGAGAAAAGTTCCTTTGAGATAGCTGCTTAAGAAAATGGAAAAAGTTATTATTAATCCTGCTGCCCAGCACCAGCCGAGAAAAACAAGGAGCAACACGCGCACACACACACACACACACACACACACACACACACCTCAGACAAGCTGGAAGAATGGAAATAATGTCATTTTTTCTGCTGTGAAACAGGAGTTGCGTCTCTCAGATATTTTGCCATTTTGCATCTTTTAGAAAGGAAAGGTAATATTTAAGTTTAAGAACCATTAACCATGTCTCTTATAAGAGAATACTGGGTAAAATCTCTGTGTTCTGTTTATGTTACAACCTGTAATATAATAAAGAGAAACTGCATCAGACTGAAGAATGATGGCATTGCAGAGGTATTTCCACACTGATGGTGTCATCAGAAGCTAAAATGGATTGATTAAAGCTACTGTAAATGTGTGGCAACAATAAGGTTTTAATGTTATGGATCGATTCCGTGGTTTTCATCGACCCTCAGCGTGGCAGGGCAGGCTCAGTGTGCTGGAGTGGGCTGGGATGCTCCAGAGATGGGAGGAGGCGAGAGGGGAGGGCGGAGAATGAGAGAGAGACAGAAAGAGAGAGACAGACAGATAGAGAGAGAGAGAGAGAGAGGAGGGTGGCTGGGATGGTGAGCGCCTGAATCAGTCTCTCTCCTCCCTGTGACGTCGCTCAGGTCCCGGGCTGCCGCTGCTCTCCAGTCCCGTCTCCACTTCAGCCTCGTCCGGTCCGCACAACCTGCGGTGTGACGCGCGCGTCACGGTGCGGCGAGAGGTGCGTTGCGGGCACCCAGTGTCCTCCTCCATCTCTTCCTCCTCCTCTTTCCTCCTCTTCCTCTCCACGCTGCCTGCCTTGTCCCACATACCAGTGAACTGTTCCCACAGTCCGCCTGAACAGAGAGAGGAGAGAACTCAAGAGCGTTGAATAAGAAGGAGAGGACGGAAAAACGACCGAGAAAGAGAGGAAAAGAAAGGAAAGAAAGAGGAGAGAAGTCTCCGTGCAGCCGGATCTCCTTTCCCCGAGCTGAATCTCCGCCGAGAAGATGCTGAGAATAGCCGGCGTGCTGCTGGCTGTGGTGGCTCTGGGCTTGAGCGCAGCGCACACCAAAGGTACGGTGGTGAAGGGCAACTTGTACAGTGTGCGTGTGTGTTTGTGCGCGCGCACTTGGTTGATATGTGTCCAGAGAGGGTTTGCCTGTGTGTGGTGTTGGTGGATGTAGAGAAATGTCTGATCAGGCTCCAGATAAATGATCACTAAAGCTCCTTTAATGTTCTTTGCTGCGGTGTTCCTCTTTGGATTAGTGGAGACTGGTCTCTTAATAATGACTGTGTAAGTGCACAGCCCCTAATAGCACAAGAGGGGATTTGTATTACCTTCTCCAGCACTGACACAGAAGATTTTGAGTGTTTCTGTGTTCAGTGCTGGGCACACTGTGGCCTTATTATAGCACTCTCATGTGGCATCACTTTATAGTATTGATTTATGGACTCTCTCTCTCCTCCTTTGTTGTAGGAATATTTTTTTGTAGATGCAGGAGAAGCTTTATGTCACAGTAGATGCTATGAAACTGTCCTGTTCAAGTTTGCTGTTGACTGAGAAGAGTTGACGATAATATGATAATCTGTGGAAGTTTTGTTTTTATAAAAACCTGCAATAAAAATGAGCTTTTGGGAACTTAGGAATGGCATATTTTGAACTTGAAAAAGATAGAATATCATTATGTTTTTATGGAGAACACCCACGTTGAATTAAAATTTAAAATTTTACTCATTTCTGGACATAGAGGTCTAGATTCGATCATTGTGAATGCAGTCTTCCTTCACAGCATCCAGACTTATTTTACATGAGTGTGAGGCTGTCATCAGGTTTGATCACTCATTTCATATACATTGTGTTCATAGTAAATGTGTAAATTAACCATTGGGCTCTGTCAACAGGCTGCCTTAATTCACATCTGCAGTCAGCTCATTAACATCCCACCACACATGACAAATATATTCCCTAAAGCCACAGATATATAATAACGACATCCCGATGTCATAAATGTGTGCCATGCTGTTGGCAGCTCTGCTTCACCGTCAAGCTATTTTTAGGTCCAACCAGTGTCTCCACTGCAGCTCCAGTCCTCCAGAGTTTGCCGTGTGCCGTGGGTAGATGCGGCAACAGGTTCGCGCTAATCAAGTCCCCGTAGGCGGAGACTCCTGGCTTTTTAAGCAGCCAAGTAACAAGGTGACACTTGCCACTTTTGTCTGCTGCCACAACTGTGATAAGCTGCTCATCCTTCTCGACACAGGAAAAATCCTCCCAGCTGGCTGGCTGCAGTCTTTGTTGTTGTTGTTGGAAGGACAACGTATGCTGCCAGACCCGTTAAGGCCGTGACCCAGAGGTCAAGCTTTTGGCTCACATGCACTTTTATTTATTATATAAGGATGGTTTCTTCTTGTATCCATAGCTTGGTAAACAAAGTAAACAAATTAATGCCAAGTCAACAGGGGAAGGAGAACCAAGCGTACTGTGATTATAATTGATCCCCTGGGGCCACCGTACAGTGCAGTTAAATCCAACAGAGAAATAAGAGTGTGTTGTCTGTGGGATCTGTCGTCACGCTGACCCTCACTGTCTTTCCTATTTCCTGTCACAGTTGGAAGGGGAGCAGAGCTCATCATGAGAAGCAACAAACCTGAGTCATTTCCCATTTCCTTTCACTCCCAGTTTTTGTAGATGACATCCAAAACGGTGCATTAGTGTCAAGCGTGGTGAAGGATCCGCCTCCGTAGAGCACCAATGTATGCAGAGCTGTTTTCCAGATAACTTTGAAGCTCCTGCTACTCCTGTCATTTCCTGTTTAGCCACCGTTTCATTCCAGGAAAGCGTGGACTTCAACTCGCTTTAATCACTGTCACCCTTGAGTCATCCAGTCAGACTTGGCGTGCATGTGTGCCTACTTAGTAAGTTTCAGCTGTCAGTAATCAGGGCTTGAAGTGCCAACATTCCTCTGTGTGTGTGTGTGTGTGTGTGTGTGTGGAGAATGATAGAGTGCAGCCAGCATGTTGACAGCTACGAAATATGCAAAAAAATGGGTGAGGAGGTGATGTAGTTTACAAAGGAATTATTGCAGTCGCAGACGCATGCTGTGGCTCAAACGATTTCCTCAGGAGCAGCCGTCTTGCTGCTCGACAGGGAGAATCTTCTGGCAGCGAAGCATAAAGAGCCATGGAGGGTTTTTTTTTTTTTTTTTTTTTTTTTGCCAGCGCTGCCCAGAGCCCCGCTTTTGTGTAATTCCAAGCAATATGAACTCTGAATTTAGATAGCTCATTACCAGCACAGTGTATTTTAATTCAGCTACCCACTATGTGACTCTTTGTTGGTGGAACCCTTTTTGCTGCTTTATTATGTCCAGATAAACACACTGGATGTGTGTGAGTCTGTAAACATGTGAACACGTTGAATGTAATATTTAGAGGATGCCTCTTGGTAACACAGTTTAGGCTGTAGCTGCAGTCTGAGGGCCTGCTTGTGAAAAGGCAGGATAAATTGACACAGGTATGCACAGGTAATTTATGGTTTTCCATACTGGGCTTCTGCATGTGTGTCTGGGCATACAAGCCGGTGCTATTATGTGCATGTACAAGATCTAAAAATAAGCCAAGAAGGTGGTTATTAGCAAATAAAAAAAGAGGGTGACGAAAAAGAGGCAGATTTATGTCACCCCCTTTGGAGAAAGGAAGTGCATTAGGGGAGCACTCTATAAATCCTCTGACAGGATGCAGCACATACTGTGCCCAGACCTGGAAAGAAACAGGGCTTTAGTTTTTTTTCTTTCTTACAAACCTCTGTTAGAGTCTCTGTTTTCAGAGCTTCACTGATCTGGGTACAGCACCACACCTGTCTAGAAGTCAGAGGGCTTAGCAACAGAAGGGCGCCCAGCCTCTGTCATCAGAGACCAAAGATGGAGCGAGAGAGTGATGAAATCTCAGCTATTGTCTCCTCGTTTGAAGACAACACATCAGAATGAAGCTGAACTTTAGCTTTCAGTGAACAAATGCTGTTTTCATCACTAATGAGACATAAAGCTTTTCCTGCCAGCTTCAATATGAAGTATAGAAAGAATGGAGAGCAGCCTTGAGTGGGTGTTTGTTGTCTTCTTTAAAAACATACAGAGAGCCTCAAATGAAAGGACGTTATGTCAGTGAAAGCTATCATCAGATCTCAGCCTATGTGATGCTTTCCTCTGTGGCCAGTCCAACACTCAACATCTCCCTCCATCTTTACACTATGTTCACTAACTCGTTCTGTATTCTGCCTCTATTTTCTTTATAGATGTGGAGTAACAGCATGTAGTTCAGTTGCCGGCTGAACTGGCTCCTCCGCTCACTGAGCGGGTGTCTGCTCTTTTTCTGATTTTTTTTTGGAGTGGTCAGGCTAACCATACTTGAAAACAGATATTCAGACATCCAAGGCTCATTGATTTGCCCTAAAGCAAACAGAACAAGAGTGAAAGATAGAGAGGATTCAACTGAAGTAATTAAATTTAGTAATTACATTAAGTACATTAAAGGACGGCTCTGAATTTTTCATATCATACCAGATGATCTTCATCAACAAATGGGGTTTACCCAGTTGTCATGGAATATCAGTCCATCAGTATTTCACAGAGAGATTTCAAATCTCTGTCAGCTTAAAAAATGTAGAAAAGAGATGGCAGCTCTGGCTCATTAATGTAAGACCATGCTCTGGGCTAGATGGTTGAGTTCTTCTCTCTAGTATCACACTGTGTGTGGATGTCATCACTGCAGGGCTACTTCACTCCACCTCTTCAGCAAAATCAAGTTTGTCTGACCTCTAAGTGTCATCTTGCTAGATTCTTATCATGTTCATTAGGTGATTCACTCTACATAACAAAGACACTGCTTACACACACACACACACACACACACACACACACACTTCAGTCCTCCTCTCATTGCATTCACTCCTGTTTTCCCACCAATCACTTGCCTCCGATCTAATCTCAGCAGCAGAATGTCTTCTATTTTTCAGTGGTGTCACACACACACACACACTGATGCACAAACACACACTGATGCACACACACACACACACACACACACACACACACACACACACACACTCACTGGTGAGGGCTACACAGACAGACAGAGCCTGACCTGTCCCTCTCCACCAGCTGGGTCCGGCTGACCTCAGAGGAAATGATGGGAAGGAGACGATGGAGAGAATTAGAGGACGAGGGTCGGAGAGAAAGTTGCAGATCTTTGTCTCTGTAACTCATGAAGTGAGTTCCTCTGGGTGGAGGGCAGACTTTTATAATTGACATGCAGACAGAACAAGAGCAGCTGAGTAACAGCAGCTCTGATTCCAGCACTGACTTTCACTCTGTTGTATGTTGTTGACGTTTTTCCTGTTTTAAAGAAAATAATCCTCCATACATATGCATACATTCATACCTTACCTACTTATTATTTCATCCTTGTCTTATTGTGTGTGTGACAATGCACCTGGCTAGCATATTAAACACAGAGTTTTAGGGATGCTTTGACATTCATAATTATCTGAAGTATTTCTTTGCTGACCAAGAAATAAGATTTCATAACATGACACATTTTATTGTATTAAACAAAAAAGATAATGTGTTTATTAATGACCTTCTCACACACACTGGTTTCCAGTCTTTATGCCAGGCAAATCTAAGCTAACTAGCTGGCTCTTATTTTTATCATATATGTAGTCAATCAATCAATCAATCAATCAATCAAATTTTATTTTTGTAGTCATCTAACGCTGACTTAGTGTATTTCCCAGTGTTGAATCTCAAAGTCTGCATGGTCATTTAATAGTTTAAAAGAAAACGTCCACTGTTGTTAAGGTAAGAACACACGTCACAGTGTGGGCCAGAAAAGTCTTGTGTTCCTGTTTACTGGTTATCATGTTTGGTGTTGTTCTTATGCTGGTGTCCTTCTTGCATAAACTGCTGCATGTTTGAACACTCAGGCCAGTGCTGCACATGCAGCAGTGGTTGCCTGTTTCAGGACCACGAAGAGCAACACATCCTCATTGTCATTGTCAGTCTGCACACACACATCCCCATTAGCACCATGTATTTGTTAACGGTTTGCAAGGCTGATAATTATTCACACACACACACTGGGCTGACTGCACACACAGATTAATCAAGTGTTAATTTTTATTTTCTTCATTACTCTAAAATCTCCTCAAAGCCCAACACAAACACACCCACCGTCCCTGTGTGAATCTGCCCTAATGATTGTGTTAAGTGCTCATCACTTGCGTGTCTGTTTTTCCTATCTATGCTCAATTTCAATTAATCCACTCATTTCCCCATGAAGGCAACAGTTGCCGTCCCATATGCTAGACACTTACAGGCTGAACAGGAGCTGGCAGAGCTTATATCTATACGCCCAGACATTCTTGAACACACAAACAAATAATAAAAATACACATGCTGTTGCGCTCCTATGCTCTCTACACAGAATGCATAGCATATTTTCAGGCCAATTTTACTTCACAGAATTTTTGGTAATTAAAACTCCATCAGCAGGCAGGCCACAGACATGTCAGCCGTGATAAAAAAGCATGTTATTTAGTGCTGGTTGTTGTGGTGAGGTCCAGTGCTCGGTTCAGAGCCCCTGGTGTTGGTCCAGCCTGTCTGCAGATGTCTGTCACACCTCTGCAGTGTTCTAATAGGTAGTGAGTGGAGACCAGCTCTCCCTGGCTTGTGTTTGTTTACCTGCATTATCTCTGCCGTTATCGACTCACTGCTGCTTTCTCTTCATGCTTGCTGGGTGTATTTCTAGAAAGACAAAAAGAGCTGCTTGCCAAACATTTATCTTGCTTAATACACTGTATCATCAAGCCTATGCATATTTAATTCATGTCGAAGCATCCTAGGTTACTATCAAGGCTTTGAAAGCTGCAGAGCTGGTGCTGTTGTGATGGCAGACTGTTGTTTTTGCTCTAAATGCTCACTCTCAAGACAACAGAGGGGTTCACAGCAGCAGACATGAGGTGAACGCCAGGCGCTGTCCTTGGTCCTGAAAGGATCCAGTGACACTGCAAGAGGCTGCAGACAGTGGAGCTGTCCATGGTGCTGAAAGCAGACTCACTGGACTCACTTTGTCTTTCCATTTGCTTGTGCCTCAGTGCAGAGTGGGAATTTGCACACGCCAGTGTGCAGGGATATTTGAGGGGCGGAGATATGTGAGAACACACCAGGGACCTGACAGCCTGTCCCCAGCGCTGATAAGGCTGAACAGTGATTGATGAGTGACAGATGGACGGGTGAAAGTGGTCGGGAAATTGTGCAGCATTTCAATGAGACGCTAAGAGGTGCTGTTTTAGCTCTTACATAGTGAGATTCAGTTTATGTTGGTGTGATGTTGGACTGTATATGTTTTGCTCTGTTTTCACGATCACAGGTAATGTGTATGATGAGCTCCTACATGGATGCACCTTTTAAAGTAAATGTAGTTTTGGTCATGAGATTTCTGTTTTTTTCTCTACTTGTCTACCTGTTTGGGTGAGACTTTTGCAGCATCTGCAAATCTGATATATTGCCTTATGTTGCTTGAGTCAGCTAAAGGCTACGTGAGTTTGAAAATGAAATTCAATATTGCAGTGTGAAGTTATAAACAAGTGTGCTTGCCTCATCTCTGCTTTAGGCTCAAGGCTGCATGCAGGTGACGTGACCTTCCTTTTGCAAGTTCCACATTATTCTGCTGACTGATAGCTGGTGTTTAACTGACAGAAAAAGCCCCAACAAAGGCCATGATGAACGCTTCAAGCCAGCAAACGTGGATATAAACAATGACATGAGTGAAAATCTGATGTGTGTGTGTGTGCGTCCACGACTCTCCCTAGCATCACAGCGACAGAGCCGAGAACCATAAAGCATCTAAAATAAACACTGTTCTTAGAGTCTGAAGTGTGTTGAGTTGTGGCTAATGGTTCCCTCACACCGGCTGCTTGGTCATATTTTCAACCTGCTACAGAAATTTCTCCAAAATGATCCATGAAGTCTGCATCATGTGTGTTGTGACTTATGGAAGGTGATGGTTCAAAATGTGAAATACGTCCTTGTAATATAGTGTCCTTCATTCTGGGACATCTGCAGTCTGTTTGCTCACGTGAACACACAAACATGCACAGGTGGAGCGTTTGAAATGAACAGGTGGGACAGACTTTGCATAGAGGGCCTGTCACGGATGCAGCTTTTTTATATTTCTGCTGTAACTGGGCCACTGACACACACACACACACACACACACACACACACAGAGTTCGAGTTCCTGTTCCTCCCCTCTGGAAAGGTGCACCCCAGTTCCCCATGGCTGTTGCACAGGCTCAGTAATTGCATTGCCAACCATGTGTGTATATATGTCTGTGTGTAGGTGTGTGTGCGCATGTGTGTGTGTTTACTTGCGTCTAGGTCAAATCCTGAGGGAAGTGAACTCTCCGCTGGGTTGTTTCATTTTTTAACGGGACGCTCAGGGTCTCATTTGTCCCGGTGTGTTCTGAGAGAAATCATCCCCAGAAGAGAGAGAGAGCGAGAGAGAGAGAGAGAGAGAGAAAGAGCATCATTTCTTAACAGACTCTAGTAGTTCGAAAAGAAAATCATAATTTGATATTTTTTAAACCTGGATTGTTTTAAACATGTTTGCTGTGATTGTAGGGCAGCTGTCACACCACAGCTCACATGGTGTCCTGCATCTCTTCATCCTTCCTCTTTGGTCCTGCAGCAGACAGCAGCTTCCCCCTGCTACCAGAAGGAGGATCTGGGTCATTGTGTACCTGCTCCTCCCACCGCTTTGCATCCCATCACTCCCCCTTGTTCATTCTCTGTTCTATCCCCCTCCATCATACTCTTTCCCCATGTCTGTTCCTCATCTGCCTTTGTCTAATCTCAATAAAATCACAAATTCAATCGCTCCTCTTTCTATCTTTTTTTTAATGTTTTTTTCTCTCTGTCCTCATCTCCCGCTGGGATTTCCCAGCGTAGCATTAGCATGGAGGTAATTACCAGCGGCGGGGCTTAGCTGGCTCTTATCACACTGTTCTCTCCTTCCCTCAGGGTCTCTCTCTCCCCTTCCCCTTTCTCTTTCCACAGGACCCCGTGGAGATTTTCTTTTTAGGAAAGGCGTTGTGTTAAGGACTTTTTAAAACTAATAGTTTTTAATCTGACTCCTGTTTCAGCTCTGCCCTCAGAGTAGCTTTTGTTGACTCTGTTAGGCCAGCTGTGCTTTAATAAGGCCAAACGTATCCTGCGAGGACACACACACACACACACACACACACACACACTGTATGTATACCTTTTATACCCTCCTCACGTGTATGCACTTCGGACATTGCAGGCTAGTGGCTAATAATAGGGTTTTGAATAATGACGGGGCCATATTCATTCATGAAACGCTCAAAAATGTTTGGTAGGTGACACACACACACACACACACACACACCCCTTTCCTCCTGCCCTCTATTTGAATATCTTGTTACTTACAGACTCTGTTAACATAGATGCCTGTGTGTCACAGTGTGTGTGTGTGTGTGTGTGTGTGTGTGTGTGTGTGTGTGTGTGAGAGAAGGTCACTCATTTTAACCAGCACGTCATTATTAAATCATGAATTCACACCAGACTCACTCAGCACTCCTGTCTCTCACACTCTGCTCCTCATGTTGTGTTGGGTTATGTGTGTGTGTTTTTTTGTGGCAGGTGTGCGTGTGTGTGTGTGTGTGTGTGTGTGTGGGCTTCGGCCTCTGGAGTTCTCATTATGGTGAGAGTGGATGGACTTAACATCTGTCTCTGAGAGTGGAGGGGCCCCACACTGAGCTCGTAGCCAGGGAAGCCCCTCGAAGGACCGGCTGCTTTGTGCTGCATAACAAACCAGTCATGCTTCGATCTACCGGAAGGTTCACCTGTATGACGTGTAGCACTTTAACACTGCAAACAAATACCTCCATCATGCTGTGTGCCACAGGTCTGGTTTTAGTAAGCTGGTGTCGGCTTCCTGGGCATCTCTCTGTCACGATCATCTCCTGCGATAAAGTTTATTGTTCGGCTAAGGTTCAGAATTTGTCCTTAACTTTGCAATGAGCTGTTTATAAAATCACCAGGTCTGTTTAGTGTGTGTTCTTGTGTTTTAAAAGCTTAAGGTCAGAGAATGATGATGTTTGTGATTTAAAGATGATGATCATGTGAAAGCTCCAGACCAGCCATGGACCTTGTGGTGAGATTGTTTCGGATGCTGTGACTGTTTATTTGAAGGTTTACTGTTCCTCTCAGCCATCTTTCCAGTTCACACTAGTGTTTATGTGAAGAAGCATCATTTTGGTCTTTTTATCATGACTCTCAAGTATCAGTATTGGTGTCAGCCCCAGGGTTTAACAGGAAACAGCTCTGTAGAATGAATCCGACTGCCGTTGGTACTAAAGCTTTCATGGCTCCTTACAGCGACAGATGGTGAAACGAGCTGAAAGTGAAATGCCTTCCAACATGTTTGTCCTCTTGTGTAAAGACAAAGGGAAAATATAACCGCAGTGGCACACACCAGAGAGCCGGGGACACATCTCAACATCGTCTTTGTGACGGGTAGCATGAGCTGATGAGAAATGTGGGCTTAACTTAGTGGAACACAGATTACTACACACACAACTTTTAATATTTAAAGGGAATGCATTAAAATAATATGACAAGGCTGTACTGGGAAGCGCTTGGATGTCTTGCAAGATCTAAGCTTGATTTTCTCTTTTGGTTTTTTTTCCCCGTACATGTAATATGACAAGATCTTAGCATATTTTTATTCTTTTATTTATCAGGGGTGCAGGCAGTCATTATTTTCTAACACAATCCTGGTTCATCTTTATAAAGCTACTTATTGTTTCTTGTGTAGCCTGCAAGTTTTACCAGTGTTGTTGCTCATTGTAAAGTGGCATGAGAGGCATTTCTACTGGAAAATACAGATAGTGATTTAGGGTATGTTGTGTAAAGTAGGCTGCATGCATGGATAAGGAAAGCTAAGCTTCTCTAGGTGCATAGTGAGACACCTAAAGATGTGATGATGACTAAAATATGACTAAAGATCACATAGATAAGAAAAGCTCTGTGTATTGTGTTTTTCTTTCTCTGCCTTTTTTATTTTATTTTTTATTTTTTATTTATTTATGATTGATCACTTGGATAGAAAACTAATAGTTTTAATAGTTAGTGTGTAGGAGGAAGAGTATTTTGGCATTTAGATGGTATTTTATGAACAAAATGGGGTTTTGAACTTTTGACTCTTTCACTACATGTCAGAATCACACTGCTGCTAAACACACATCTGCTCTCTTTTGTCTTCTTCTCTATACACTCGTTCCATTTACATACCAACAAGTCCTCTCTTTTCTCTGTCATGCTCTGCTTCTCCAAATAAATAGATTACGTCTAGCTGTGCGACATTTCCCAGGTGGTATTTTCGGGCACTCAAGAGTTGGCCACCTGATGCTTGAGAATGTATGAAATGGCTATTTGTGTGTGTGTGTGTGTGTGTGTGTGTGTGTGTGTGTGTGTTTGCCCTGTGAGCCTTTCCTATCCTGGTGAGCCTCTTTCCATTTGTTTGAATGGTGACAGTTCTCCCCTGCTGCCTGCAGCACAGAGGACTGAACACCTGTAGAGAGGTGTGCTAACAAACACAAACGCACACACACACACACACACACACACACTTTCACACCTTGCATGTGGACACTACTCAAGTCCTGATGCACTCCTCTACGTCTGAGTTGCCCTCATTAGTTTTCACTCTTCACTTCTTTTTATTTACCTGCCGTCAGTTTTGTGTGCATGCTGCTGTCTGTTTGTTGTTGTGCTCCACTGTGTAGTAAATGACTCGTCCCGGCTGGGTGGGTAATTTTCCAGTGGCATTGGCGCTTTCATCCACGCCATCTCTTGGTGTGCTGTGTTTACAAATTGACATCATAATCACGCCTTTGCCGCTTTCTCTCCATTTCCAGCTCCTTGGGAGGGCAGGTGGGGGGTTCAGGTTCTCTGGTTTATATACAGATGCTGGAAAAAAAAAACATGGAAAAATAAAAGATGGAAATCTGCAATGGACTGTTGCTAGAGGGCAGGAGAGGCAACAGCAGACAATAGGTGAGCGAATGACTGACAGCTTGGATTGAAATAGGAAAAGCATGCTGAGGTGAGAAGAAAGAGAGAAAGGTTTTTCAAACTGATGGGGATTCTGGTGAAACACAGTTAAAGACATACTTGTAGCTGTACTTGTACATATATATTGATGAAAGCTGTTTTTTAGTATTAAAAATTGTCCGGTGCTATTTCATATAAATCCATGTTTTAAATAGTGTGACCCTCCTTCTCCTCATCTTTCTTCTTCTCTTGACATTTGCCATCTGGAGCTGTCAACAGACATAACCACCAACTGAAGCATGGGACAAATTTTAAAGGGGACATATCAGTCTCATTAGGGTTCCTACCAAGACATTCATTTATGTAAAAAACACATTTCTCCTTATCCTGTCTGTCTGAATAATCCTCTAAGCTCCCCTCCAGGCTGCTCTGATTCTTTAAATGTATAGAAGGTGATTTACATACAGAACACATGACAGACACTGAGGTCAAGATACAGTGTGAGTATGAATGTGGGAATTAGACGCAAAAATGTTTTCCACTATTTCTATAGTTCATGTGACACAAAATAGGTGATTAAAAGTGAATTCAGTCAGACACCAGGTGATGTGGAAAGGAAGATTTGTTTGGATGACATCATCATCATCTGTTGCCATCCAACCATTATGTATAGTATGCATATTAAGTATAGTGTCAAAAGTGTTTTAGCTGAAAAAAATGAAACTCAGTAAATCAGACTGTTTTTTTCCATGAGTGACTTGTTCAAAAAATATTCAGAGCATTATTTCAAACATATTGGGCAATGAAAGAATTGTGCTATAAATAAAATAGACAGTTATTACAGTTTCACCTTGGTGTGAGCCATCCATTCACACCTACGGTCAATTTAAAGTAGCCAATTAACCAAATGGTGTGATCCATGTAATTTGTTTTTATGTTGTGGCTTACTTACATCAATGAAAGTTAAATGTACTAAAACTGTTTATTATTAATGCAGATTGATAGTAAATGTATGTCTTTAAAGTGAGAGTTTGTACTTAAAATCAGAAACAACACTTCCTTCCTCTCACATAAAAACAGTAGAATTCATTAGCAATACATTTTACCCCTGCTCGGTTCAGTACACCCAGAGGTGTTGTTCCTCCATTCTTGGTTTCTAAATGTGGGCACGTTCTCAACAAGCGCAGGAGGAACTGATAAATCAAGTCCTGTAAACACTCTGAAATGACTATATGTGCGGTTTAAGCACCAAACTGTGCCTTCACATGGTTGATAATGAGGCCCCAGATCAACACTGTGAATAAGAATGACTTCATTTGTCAGAATTTATGTTGAGGATGAAGAACAAACATTAAATGTTAAACATGTCTTGTTTCACATAATAGCGATGCTGAATTTGAAGTAGGGCACGGTTGTTTTTCTTCTCCCAAAGGGAGGCTGGTTGGATTACCTTTGTTTTCAAGTGTGCCACCCCACTCGAACTGTACAGCTGCTGCAACTGAGCCCTCAGTAACAACCCTGGCTTTGTTAGCTCTTCTTACATTCAAACTTGTTTTTGTCAGTCCTATTCTTCGGAGCCTCTGAAGCTGCATGATGAAATACAGAGGTAGTGACGCCGAGGCGATAGCAGGAGGACTAAAATCGTTGCTCTGTGACACTGTCGAAAGCAGATGCTGTTTGATGTGAAAGCAGTTGGCTCACACAGTGTCGTACAGCAGAGGAAATGAAGAAATAATCATAGTATAATGTCTGACACCAGGATATGCAAACATGCAGTCTAACATGTGTGCATGTAGAAATTTCATTTCCTCTCCTCTGATCTCTTAGTCTTCCTCTTTCTTTTGATACTTCTGTTCTTTCCCATCGGCTGTTTGTTTCGAACTCACTTCCTGTAAGTCCATCACTTTATTTTTTTAACCACGCAATAGAAACTCTTTATTACCCTCCCCACTTTCACAACACAGGATCATTTGCGCTTTTTTTTTTACCTTTTCTACCCCTCTCCCAATGTCATGGCCAGAGAATTCAAGGTCTCATTGAAATGCAGTTAATAAAATGCTACCAGGAGGGGAGAGAGGGCATTTAATAGTGGAGAGGATTTGCACTGGTAGCAAGAGATTAGGGTGCAGTGTTTTACAGGGCAGTAACACTCTGTCCTCTCCATCCCATCTCCTGGGTTTATAGACATGGAAGTGTCCATAAAGTTACATGGGTGAACAGACACAGGTGTGAGGTTGGATGATATGTGTGGATCTTTGACCGATGCAGGTGTTTCAAGGCTGATACTAATAAGCCTTTTTTAATCTGAGATTGCACTTTCTCTCCAATATCGAATGTCCTTTAAAGTTATGTGTTTGACATTTTTGGTCAAGGGGGGCTTTTTGAGTAATGGTGCAAAACATAATGTGAAAATACCTTTAGTTTAACCTGCAGTAACTGGTTTCTTTGGCCACTTGGCAAGTTAAGACATATCACCTTTTAAGTTCACATGGGGAAGTCAGCTGCTTATTTCAACATATTCTCATATCAGGGTTTGCATCTTATCTCACGAAAAGTATTTTTGTGTGTTCTCTGCTTGGATAGATTTAGGAAAATATTGTGGTGTGGATTAAAATAAGTACATTTGTCACATGAAATAGGTTGTTATATAAATTGCGTGTTACGTTGGTTTTTTGCACAGCACATGAACAGCTGTCTGCTGGGTGAAGGTCCTGTCTTTCTTTGACCTCCTGATGTAGCGCTGTCTCTGCACATCCTGGGTTACATACAGCTTAGAGTTCATTACTTACCAGCATCACCAGCTGCTAACTTTATCTGTTGGCTGCCTGCTGTCGTCAAAAACAACTGTGAGAGTGAACCAAAAGTTGTGGTGTGGACAGCTTAACACCGAAGTTAATTAAAACATATCAATTTATATTTGTGTTTGCAGGAAGTGCAGATGTCATCAGTTAAGAGTTAATAAGTACAAACCACAGCGACATATTACTGTATCTATTAAGCTTGTTGTCGCATCCATTATTATGTTGTATCTCCAGCTACCCAGTGCTGTTGTTGCTCTTTGATACTGGTGTCACCACTAACTTCTTATCCCAGTTCTGCCACATGCAGCTGCTTTATCACTTGGCGACCACCACAATGCACTACACCTTAGCCATCTTGGGCACCGGCTGCCGGGGCAACGGGCCGGCTCCAAGGGGCTGGAGCGTTGCCATGTGTTTGTGTGGGTGGATGGCAACCAATCTGTTGCTTGTTTACACTTTCTGTATCACTCTGTGGGTGCTGTAAATCTCCATTGGTGTCCCTCCATAAGGATGTCCCTCCTGGTTGGATTACATCTGCTCTTGTCTTTCTTTCCATCTCCTCGTCCTGCTGTATGTGTATTACACTATAATTCACTGTGTGACCCACTGTTGTGCCTCTTCATATGATCTTTTGTGAGCCAGCACTGGATCACTCCCTCTTCTGACATCTATTAAACTTTGAAAGCCTGCATATCTATTGATCTACGTTATGGAGGATGTGATGCTCCTATTGGTGTGGTAATGTCATGGGATGAGACAGAAAAAAAACCCACAATCTTTTCCCGCTGGCTGCTTGGAGACACCACCTTTATTATCGATCCATCACTTAGGCGCCACTTTTTCCACCATCGATCTGTTCACCCGAAATCTGGCCAACGACCATGAAAAACGACCTGAAAATCAAAGAGGGGAGGAAAATACTTGATCTGGCTCTCCTTAACTGGCATACTTCACAGGTCATTGAGAGGCCAGGATTGCTATCAAAGCTTGCATCGCTTACAGAGCGCCATCATGCTGAATGACAGCGATGGCTCCAACAGAAAAATCAATGCCTTTCCACCCCCATCAGGGGCAAGTACCTCCGAAAGCATTTTCCATCCTGCTTTTCAGCAGCATTTATTAATCTTTCAGCAGCTGACTCGTCTCCGTCTCTCTGTCTGAGCATCTGGGATGAAGCTTACATGGTTATGAGCTCTCTTCACTCTCCTGCCAGAAAAAAAAAATACCTCGCTGAAACGAAAATAATAAAAAAAATTTAAATAACATAAAAAAAACAACTGTTGTTATAGATGGATACAGATTGTTTGCCAAATGATTTTAATTTAAAGTGAGCTCACAGCATGTTATGTGTTGAAACGATGTGTCTGCACCATGAAAACAACTTCTAGTTTAGGTTCAGGAAACAAACTTTTTGGGTTTAGGAAATAAAAGATCATGGTTTGGGTTTAAAGGACTGTTTGTTACATAACTTCTTGAGCAGCCTAAAAATTTTGGTTTCACATTCAAGCCTTCTCGTTCTGTTCTATCATTTCTACCACAACAAAGAATACTCACTGACTTTCTATTGGCTTGGATTACACATCGCCACATAACATACACTGTTAGGAGGTCATACCTAGTTTTAGTGCTGTACCTGTGCTGTCAGGGATTTCCACTTCTGTGTTCAGTGAAACATTTTTAACATGACAAATGAAAACAAATATAGCAGCAGCTGTGTTGTTGGCGCCGTGACGGAAATGAAAGGCTAATGTATAATAAACCTTTCACGCTCTGTCAGACTGCTCGTCCACAGTAACTTGTAAATTAAATGATAGGAGGATAAGTCTTAGAAATATTGTGTTTTAATCAAGTCTTTTCAGCTGTGAAAGAAGACGGAGGGATGTGCTTTTAAGAGTGTCTGGCCCCGAGCCCAGACGTCTGGTGATGGGCTGTTGGTCTGAGTTGTTGGAGGTATTATTTGCAGTTGGAGTCAGGATGAGTTGCAGCACATTGTGTGGAATATGAGGGATTTTCTCAGCTCCTCTCTCATGGATAGGGCAAAAAGACAAAATAATCCCTCAACAAGTGAATGATGGACAAAATCCTCCATGGGGAAAATCCCATGTTTACTTGGTCATACAATTCCACCATGTCCATTACTGCAAAAACTCTTCACAGCAATGAACATGTTTTTTCTGCCATTATTTCCCCCTGAACAGTGTTGTTTGATGTATACCAATCTGAGGTGTGAATATATAAACATATAAACATTTGCTTTGCTGAAGAGAATATAGAGCTACTTGGAAAGCTTGTATTTGTTGTGATGCTTACTCTGCAGTGGTAAGAATATTAGGTTTGTGATAATCTCGCAGCCAGTTCATCCTTCCAGTACGCTTCAAACTGAACAGCCTTCCGCCTGATTGCAGTTTGAATAAACACATTCATGAATTGGCTCCACCAACTGTTTATCTCAATGACCCCAACCCTACGGCACTGAATGGAGACATTACATAACATTTTCTTTTGCCATTTCTCTGGAAATCAGGTTGAAATTTGGCTGTGAACCTTAAACAGTCGCATGTCTCCCTGTTCAGTTCGTCATGATTACCAGCTATCGTCTTGAGAGTCTTTTGTGTTTTGTTTTGTTCACTTGAATAGACTGTGTATGTATGTATTGTTTTGTTGGAAAATATTTGATTATCTTTTTGTCATCCTCCATGGGAGTGATTTTATTCATTACTTTGGTTAGAGATGGTGATTGAGAGTGATTAAACACAGTGATAGATTGAAGTGATGAAGAATCCTACTTTATTGATCATGTTATGGTAGACACAAACTTGAAATTTGCCTACAGTTAGGTGCCCAGGGAGCAATTTCGGGTGAAGTGTCTCGCTCAAGGACACAATGACTTATAGTCAGTTGGAGCAGGGGATTGAACCTATGACCTTATGACTCTACCCACTGAGCTACAGCAGCCCAAAAGTCTGTCTCTTGCTTCTGTATTCAAGTTGTGCATTTTGGTTTTCCCTTGTTGTGACATTTGTGCTGCAGTTGGTTGTGTGTATGAGAAAAAATATAAAAAATATAAAAAAAAATAAAACTTAAAAAGAGAGATTGCTTTTCCAACAACTGGACACTGATCTGTAAGAAAGCATACATGTCAACCAGATGGACTTTCAGCTGAACAATGCTCATTAATCAGTGCATGCCGATAGCAGGAGTACTACACCTCCGCCTGTGTGAATGATTTAATGACATGGCATTAAGCGGCATTAGAGAAATGGCTCAGTGTTCCTCACAGTTCCAGCAGCCTAATGCCGCTCATGGTGATGTCTGTTTGATATTACTACCAGGATAATGAGTGACTGTGCTGAACCCCCTCTGAAGTCATTCAGCTGAACCCAGTGATTCTGTGTCCAAAGTAGCTCCATAAATGATCAAAAATCAAGTTCATGTTTGTTTCAACTACTGAAGGTGACGCAGTGGGAATATTTTCTCTACTTGCCCAGGTGACGTTGCTGCTTGTTTTTGTAATAGCATGCTCCACTAGGTCACCACAGTGTTGTTTATGTCACTGTGGCCGTGGCAGCAGTGACGTGATGAGGATGGGTGAGGCTGTCTGGGGAGTGGAAGCCGTGCTTTCTGTTTAAATGCTGCAGGGCCCCGGGGATGGACGCTCATGCCCAAAGTGTCTTTCAGTGTTGGGGAGGACAAGCTGTTTTGTTATTGGCTGACTAAAAATAAAAAGCCTCTGACCTTGGCTGTGCCACTGATGACAGAGATGAAGGAGAGAGGGATGAGAGAGATGGGGAACGTGTGGTTGACAAGGAGATAGAGAGACAGGAAGTGAGGGAGGATGACCACAGATTAGATGTGGCAGACGAAAAGGAAAACAGAACACATTAGTGAGGTCTTGATGTAGAAAAGGACTTAGAAACACAATAATTAGAGACCATGAATATTTTAGTTTACGCAGCCATTAAATCTGCTCAAAGACAAAAGGAATCTGTAAAATTCTCAAAGCACTCACAAAAATTAAAACACACTGCAAACTGCTTCGCTGCTAAGAAACTAGCATCTCTGTGATCCCGTTTGTTTTGAGGTAATGTGCAGACTTTTTACCCCTTCTGTATAAATCAGCCTTAATGCAAAACCAGTAAAATTCACAAAGAAGAATGCTGCTATCAGTGGCCACGATCCTTTCTTTCGCCCAGCAGGTTTCAAATTCAGTGTTAGGCCATGCTCACGCAGAGAAAATGTAATGTTTTCCCTTTTCTTCCATCTGCACCAATCTGCACTAACAGAGCCGTTTCCTCTCCTGAAGACACTTTTAGCTCTTTATGCGATCGGTTTGTTGTGTATGGTCACTCACACAGGGTTTGTCATTCACCTGTGTTGTGATGACTGCACAGACATGATGAAGAGATGCTTGCATGAGCAGGATCTGGAAAATATAACAATTTGTATGTTAAATAAATAGAGAGTTTGGGTGGCATTTTAAGTCTGGGCTTGGCATTTTGTGACTAATGCACTTTTCAGTTTGATTGATGGCTAGGGGCTTCACAGTTGCTATGCCATGTCACTAAATGAAAGAGAAGAGGGCAGCTGATCAACCAGGGAGCCATAGGTAACACTCACATTCATGCACAGATGCCTCTGCTCTACATATACATTTTCCCAGCACTGCACAGGACAGGGAGCACAAGACGGAAGGTGTAGATATAAAGCTTGACTGAAAGCGGATAAAACAGGATAGACACAAATGACAGCAAGGAAATAGCAGTGAAATATGGAGTGATGTAAAGGCAGAGTGGTGGAGGAAGTCATCAGCATTAAATGTGCTCCACATGGTTTCTTTCATGTTAACAAACTGCAGACTTTCATATGGAGTTGCTCTTTCTTGGCGCTCTCGCCCATTCGTGGCTAATGCAGCCTTCAAAGTCAAATAGAGCTGGCTTACTGTGGGACTGTAATGATGTCATCTGTCTCCTGTCATCAGCGACAGGAAAAGAAATTTGCCGTGGCGCTGTTTACGAAGGCTGTACAGATGTTGGTTAAAGTTTTATGGGTCTTGATTAACATCAGAAAGATTAATTGGATCGGCTGTGTTTCTCCTTCCAGTAGTGTGAGTGTGTGTCGACGGGTGTCAGATTGTGTGTTCGCCTCAAAGTTGATACGTCATAAATTGAACCGATGTGGCTCTTGTCATTTTTAATGACGTACATCAGTGCTTCCTCAACACAAACTCGCGGGAACATCGCAGAGATACATGTTTGGGTTTTGGCGACACCCTGACAGAGATAACACGACTATCACGTTTCCTGTGCCTTTACCAATCACGTCACTTGCACTCCAGGCGCATGCCATTACGGCACGTTGTTAGCACTTTTTGACATCTTTGGTATGATAGAAAAAGCCTTTCATTAAAGATGAAATGCCTGTCAGGGCAGGGAAACATCTCCACTGAGCTGATTCAATGGGGAGTTTAAACTCTCCTTATGCTCCTTCTGATGTCAGATTAAAGTTCAGCACAATAAATCCACCAGGAAGTGACAGTTTCCTTCATGTTATTAGAAGAAACATTACATTTGTGCGTCTCTACCAGGAAAATAATGAAATCTGAAGCATGCTGAATTGCCTCATTGTCCTTGCAACATAGCATATTTCTTTCCATTACAGGAGTAGACTCATCGAATACAGTTAAACAAGGGTCCCGTCCTTGCTCTGAGTCATCTCTTGGGAGGGACAAAAACAGTGGGAATGTGCCGGAGCAAACGGGGGTGCAGACGACCACGAGGCTAATTGGCTGACTGTGAGCGTTTAATGTGAAACTGCGTAGCTCTCCTCCCTTCCCCTGGTTAAACCGACAAAGACATCAGCCCCCCTTTTGTAATAGAATTAATGGGAAATTTGAAAATGTCCTGCGTTCAGAATTAAGACAATGTGATATGTGGTCTGCAGTAATTAGGGCCTACAGAGTGAAGGCTGAGTGCTTAGTGCGCGACTATTCCCATGTGCACCAGCCATAATTATGATGGGATTTCTTCCTCTTCTTCCTCCCTGTGTTATGATGAAAAGGTTTTATTGTGTTACTGCACTTTTTCTTTTTTTTTTTTTTTAAAGAGAAGGGATCAGCATCAGTTGATGAAAGGAATCTCTCTGAAAAGTGCCACCACCACAAAAAAAGCGCAATATAATCTCAGAGCAGCGGCATCACTCTTTCCTTTCTTGTCTTTCCTCTTCCTCCTTTCTCCCGCTGCCTTTAACATCCGGTAGAGCCGCTTTAGAAGCCGTTTAGCTGCTTTTGGCTGTTGGAGGATGTGGCATTTCCTGCTGTGGTGTCTGTTTCAGGAGGAGTTTGTAGTCAGATTGTAATCCAGCCTGTTTTTTTTCGTTCTGCTGCAGAGAAAAGCAAAGTCAGGGAGAAGCTCGACTAAGTCCAACAATTCTATCTGAATTCAAAGCTTGAACGAAAGCACCAGCGCTTGACAAACTTTACTACCCATAACCCTGTTCATGAATAAGGGGAAGAAGCAGCCAGCCAGGCTGTACGACGGCGGCTAAAGCTCAGTCAGGCCTAGAGCAATATTTACAGAGTATATTATAGTGACAAGCATCATTACACAGAATCCATATTGGAGTCTGCCACCTCAAATGACAACTCTAATATGCGACCATTACAGATATGTGTGTGTGCATTTCAGAGGTTTTTATAACAACATTTTCTTTGGCCTCATGGTGGCCGTGTGCGTCGCTCCACCGGCCGGATGTGTTGATGGACTGAGCGTTAACAGAGGTAGACGTGGCTGTGACAAAGTCCTCATGAAAGGCACAGGGCAAACTGCCCATGAAAATGCACAGTTGCAGAAGATGCTTTGCATTTCAAACAAAGACCAGGGAATGCCGGGTCGGGCCTGTGTATACAGTATGTGTGAGCAAAGCAGATACTTTTTGTAATGGAAAGCAGGTTATAAATAATCCAAATATTATGTGGGAGATGGTTAACAGAACAAAACTAAAAGGGTTCACAGGTCGATTTGTTCTCTCCAGATAGCACTGAGAGGACGGCTTCACTGCAGCTCTGTGTGAGGAGCCACATGAACAGAGGTGTGTGTGTGTGATTTGTTTTGCCTAATGAATTTGCCTGGGCCTGCACAGTTTTTGATTCAAAGGCAGAAGAAGAGAGCTTACAGCCTTGGCTAAACATGAGATGTCATTATTCCCCCATCACACAGCACTGTTGGAGGGAATGTGTCACTTTATCTGTGGTTTCCTTTAAATGAGACGTTCTTATTAACTTCTGTAACTTCTGTATTTTTTTCAACCATTTACCCATGTTTGTTGTATGTCACTGATTAATGGGGACAAGTTTGTGAAAATGGTCCAGTGTTGAGGGCGAATGCTGTCATGATCACACTTTACACTTTCTGCACTGCAGCACACTTTTGTAAACTTGGTTTCTTATCATCTTACATGCTGCCTTGCAAGATGGCAGAACAAGACTGTCCATAATAGATAAATAAAACATATACCTATGATAGTGATCAGACCCTGAAGGGACACTGAAGCACATTTAGTGGACATGAATGACACTGCCAACTTGTCCCTATAGGATTACAATGCAGCCTGTGAGCAGCTAAGGTTGAAAAACACCAGTAACCAAAGTTTCCACCACACTTTGACACAAAAACAACCTTTCAGGTGGGGTGACTGCAAACAGGTGCATCATTTCACTCAGGTGTTCTCATGTGACTTCGCTTGATTGTCACCTGCTGGTCTGTGAGCAAACCGTTAACGTGGCTGTCACTGAATACTGGTGGTTTTCAGCAGAACAGAATACAACTTACTGTACTCGTTGCAATGGTGACATTTTAGATGGAAATTTTAAATCCATCCTCAGAGTGATATCCACTGAATCAGAAGACTCACTATGGAGCCACCTTGAATGCTCTGAGAGGCCTTATTTATTTTAATTTAACATTTTAAAATATAGTTATGTAGAAATTCCTCCTCATGGAGAAGCTGCTAAACTGTTCTTTACTTTCCACCTGTGGCCACAGCAGATCCATCTGGGGGATCTGAGCCCAACTGCTGCCATTAAACCTTTCTCTGTCTGACGTCTGTTGAGCATTCTGTCTCACTTCTCGTCTTTTCATCACTCCTGAAAAGAGAGGAGGACGGGCGGTATTTATCTCCTCAGGGGACAGATGAGGGCTTTTGATCCAGGGGTCGGTGGTGCCCAGCGGGGCCCAGAGACACGCCTGTCCGATGTCTTATCAGATCAAACATGTCCTCCACATTAGTGCTCAGGAGGCGACCAGCAGCATGTTTTAATACTCTCCTGCCTTACCGGTAATTGTTTGATTACTGATGGCTGGTGGGTCATTAGAAAAGAGGCGAAGATGGACGAGGCTGTTACGCAGGGGAAAGCAGAGAAATGTGTCCTACTGGACTTTTATGTGAACGTCAGTGCAGACGGCCTCAAAACAACAGTGAAGGGTTGTGATGTGACGCAGTAAAAGCACTTCAAAGGAGAGAGATGTGTTTTTATCGTCATTTTATGGCTTTTGTTGGACTTTCAGCCATTTGATGCATTTTGCTTCCAGAGGATCAACTTCTAGCTTCATATTGCTGCTGCCAGAGGCTGACTTATCTGTCTTTATGTATGTTAAAAAAAAAAAGTCAAATTTGAAAATTAAGTGTATTTTCAATCTTTTCAGTCATTTTTTAAAACAATAAATGATTAAATGATAAATATGACTTTCATATTTCATTTTATAGTTGGTGTCTATCAGGAGAGGTTGCTTAAAATATTGTAACTTTTTTTTACGTGGCCAAAATAGAGACACACTTTGCTCAGTTAAAACACTGAATTTCATCTAGTTTCAGAGCCGAGCCTAATTTTGCATTTACAGTTTTACATAATGATGTTGGTTTGTTCATTGAAGCACATCCTGCATCAGCCTTTCTCTGAATTAAATACATTATACATGCATTTCCACAGGAGCAGCCTCAGGCCTCTTTCACATCAACTGTAGCTGTGCGTGAAATAAATGCAGCTTCTTCATTCATTTGAAGGGAGCCGGTCCGGTGACACAGTGGAGATGACTCCACAGGGGGCTCTGGAGAAAAAAAAAAACAAGGTCATTGGGTAATAGATTTGTAACTTGTTTAACTTGTGTTGCAACATCATCTACTGAAGCAAATTTCCTTGAAAATTAATTTTTCTGCCAGTTTCAAGATTGTGTGATTCAGTGATTCTCATCATTTCTTGCAAAGAATTGAAAACAGAGTCCTGGCTCCATCTTATATACATAACGTATATTTAGGCTGCAGGTGTGTCGGCCCTGTGATGGTCTGGAGTTCTGGGATTGGTTCCAGCCCCCCTTCATCCTGAAAGGTGAGGTGGGATAAACCAGCTGAACTACAAATAAGTACTTCATAGATGAAGTCCTTCATATGTATTCTTTTTTTTTGCTTCTTTGTATAGAAACTGCTGTACAATAATTTCCCTCTGAATAAATAAAGTTGTTAGTATGACCCCGGAGGTCGTATGTTACAGGTTCTTTATTCTATCCTCATATCATTTTTCATGACTTTATCAGTCAATTTGATCCTAATGTCCTCATGTTGTCTCGGTGAGACCCAGTACACGCCTAAAATGATTTATAGAGTTCATGCTTGCAGCGTGTCCTAATCCTCCAGTCATTGTTGACAGCTCTTTAATTCAGGCTCTGCCCTCCACCCTTTAAATGTCACCAGCAAAAAACATTCAGGGATAGTAAACTCCAGCTCATTCTTGTAGCGCCATTAAAAGGTAGTAGCTTTTCTTTTCTGCATCATTTCAACACAGCATCAAAACAGCGTTTCCCCCAGTTTGCAGAAAGCCGAAGGTTTCTAATGAAGCCACCTGCCACAGGTGTGTTTGTTTCTGGTCTCCAGCAGCAGTGCTCACTGGTTAGTCAGGTATCATCTGTGGTTCCAGTGTTGCTCCACCCTGGGGGTCAACGATGCACCACTAATGCTTCTCCTGGGTCCATTACATGCTCCAGACTGGCTACTGGCATGTGAAAGCACACACACCTCCTCCACACTCATGCACAGCGCTGGAGAACTGTCCGTTATTATTGTGGTTACTGTGATTGCCATCATTGTCTCCCATCACGGCCATTATCAGCGGAGCATTTCTCTGTGCACTCCTTTCAGCTCAGCGCTCTGTTTACAGTAATGTGAGCTGGGGGAAACATAGCAGACAGGCGTCTTCCATAAACACCTTGTTATCTCTCACTCCTTCCCTAATTTTCTCTCCATTCTATCATTCTCGCTCATTTCCCCGTCACTCGATGGGCTCTCTGGCTGAAATAGAGAAAGATGCAGGGTAGTATATTGCCTGTTTGTTTTGGAGGCTCATGGCTGTTTGTTAGCCAGCATCAAGTTGTGCTGACACTCACTGTTGCAGTCATTTTGCCTTCCATCACCTCAGTAACAAAAAATATGGCAACCCATTGACACTGACAGAGTTGCCAAAAAAAGCGGGATGTAAATAATTTCTAGCAGTGATGCCCACTCATTTTTACCTCTGATTACATTTTGTTATTATCCATCTCTTTCTTTGCTTCCCATCTCACAGCCTTAGCCAAAGCACTCAGCCAATTCTGCACAAATGGGATTCTTACAGTCCAAATAAAGGAGATGGAAATATGGAGCTGCATATTTGAAGGGTGTCACCCAGTTAAGGCTTCCTCAAACAAAAAAAAAAATACTGAGAGACTCCAAGTCAAATCAAGACTTGATTCTACCGCCGTCTCCAGCTGCTCTGCAGGGTATTGGCAATAACCTCAGCTTTGGCACTTCATTGCTGGTTAAATATGTGCAACTGTGGCCTGGATCAAAAAGTAAGCTCAGCTTTTTCACATGTGAATGTGTGATTTTATGAGATTCCTGCTTACTGACGAACCAGTCATACATGCCGCTTTTATTTGAGGATGAATCGCTGCAAAACTTCGTTTGGCACGCGAGCGTGTGGACTTGTTTCGCATGGGTAGGATGGCTTGTGTGTAACATTTCATTACATTTTTTCCATGTCAGTCCTCGAGAAGGAGCTGGATGTGCTTCATTGTGAGAAGAAGGTGTCACAGATAATGTTTAGCTTGTGTCACACACACACACACACACACTTCACTTCTGTCCAACCTTTCTTGCCCAGAGCTTTTATCAGCAATTCATTTCCCAGTATCTCAGCCATCAATCACTTCCCAGCTTGTCCTCAAATGCGGCCATCAGACGAGGACATACAGACGAGGAGAGGGGGACATGTATACACAAGGAGACACGGCTCAGACAGGCAAAGAGAGGGAGCTTTTTTAATTAAGATTGCAATCGACAGGCACTTTTAAGAGATGAAACTTTGCCTTAATTTTTTTGGGCGTCTTTGATCCTGAGTTGGCTGTAATTGCCCCGCCAGTCTGTCCTCACAACTCTGAGCGACTTATAATGAGGCTCGCCGTTTGTGACGACGTACGGCCTCTTTTCTTTGTGTCTGTTACTGTTTCAGCTAACTACCCACCTCTGCTTCTCTTCATTCCCAATAAACCACAGAAGTAAAACAAAATCTCTAACATCAACTGAAAAATAGTCAGTTTCCTGACAGTCAGCAGAGTTGCAGTTACAGCATGGGCACAGAGCATAATGCAGCACGCCTGGGAGCACGGTGTGGCCCTGAACCGAGCTGTTCACACATTCAACACTTTCTTATGTGCTTATTGAGAGCATCGCCCTCGCAGAGTGCTCTCCTGACACTGGATGCAGGGAGTAGGATGAGCAGCAGCAGAAGAGCAATGCATCATTTACAGTGGTGGTGAATGGGTCCCAGCTACCGAGTTCACACATCTGTCCCTCGAAGCAGATCTTTGACTCAGCACGTCCAGTTTTCCTCCCCAGAGAAGCAGCCTGGACATTCCTGCACCATTAAAGTCCTTCGTTATGTTTTAAAGAGGGTGAGAGGAGTAACTGTCAGTGTAACTGGCCCTCTGGTCACCAGAATAACACAAATCAACCCAAACAGCACAAATGAATGCTGATACTGGACGACTCAGCACAACCCCTCCCCATTTTGTTCAATGATGTATTTTTAGGAAGCCTTAGGTCTTCGGGTTGTACTTGAACTGATTAGAATTTAATGTTCAAAGGTCAAAGGCCACTTTGACCCCACAGAACATGTTTTTGGGCATAACGCAGGAATTCATGAGTCTAATTATGACACAAATGGACCAAATAATGATGGGATTACATTTTGGACAGACAGATATGAAATGAAACTTGACTGGTTGAGTCAAGAGCATGGCAGTTATGAACACTGTAAAGGTGTCGCATCTCAGCCAGCTAGTTGGCACTGTGTTAAATCCATGGCTTGAGTTTTCTGTGACCATTGATTAAGTTTTACTGGTATCACAAGCTTACAGTGTATGGCTTATATTTGCCTTGCAGTCATGTTTGGTTTTGAAGAAGTGAAATATGTGATAGAGTCAGACAGATTCACTGTCCTTCATGCTGTTACACTGACTTGTACACACATGAAAAATGATGGAAATAACAGTGTGAAAGATGAAAGGAGAGAATTGATAGAGGAGTTCAAAAGTATTTGCGCTCTCAGCTGTTCAAATGAACACATTATGTTGAGAGAATAAAATGGTGGAAAATGGGCTTCTCCTCACATTTCAAAGGAAACCAGGACATTTGAATATACCTTTGAGTCTGTGCTCTCTGTCAGACGGCCATGGTGTCGGCCTGTGTAATGACAAAGGGAAGCTCATTGTCATCCGTCTCAATTTGTTGCTGCTCCCTCAGTCTTTGTGTTATTACTGGTGGCCCATTGGTCCCCTTCATCTCCCTGTATTATGCATTGTTTGGTCTTAGAGATCTGTGGATTTCAAGCCTTTGTTTCCACTGTTGGGAGGTATTAGGTTTTGATGTCGGTAGATGCTGCACTCTGCAAAACAAAGAATGTTCAGTGGGAGTTTCTGCCGGAGTTAAAGTTAAATATGGAACGACTTCAAACTTCAGAAACAATGTCGTCAACAGTGCTTAGCTGGTGTTCTAATAGTTACAGCCATGCTCATGTTTTATTAAAGAATGTGAACTTGTCTCGTCTCACAGTCGGTGCTACACTCTCACTGGTTATGCATCAAACGGTTTTGATGCTTTATTTGTGATTATATTTGGAAGCAGGAGTTGTCATCAAGGTGAACTTTTATTTTATGAACTTGTGACATGATGTATTTCTTTTAGATGAATATGCAGAATTATTGGTTTGACAGTTGTCTTTCAGTGACTTTTTCTCACATTCATTTGAGTCGCTTGCACATATGGTGGATATTTTATAAGCCAGTAAGCGTATTTCCCAACATGCTGGGGTTTTACTTTTACTCAGAGGGAAACTGTCAGATCAGATATTGTTAAAAAAAACAAAACAAACTGAATTTTACAAGATGAACTTCAAGTAAAAAGTTGGAGAAAAGCAGACTTAAACCTTAATTTTGGAGGAATTTAAAATATGGATTTTTTCCATATTTCCACAAGTATGCCATCATTAAAGGTATTTAATACCCACCTATGTGTGTATGTTTTAATTTATTTTTATGTAGCTGGTTATAGATTATTATTTACTGTTATGCAGTATTACAGGTGTTGTGCTGAAGTCTGTTACCCTTGAATAATGCCCATGTTTACCAACATTATGCACATTGTAATTCTGTGTAATGACTATTTTTCCCAACTAACCCATAACATACATATTTAATAAGCCGCTGTGCCAGAGTAATAACGTGTATTAACAATGGTGCTTGTTTGTGGTGCTGATGTGTCTCATGATGCTCGGAGGTTTGCTTCATGTGATGAGAGCTTTAAATCTTCCCCCTTCTTCAGTATCTTCGGTTTTCTTTATAAAGCTGGATTTTGTCACGAGTAATCTTTTGCACTGAGAGAAGACACGGTAAGCTGGCAATAACATTTAGTTTCTCACTGACTCTCTACAGGAATCCTTCTCATTGCTGTTTGAATACATTTGTGCACCCCAGCATGTTAGTTTTTCAAAATCTTTTCACACGTCATTTTCCATGACCTGAGTTAGAGGCCAATCGTCCCACAAATCATTTAAATTCAAACAGCACCACTGCGACCATCCACTCCTCTCACTGACTTAAAGCAGAGCTGCGTCAATAAACCACAACACTATTGTTCTATTCAAGCGAGGCTTGCTCCAATCAGGAAAAAAAAACAAAACTGCACCAGTAAACCTCTTTATTACCCACTCCAATTCTACATCAAAGAGAGACCTCCCCACAAATGTATTTTTTTTTGGGGGGATCAATCTTGGTAAGGGCCGGATAATTATTGTAGTCGGCACAGGAGCCAACTTCTTTCACTGTGGCAATTAACAAGGCTTGTTAACATCAAAGGCAGAAAAAAGACCAGAGGCTCACTTTCAAGCAGAAAGTGTAGTGAACTCACAGGAGAATCAGCTTACTTTGAGACTATTGAAATGGCCTTGATTTGAGACCAGTGAATGGAGACGAGCCTTTTAACTAAAAACCTATTGACTGAGTGTTTGTGAGGAGAAAGTCCATCTGCATTTACACTATCAATTCTACATAGATGTGTAATTGGTATTACATAATAAGTAACTTCTCTATTGCCATATTATGCTTTTCGATTCGTGTTCTGTCTGAAGCTGTGCATCCCATAATTATAGATGTTGTTTTTTCAAACAAGCTTGAGTTCTGTAAGTGCAAAATCACGTTCAGGTCAACACACTGACGATAGAGAACAACAAAATACATACAATACAATACAACAAATACAATACACAAAATACACAAAATACTTTCTTGGATCATATTTGTCATCAAGTGCTTTTTATTTTGATGTTCCCCTCGAGCAAATCCAGCACCAGCGCCAAGTAAAAGTGACAGAGACACAGAAAAGCCTCTTTTCACAAAACCTCAATCACTCATGGGCTCATCAGAAAAAAAAGAAAAAAAGTTTGTGCTACCAGACACATTTTCATCTGGCTGCAACTTTCTCTGACGGAGCGAGCGGGTGAATGTAATCCCTTTTCTGATGGGCGAACAAGCTAATCTGCTTACTCTCTCCATTGTGGGCTGGAGTCATGGCAGGAGAGGCAGGTGATAAAAGAAGAGAAAAAAGAGCTTTATTTCACTTCGCTCTTCCTCGCTCTCCTTCTCTTGGGGAGACGGACTCTAGCTGCTGCTGGATTATCCTCACGTTTCCTTTTCTCCATCTCTCCTCTCCTCCTCTGTGAAGGGTTCAGCATTGATGCCCTGCTCCTGGAAGTTTCTGTGTTTGTTCCAGTGTAGTCCGTTTTGTTTTGACACCTTATCTTTTACAATAGTGAAGCGAAGGGGAACACAACCTTGCCAAAGCTTGCCAGCACACCAGGCTGTGGGTGGTAGATAGAGGTGTTGTGCGCACACACACACACACACACACACACACACACACACAAACACGGCTCACTGTTTTCTTCTTGATGATACCGTCTGTTATGTGAAACTGAGAATGCTGAGCATAGAAACACAAAGGGCCTCTGAGTGGGATGACACATTTGAGCCCACTCAGGACAATACAGCACATGAGAAACAAATAGGTAAAGATGTTTTGTTGAAGTCCTTGGAGGACGTACTGTTGGATTTTAACCCTTTTTTAACACTGTGAGAGCAGTGAGATGGAACTGAAACCTCCAATCCAAACTCAAGTTGCCATGTGATGCATTGTCACTGAAAAAAATACTGATGTAGTTGTTTTAAAGGAAAAGGACTGATTGGATTTATAGTTAATATTGTTAATTTCACACCTACAGCAGTAGGAAATAACTTTTTCCTTTCTCTGAAATGAAACATCTTATCTTTATTGTTAACAAATAAAGACATTTAATCAGTCTTTACAAATGACAACTCAGCCCTGAACGGGCGTTTTTAATTGGTAAGCAAAGCGTGTTATTTTATGTACTAATTACAGGCACTAAAATGAACGTGTACCTGTTCCAGAGACAGTATGGCCTCTTCAGCAGAGTGGTAATGCAAGCCATAATAAGACCAAGTCATCCGTGGTCATTTACATTGTCTGTAATTTTCTCTTTTCTTTCATTGCACAAGCGCTGCTCATTTATTCAGAGCCTCATTTAACAGCATCAGCTTTGAAAATGGAGTGAAGCTCAATAAACTGCTCCTGCCTCAAGGACAGGATCACATGTGGTCAGAGGGAGGCGATGCTGGAGAGATGGTAGAGAAACCATAAGAAACATAATAATAAGAATATGTGAGAAGGTGGAGGGAAGAACTGCTGCAGCTCAAAGAAGTCAAACTTAAGTATAGTCGACATTTAACTGTATGACTGACTATTCTTCCTGGTTTATCGTAGAAACCTGATGAAAGCTGGGCTGTAAATTTGAGGCATCACGAGGCCTTCGACATACAAGATAAATGATTTAACAAACCATCAATCTTCATCATTATTTTTTAAATGCACATTGTCATGCTAAACTTCAGATGGTTATCTATCTATGTAGAGGAAAGTGCTGCCATTTGTGAAGCATCTCCTGATGTGAGCAGGTCCATACTGTATGCAGGTGTTTAGCAGCTTTCAGCACACAATTATTCCACTGAGGACTCACTTCAAACAGTTCAAAACATTTCCCATCACGTTGCCTCCACTTGTGAATCCATAATGCTGCTGCAGGTGATTGTAAAGTGCCCCCATGCTGCTTTAGTAAACACGCTTCCTCACAACACAAATGAGTGGCAGTGTCAGCTGCCTCCTGGGAAGTGAAATAGACTCCACTTCATCTGATGCTAATGTGCCAATGCTGCTCCCTGGGTGGCTTATTTATGTATGTATTTATCATTTTATGATGTGGTGTGAATATTCCTCCTATGAGACCTGCAGTGTCCCTCAAGGATCTGTCTTCGGACCTTTGCTATTCAATCTTTACATGCTGCCACTGGGTCGTGTCATCAGCTGACATGGCATCTCTTTTCATTGCTACGCCGACGACATCCAGTTGTACTCAAACCTCTCCTCTACCCTGGAATCTTCATCATCGTCTTCATCCTCTTCATCGCTTCCCGCTCTCCCCAGCTGTCAGGAGGAGATAAAAGAGGCACAATTTCCTCCAGCTGAACAGCTCAAAAACCGAAGCCATACAATTTTTAAACCCCATCAAGTGTAGTCATCATCCATACCGAATAAACTGAATTTATTTGATTTGTGGACAAAACAAGTCATCATCTTGGGCTAAGGAAACTCTGTGTAGGTTCTTAGTCATCCATGTAGAGGTAAATCAAAAAGAGCAAAAAGAGTCAACTGGACTTGCTTGAGGTTTGTTGAAGACCACCTCTCATCCAAGAGGCTTCTTCAGAACTTTCAAACCTCAAGCACGTCCGGTTGACTCTTTTTTGCTTTTTCTGACAAACAACTAATCGATTAATTCAAGAAAATAATTAATGAATTGAAAATAATCCTTAGATGTAGCTCTAATTACACAGAACAAAATGTTTCCGTTCATGTCCCTCAATAGCATATATAGATTTATATACAGACTTGGATAAACTAATACAAGAGGATGTCACACTTGTTTTAATAGCAGGTTATTGAATATCTCAGTCATTAAATATGGTTTCAGCCATGCAGATTACATAGTCCCTATCTGTCACTGATGAAGCGACACACGAACCTAAGGATGAGGAGGCGATCGGCTTGAATGTGGGTTGTGGCACCTGGACGGCTGTAAAATAAATGAGTTTAAAAGTACATTCAGCTTTAAAGGACCACCAACCAGAAGGGGAGGAAACAAGCGTAGAGGACATCTGCTTTCCAACACCGCCTCTGTCATGTTTTCTCTTCATCTCTAAACATTATGTAGTTGCCTGGAAATCTGCCTGCTCAAACAGATATTCACGTCAAAAATGTGAGAGTCTGTCGAGGAACGCCAGTGGCAGCAGCCAAAGCCTGTGTGGATGCATCCTGAGCGGCTTGTATGTACGAGCATCAGAGAACCCGCATGTGTACGTGCAAATGCATATATGAATAAAATGTGCAGGGAAACAACGTCTGAGTGCACTTACTGCATGTCCTCAAGGTCAACCTGAGACCACAGTGTGTCTGCAATAACCACACACACACACACACACACACAGATGTATACAGCAGTGTAGGCTCTCTCCTCTCATACGAACCATCTTGAAAACCTGGAGGGCCTTTCTTGTTAATGCTGCCCATTACTTTCCTTTGGCTGTGGTGGATGGATTTTCTGTGAGCATCACACTCTCCAGAGTGGAGCATTTTGGGCTAAGTAGTCCAAATAACATGGCTCTAAAAGCCTTGAGAAGAGCTTTTACAGCTTGCCTTTTACCTTCCAGAGGCCTCTCCTCTGCCGCCCACTTTAGTCTCTATTTCCTTCCCTCTTTCCGCCTTTTAACCACGTTAAAGGGTCCCTCTCCCATCATGCACTGCAGCGTTATCAAAGTAGACCACCCGCGGTTTGTTAATCACACCAATTGGGGTGTGTGAAATGGAGTGTTCACACTCTGCAAAGTGGTGCCCATAGCTGCTGCTGCCTTTTCCGCTGGTTACAGTCAGCCATGTTGGATAGTGACCGACGAACATCTCACAGGAACTAATAATCTCATACTGCATGGTGTTGTCAGGATCCATTAGCTTATCTGTTTGGATGTTGCCTCACACAATTTGTGTGAATGAATAATTTGTAATGTTTCAGTTGGAGCAATGGGCAGCAGCTTCAATTCAGCTGTGTTTCATGACCAACAGTGCTTCAAACAGCAGAGAGCTCCATCCATTTCTAATTGAAGAAGACTCAGAAACAGGCAACATAGCAGTTATGTTAAGCATTTTTTACTGTATTGCAACTTCAACCATCCTGAGTCCTGTTTTTACTTTTATTTCCAATATTTTTTATCACTACTACAAGCCTCCGCTCCAAAGTTGTGCCTGCAGTGATTGGAAAGAGAGGGGTAAACAGACTGTCAATAGGACTCATTTAACGCGCCATGATGACTGGTCTCAGAAAGCACTAGTAATTGTGCCCAGTTAGGGAAATAACAAGACGGGTCGATTTGTTTTTAACCCCAAGCTGGCACTGCTGTTTATGGCCTGGAGGCTGCCGGCAAGCTTCAGCTTTATTATTGAGTCAGGTCGTCTGTCTTAACGCTAATTACCATTGTCCCCTCCAATGGCTTCAGTGTGTGTGTGTGTGTGTGTTCATATTGTGAGAAAGGAGCTGAAATCCTCCCATCTCCTTGTTGCTCCCTCTGAATGACAGACGCTCTTAATTGCACATATTTGGACAGTAAAATAAATGGCCCTCTTCCTGGATAGTAGTACAGCAGCTGGCCAGGAGTGATAACACTTCATTGTGCCACAAGGGAAGTAATAGAGGCACGTAAAGTCACTCTGTGAGCACTTTTTCAGGATGAATTAAAGTACCTTTGTAAGCTTTGTTAGCATGGTGTCTATTGGTGTCAGGCTACAGAAAGTTAGGACGTGTTATAATGCACAGCACAATTTTGGAAGCGTGATTGTTGGTATAAAGTATGGCTATGTAGCTCACTGAAGTGCTGAGCATTATATGAAGGTCTCATCTGAGTCCGACCTCTCTGTCTGAAGTGAATTTTAATCAGGAGTTATGATCACATCAACATATCCGCTCTCTAAGGTCACCGGACCCTTTTCTTTCAGCTGTCTGGCAAACAGCCATCAGGGTTGTAACAGGTTGTATGTGGTCAGTCATGTGGCCAGCACAGCCCACATGTCATCTGAGAGAACGTTATGAGCAGGTGTGCATGACATTTGCATTTATGCTTTGTTTATATTAATATTGTGCTGCAAATTGGTGCATCTTGGGATTCAGAGGAGCAAGGCTGAGTTTGTCTTGAAGAAAACACGATAATAAGGAATCCTGTGCTGCAACCTCCTCAGACTCCCCTCTTCAGGCCCTGAAGTGTCTGGAAACATTCAGTCCAGTCACATAATTGTTTTTATTGGTTATTTGACCCTTGTATTTTCTTGTTGGCATTACATCCCGTGTAGTGCAGTGTGTGTAAAAAAAAAAAAAAAAACAACAACAAAAAAAACCAATAATAGAGCAAAATTAAAAGTGTAAAGTAAAATGAAGTTATTAGATGTGGTAACTTTGCTACAAAATAAAGGTCACAAATTATGTAGTCCAGTGATAGAGCTAAATGTGTTAAATGTGCTTTCTCTTCACATAAAAGAGCACCATGTGTGAATTATAAAAAAATAAAGATTATTCTGTGGCCAAATGTAAAACTTAATCATGACCTCAGTAAGTCCTGCTGTCAGTTTATCTTTTGTCAGAAAGACTGTTTGTGTCTGTCAGTGCCCAAAAAAATCTGTCTTTGTAAATTGGTGACACTGAGTGTGTCTGTGTGTCCATGTTGGGCACGATTGGGATTTCACTGCACGGCTGCAGGAGTGTCAACACATTCACATGCTGCACTCTATCAAGGCTCTGCGAGGCTCTGCGAGGTTAACAGTGCAGCAGACGAGTCCAGAATCATTTCACATGAGGAACGGTGGCGGGGAATACAGATTGGTAGTGCTGAGCAGAGTTTTCCATTTGACTTTTAACATACTATTACCCTGAAAATATTCTATATAATATATATGTATATATATACACACACACACACACACACACACACACAGAATACACAGGATATATGTATACAACAAGCTTACAAATAGACTTTGACATCTTTATCAGAAAGGTTCCTCTGTTGTGCGTCTGTCTTTTGTAGAGCTTAAAACTTGAAGTCAGAGTTGCCACAGGATGCAGCGGACTGTTTGGTAACAGTAACAGCCGCAGGGTAAACAACCATGTCAGTATATCTGTTGCTGTGAAAAGCAGTTCTTCTGAATTACTAGACAGGAGTTGCTGAAATGGGAGCAGTGTTTGCACAGCACAGCGGTGATAGTTCAACATGCTCAAGTTCACCCTGAACGGGATAACTGATGATGCTCTTGTGTCGTTCAGATCACCAGTTTGGGATCACTTTGAGTTCACAGTGAAATCTGAAGTCAGTGTGCTGACATTGTTCAGTAGGAATCGGCTACACATCTGCATACACCATCGAAGTGTCACCATCAAACAAGGAGCAGAGCAAACACTGCTCCTGACAGAACATCAGAAGAGAACAACCCCAAAAAACCAATTCAGCAAATGTACAACATCAATGAACAAAATTTAAAAAGAGGTGTATTGCACAGTCAGTCTATAAACTGACTTAATGTTGTATTTTGATAACTACTTCAATTTGTTCTGAAATGAACCCACTTATGAAGCTGGTCAGAGCTCTGGTGGTCTGTTCCTGGTCTGCAGTGGTCAGGATCCATCAAAAGTGGTCCAAGGAAGGACCAGTGGTGAACCAGAGACAGGGTCATGAGAGGACAGATTTGAGAAGTGAAGGCTGGTCCTGGTGGACTGATCCAACAGACCAGAGGAGTTCATGCTGCTGAGGATAGAAAGGAGTCAAATACCACAGAATAAAGCTTCAGGGGTCAGAGGTCAGGTAGGAGGACCAGCACTATCAGGCAGGTGGTCATAATGTCATGCTTGACCAGTGTATACTACACAAAACCTAGCTGAGTCCTGTGAACACTCGTCAACTCAATCAACAAAGAAATTCTTGGTTGACTAAATGATTAGTGATGTCATCAACAGAGTTTCTTGATCTTGTCACACTGCCAGTCCTGCCAGTTTGTGCTTATCTAACATCAGTGAAAGCAGCTCGTTAAATCAGAGCCAGAGCTCAAGTTCAAGCCGTCCCACTGTGTATAGACGAGAAGTGGTTTCTAAGTATGAGGATATGGCTGGATGCCATGGATGCTAATACAGTTCCAATGTATGAAAAAGGTCAACTGGTTGATCCCATTACCCTTCATAAGGAAAATGACAGTGATGGCTAGCCCCAGCGGCCTGCTGAGAATCAAAGCTGTGAGGTAGCACTGCGAACTGCAGCGGCTTTGCCTGTTAATAGGACCTTAAACCGCTTTATGATCTGCATTATTTAACGTGCCTTCATCTTTTGATGCACTTATGTATCAGCTGATATGAATTTACATCACAGTCTTGGTGTTTGATGTCCTTGACATTGAACAGCTCAGACTGGTCTGTGCTCTGCTGTAGCAGCAGTCAATATTGGCGGCATTTCCCTGCTGTACCTGTGACTCCCAGCTACCTTACCAACAGTGAATTTAAATGTCATTGCTGTGCCTTCTTAGCCTTGCGCTCTTTGGAAATATTTTCTCCAGCTCTCTCTGCTTGTTCTCCTACCGGATCCCTTGATTCTGCCGGCAAACATTTACAATTATCACCTCAGCTTCCCCATCAGGTCTAGAAAACATGCACATTGTTCATTATAGGCTGCACAAGGAAGAGGATGACAACACACTCTTGACGCACCCATTAATCTGGCATCTCATCACTGGGCTGCAATATTGCTCTGACAAGAAGGCCCTGATTTCCTGAGCCCAAGGAAGGGGGGGGGGGGGGGACAGCTGCTCTAATTCGGCAGCTGATAAGGTAAGTGAGTGAATACAACCTATGTGAACCTGTCAACCAGCAGGATCTCCCTATCACCAGTTTTTTATCATTTTCTTCCACCCATCCAGCTTCCATTTGGAATTGCAAATCAGCCCAGGTGTTCCTTTACAGCTGAGGTGGTAGATAAGAAGTGAAGTGCTGAGAACATATCAGCAATCTGAGCATGTTGCTCATTGGGCTCCTGATTTATTTCATTCTGGCATTTATTTGTCCCTCTCTTACTGCATGAAATGTAGGGCTTCTTGTTTATGCACATATGAATGTGGGAGGATTTGCACTTGTAAAAGTGATAGAGACAGATAGCTTGTTTTGTGTGTGTGTGTGTGTGTGTGTGTGATCTGGCTGAGATTGCATTCCAGCGTTCACTTTAGGGATGGGTGGTTACAGGACGGTTTCCCCCAGAGAAGCTTGTTTTTGTGTTTTTAGCATGACTGCAGTTGGTGGTGATGGTAAGGGTCGGGTGGAGTTGATGAAACTTCTGGGTTTGGTTCGAGTCAGCATCAGGCGATGATAGGTGAGCTCAGAGTTGCCGCCTGGAAGATGGATGTCGGCAGATCACAGAGTCGTTCACCCTACACAGATAGACGTGGAGACAGCTTTAGGTTGCTGAGCACAGAGGCAGCAGAGAAAACAAGATAAGATGTACAACACACAAACTGAGGCACACAAGGCTGTCAGTCAGCGGAGGAGGAGCTGGAAAAACGCCAAACCTGGTTTCATCACGAACAGTATAAAAAAAACAGAAGAAGACCTGGTGGACCTGTAACATCTGAAACGGGCCTATGGGCAAGATTTGTTATGGCATGTTATTCTGATGGTGCAATCTTCGCACAGAGAAACAAAGACTGGATCAGATAGTGCTGGTAGAATCTTAAATTGCTCCTTTTTATATCATCAGACTCTTGTTTTTTCACAATAACTGAATACAGAACTGTACAGATAAGGCAGTTGGGCGTTTGAGCTTTCCATATCTTAGAATAGTCTGTTTTATTTCCTACATATTAGCATACACAAGGCTTTTACTGATCTCTTCTGGTGGCACAAACACACACACACACACACACACACACACACACACACACACACACACACAGAGCTTAAGCCTCTTTGGCAGCGCCCAGCATGCCATGTCCACTGGACTGCTTCGGTGCCAGGTCTGATACAACGACACACCTCCTGACGAACCACTTGCCCTTCGACAGGCAGCGGGAGACTGGGCATCCATAGAGAGCTCTGACTGGAGCACCATCGCCATGGTAACTGCCAAATGACACCACCGCCCCCAGTCCCTGTCCTGACTTTCACCAATAGTGAAAGGTTATGCCTTGTGTTCTTGTTCTGTCAATAACATTTAAAAACAGCAAGCGTTGTACTCACACCTCACTTATCATGAGGCGCGCACACGCACACACACACACACACACACACACACACACACACACAGGTCCTCTGCAGAGATGAATGTTGGATGTAATCAGTGTCTGTTTTTAGATTTTTAGAGTTTCGCCTCCCCTTGACAGTCCAAATCCACTCGTTGGGCACATCAATGCAATATGGTCGCTTGCAAGGCGATGGTCTTATAACGTCACATCTGACTTAGGATGCAATGAACACATAGATACTGAGATTTTCGGTGTGCATGCTGAAGTTATTGGATACTGAAAGGATTAGCGTTCAGGTCTTTGCCTTCATTTCATCATGCGTCTGTTACCACCAAACTTTCCTCATATGTCAATTCAAGCTGATGTGTCTACACTTCAATTCAGCCAGTCACCTCATGTAACTGAAGTACATTTATTCAAGTACAGCAAGTACTTTAGGTAGAAGAAGAAGGTACTTTAGTAGAAAAAGAAGAATTACTTTGTTAAAGGGGAACTAAGCCTACTCCACAGTACCGAACATGTGTGGAGTACAGTACACTTATGTTTATGCTTGAAACAAAGACCTAACACTTAAGACCTGTCATTCAACCACACTGTGATGTTTTTGCTACTTTAAAACCTCATGTGTCAAAACAAAAAGAAGGGTGAGACGTGGCGATGCACACTTTCTGACAGTCTCTCCTTGAAGACGTTCATAGTGTTGAACTTGTTTGCACATGTAAAAAGTGACAGAAGCAGCTGTGTGAAGAATGAAAAAAGTCAGTCTTTGACTGCAGCCTCAGCTGGAAATAAACACAGCAAATCTATGGTTTAATGCTGTTTTCTGTATTGCAGAAACATTTCAAAGATCAGGCTGTTTCTTTGTCCTGAAAAACCTGGAAAATATCACTCATGCCTTCATGTCCGATGATGGGAAGAACAAAGTGATTCCAAAGTCTTACTTTTCACTTTCAAAGCCACTGCTGATAATCCTCCTCAAAACACTGTGGGCATTCTCTTTACATGCTAGTTCATAATGCTAATTTTTGGTGGAGTGGCTTTGGATTTTAGGTCTATAGGAATGGACCGCCAGTGTTGCAGACTTGACAACTTTTGTTCTGGATTTAGGGATTTCTGGAGAACTGTTAGCTATTTTCATTAGACAGAGTTTTCATCATTGGGCTGTTTTTTTTCAGATGTAGCTCAGCGCTTCCTTTTACTAGTTTTTTAAAAATTACCAACCCTACTTAGGCCAAGTTATATTACATATTGTTATGTTTTCCTCATTTTCCCTTCTATTTTCCTTCCACCTTTCAGGCTCCTGGACTTTAGAGTGATTCTGTCATTGAGACCTTTTCCAAACAGTCTTTGTACCATCTTATTGTAAAGCAACACTGCTATGTACTTAAAGTCATTTTTTTTTTCCGTTTCTCTGGTCAGTCTTTGTGTGACGTGGCCATGATTGGTGGGGTTTTTCAATGAGCAAGCACTCGGTTGAAGCAGCCTTAAAGCTCTGATGATAATAAGGATTATTCTGGGTTGTTTTATGCAGTGCTCTATGAGCAGCATCCTGAGCGAATCTGTCAGCACAGTTTGAGCTGGCTGAGATGATTTGTGGGCTCTGCATCCATCTCCAGGTTTTCTCTTCTTTCTCCCCAAACCGCTTGATATCCCCCCTCCCACCGACCCACGAATCAATTTCTAAATCCAATTACTCATTGCATTAGACTGTGAGGAAAAACACCACTGTGCACTGTAGCCTGATAAATGTTTGGCTGCTGCTGGTGTTTGTTTGCCATGTGAGAGCTATTGATCAGAGGCTGATAGATAGTAAGGGTGTGTGTGTGTGTGTGTGTGTGTGTGTTTTTATGTGTGGGGTGGGGTGGAGATAAGTGTTATTGTAAAGTAAATGTGAAGCACTTGTCTATTTCAGGGGTGAAGGCAAAGGGAGATAAAAAGGATTGATAGGTAGGGAAAAAGTTGTGCACAGGGTTGAGAGGGACAGGATCCCAGAGGGGGCCAACATCTGGCAGCAGCTGGAGGAAAAAAGCAGGTGAGGAAGACTGATATAGAGGCTTCAAGGGGCGTAAAAAACAGAGATCTAGGTAGGCTTGGAGTTAGAGATTAAGGGGAACAGGGTGAGTGTTATTGCCTGAGGATGAATGTGTCAAGGGCAAAAAAAAAGATGATGATGCCAGGCAAGGCAGGGGGTGGGGGGGTATGGCTATCAGGCAGTTTCCACAGCCAGCGGTGCCCACTCACCAAAATGAGAAAGAGTGAATGGGATGGATGGAGGAGGATCAAAGGGCCACAGCTTTGCCACCCTCAAATCCCCTGTGATGCTCTGAATGTTCTCACAGCTCCAGCGCCGCCACAAACAGAAAAAAATACCCAGCGGCATGTTGCTTTTGGCCACAACAGAGAGGGGATGATAATAACAATGTGATAGCATTCATTTATTCCACGGGAAATTAAACTCAAAGGCCAGTGCGACACTGGATAACGGTTTACAACAGACAGCATAATAACCAATTAACAGCATTAACGGCTCCAGCTGAACCATCAGAACACAATGCACTCATTTAGTGCACGCAGAATTAATTCATACATAAATCATCTCATTTTGTCGGGGTCCCCAAAATGAGGCCGCATGGGAAACAGCAGTTCACGTTGATATTCAAATGTATGCGTACACAAACAAGCGATAACCCGCTGCTTTATTTTCTTACTGTACCCTGTTTTTAGAGGGAGGTTGAGCTTGGAGGACATCTGTGTCGTTGGAGGTATTCCCTCTCACCTCGTCCCTTCTTCTTGTCTCTTCTGGGTCCTCTTGTCTCCTGCTTGTCCCTGCCTTCTGTTACGATTTCAAGATCTCAATATTTCATTGAATATTTCCAGAGTAAGGAGCATTGTTGCTGAATTATTTAACACAGCTGAAAAAATCTGGGTGAAGAACATATGACACACACACACACACACACACACACACACACACAGTGCTAATAAACCTGCACAAATACACTGCAGATTTATGGCTCTGGCTGTGGACTTTTGTGAAATGGTCACTCTTGAACTGTGACCTGGGAAGAAGAGTGGTAGATCAATCAGGAGAACTGATAACCCCCCCCCCATGCTATAATCACCATCCACAACCCTATCCTGGAGGTGATAGATGACCACTCTCTAACCCATCTTCTCCTCCTCATCCACACACACACACACACACAGCGATGTGTGGTTACCTATAAATCAGGACGACGCCGACAGGTCCCTCAGTCACTCCCTAAGGCCAGCATTGTCATGGATAAGTGACATTTTTTATGGGTGGGATGAGGAATCTTTCAGGTATTTAATTTGTAGCTTCTCTCAGTACACCTTCAGCAGCTTGTACGAGCGTCACGTTTGTGCTCGCCGGCAGCGTGACGGGCTTTGCGCAGCTGTTGGGAGCATGATTTTGGCCTTTAGGCATGCGTATGAATCATCTCTCCCTATCATATGGTTCCTCATCTCACTTCTGCATGAGGCAGATGAGAAAGCGAGGACATACACCATGCTACCCTGAATGGACCTGGCTGCCAGTCTTCCTCTGCCTCCTGCTTCAGGGCAGGTTATTATTGAGGCTCCTGCATTTGCGTAAAAGATTAGTTTAACATGATTAATGAGGGAAACATGGGAAGGAAAGAAGAGAAAGGTGGTGAGAAAGTTCAAGAAGCAGAAAGGCAAACATTAAAGGAATGGCCACAAAATGTCAGCTACTCACCTCATGTTACCTTGAATTGTGACATACTGACCATAAAACACAGTGTGAGTGTTTCAAACACACTTTTGATATAGTTTTGCTATTGTTAACTTGTAACTGGGGCTCCATTTACTTCTGTTCATCAATGATTGGCTTCTCTGTTCATGGAGGGAAGCTCAATATTCAAGCTTCTGTTCAAGAACTCAAGGTAACGGGGGGATGATTCATTGGTATACAAATTGTATTTTTTTCCCTTTAAGCCATCATATAATAAGAGTATAAAAGTAATTCTGAAGAAGAGAAGGAAAAAGAAAACATGTACATTTTTTTTCAAACAATGACTAAAGTAGTGGTAATAAAATATACTGTAACTAAGTGAGGCAGAAACTGCTTTCTTTTTATTTTTACCTCAGGAACAAGCGTACATTATGACTCTATGCCTCTCTATCTGCTGAGAGGCAGGGAAAGAGTACAGTCAGCATTTCTTAGCTTGATTACATCCTTTCAATCAACGATATCCACCGAGGTCGCCTAAAAGCTGCCTGATGGAAATGAAAGAAAAGTAAATGGCGCTCATTTCCCTCCAGCAGGACTGGATGGTGAAAAAGAGCTGTGGAAAGTCAGACACAGGTTCACTAAACCAGTGCTTTACTGTCTTTGAGGTTGAAAGTTTAAAGTCTGTTTCATCTCTGACATCTGTGACATCTCTGCTTTCGACCAACAGAAGCAAGACTTTAGTGATATTAAGTATGGTCATTTTTATTCTGACTACTAGCTGACACTCATTAAGTGATCATGACATGAATTATCTTAATGGATGGATTAAACTTTGAGCTTTAATCGTTCTCATTTGGCACCATTTCAAAAAATCTCTGTTTGCTGAGAAGAAGCACTCCGAATCCAGACCTGCACCAGGACCACACTGCATTAGGACCCGTGTGTGTGTGTGTGTGTGTGTGCTGGTAGTCTTCCAAGGCGTCTGATCAACTCTCTCGAGCAGAGCTGATGCATAACACAATCAATACCTGGCCTCCATACCGTCCTTCACACACTCAGTGGCTCTGAGGCATGGCCCTCTGTTTCCCTTCTGTAGCTCAGCCTTTATTCTGCAGCCTGTAATACAGCTGCTCTTACAAAAGGAGCCAAGCATCACAATAAACTGTATTATCATCAGCTCACAGGGAATTCATTGGGAGCCTCTCATTCTTGCCTTCATTTCTTTTTCTTTCCTTTATTTTCTATCTTCCTTGGGCATTATTTTACCTCTCTCTCTCCCTCACAGCCTCCATTCTCCCTCTCTCTTTCTCTGTACCTATTACTGATGAGTCGATTTCACGATTCACTGATGCAGAGAGGGTACAGTAGAACATGCGGTGTGCGAGTGTGAATAACAATAGCTGTCCATGTCTCATAAAAGAAACCATAATTACATGCACTGGCACAAAATCACATTCCTTGTAAATGGTGAAAGTCTCTGTGCTGCTGTGGGTGATTTCAGCTCATTATGCCTGTAAATCGTCAAATTGTCATTGACTTGTGTGCATTTTATTTTAAAGTGATAACATTAGTTTATAATATTTTACTTGCAAGCCACTTCTTCTGTTTTCCTTCTCTGTATATGTGCCCATACAGAAATAATGCCATCATTAGCTATGCAGAAAAAATGAATGATGCTTTGGTGTGATCAAATCCAAGCAACCTCATAATAACCCAACTGGATTCATTTTAATCTGTGCTAAATTCATCAAGATTTGGATCTGCTCTGTAAGTGAGAGTGATGTACAATATGTGTGTACAGCATACAGTACACTGACACACATACACACATCCTGTCCAAAAGGGCTCAGATCAGGCTCTACGTCCTGAGGAGACTGGGGTCTTTTAACATCTGTCAGAAACTACTGCTGATGTTCTACCAGTCTGTTGTTGGCAGCTTCCTCTTCTGTGCTGTGGTGAGCTGGGAGGCAGCATCAAGAGGAGGGATGCTTCTGTGCTGGACAGACTGGTGAAGAGCATGTTCTGTCATCTGAACATGACCCGCAAACACTGACTCACATATAGAAAACTAAAATAATATAATAAAGGAGGCTGCACAGGAGGGGGATACCAGAGAGGTAATGAGGCTCTGGTGTTATTTTTTTAGGAGGTAGACCTGCTGTGTCAACACTTATTCTATGTGTAGACACATGCTGGGATACTTTATTTGTCTCTCAGAGTTTGAGAGTGGACTATTACACCACCACGTCCAAGTCGAAATTCTGACAACAGGACCTTCAAGAAGTGTTTCCCTGACATTTAAAAATGGTTTCTATCTTGCAGATGGCTCCACAGTGTTGTTCTCTTAAAGTAGATTGCCTTTTATTTAATCTCTCTTCATCCCTGCTGTGCCACTTGTAGTCATCATCATGTGTTTTGTAGTCTGTGTTCTCTCCAGTTCAGCTTTTTTTCAGGATCCTTTGACCTCTTTTCTGGATTCACCTCCATTCATTCTATTCTTCACTCAGATGACTTGTTTCTCTAATCTTCATGTGTGTCCTCCATCCTCCTGGTGACACTTGAAGAGTTTATTATTATTATTATTATTATTACTCTGGATTATGATGCCTGCACACACTCACAAACATGTAAAGACATTTACAGTTTTTCTGTAACTCAAAGGAATCCAGACTAGTGTTTTTTCTCGTCATATCCACAATATTTACAACCCTCTCCCTCTTTGTTGCCTGAACACACGCACACACACACGCACACACACACGCACACACACACACACACACACACACACACACACACACACACACTCTTCTTTGAGCTCTGGGTCAACAGAGTTTGACCAAGCAGGACTCCCCTAGGCCGGGGACGACAGAGCTGAATAAACTGTAAGTGCTGGAGACACACAGAGCAGCAAAAAGAGACCAAAGTAGAGACAGAACTGCCCTAAAATGCTAGCACATTGAGCTTTCCATGGATCAACACATTCATCCCAGCCAATAAAGGACAACAGCTTGACCACTAACTGTAGCATCCTCTGCATAAAGATCATGTACATGGAGTGATGCACTGTCCTCAGTGTTTTCCTCACACTGTAATCCTCGCTGGCTGCTGCCTTTTATAATGGGCTGATGGACGACAAATAACTGCTTTGAGGGGAGCTGAGCTCTGTCCTAATTCAATATCCTCACCGCTCAAATCCCCACTCAAACACACTAATGCACATTAATGAGATTTCATAGCTCTTAATGAGAGACAATAGTTTTTATGGCGAGCCTTATGCTTATGTGTTTGCCTTTATTGGATGTGTGTATGTGGCATGTGTGGTCTGGTCTGAATATGTTTTCATTAGCTGTTGCAGGAGCTCATGTGGACACACAGGGGGAAGCAAACTGCATCACCTGAAGACACAAATATTCTTCTACACTGACTTTCTCTCCTTTGTCCTTGATGTGTGAGAATGAAGCTACATAATGGAAAGTGTTAATATATGTGTGCATGGGTGGCCAAGCCGTAGCATGGGAACAGATGTCAGGTCCCCTTTAAGTTTTGGAGGCATTAATGTGGCATTGCTTGTTGTGCATAGTGATCCACCAGGACTCTGTCACTGTGTGCAGACCAAATGAACACCATTATTTACTCCAGAGCCTCTATCACACAAGCAGACTTCAGGATGTAAACTTATGACTTGACCTCTGAGTTTTGGTGTTTGGACAGGGTCAAAGGATTGACTATGTCTATATACACACACCAGACACTTCATTAGGGATAGTTTGCTAGTCCAACCCTAACCCTGGGCCCCTTTTTCCTTCAGAACTAACCTAATTTCTTATGGCATAGATTCAACAAGGTTTTGGAAACATTCCTCACAGATTGGTCCATATTGACATGATGGCATCAGTCAGTTACTGAAGATTTATCATTTTATCATTCTTCATGCATGGATTAATTTGATGAATTTAACAAAGATGCTGTCAAAAATACCATAAGTTAGCACTTTTCTAGTTTTAGCTTCTTTTCTGTTTCCACGTCCAAAGCCAGAGGGTTGAAGTGACTGGTAGGACATGTGGCTGCAGCCCTTCTAATACATTAAGTTGAGGCCTGACCAGTCACCATGTTTCTGAAGCTCAGCTCTGAGCCCAGTGCTGCAGGAATCACACCCAAACAAGAATTACATGCCGTACCAATCACAGTTTCTCTGACTGAGCTATTAGTGCTGAGCTGATAGCTGCAGCATACACCCACTACACTTGCCCCAGAACCATTACATGAAATGTGTACGTGTGTGTGGGTGTGTGTGTGTGTGTGTGTGTGTGCAACATAGGTAATGCTCCTCTGACGCCTTTGCTGAGTCCACAGCTTCATCATCATTAGGCTGCTGCAGTGATAAGACAAAAAGATAGAGGGATGAGGAGAGAGGAGGAGAAGTGATTTGGTTCTGCAGCAGGGCTATCAAGGGGATTACCTTCACAACTCCCCCCTTACCTAATAGACTCTCTTTTAGCGCACACACACACACACACACACACACACACACACACACACACTTACTTCTTTTTGAGCATTAGCGCCTCTCCTTTCCAGTCTTCCCATTGACTTATCTGATCTGCCTCCATTAATGGTGCAGCCTTGTGAGGGTTCCTACATTCATTTCATAATATTATGGATAATAAAGTGGTTTCTTTTTTTGAATCCTCTCAATTTCAGTTCTTCATTCCATTTCTTTCCTATAAATTTTCACACCTTTTGCTCCTTGTGTGAGTCGGCATGGAATTGGTTTCCTGCTTAAACCTCTGATCTTGAATGTTGTTGCTAAAACCATAAATGCAACCCGAAATTATTTGTTGTTACATCTGGGGAAAAAAGGTGAGGGTGAAAATGTGTTGAGCATGTGAGTGTGCCTCTATTACCATATTCATCAAGGTTGTTTTTAGCCTTGATTCTTATCTTGTGTCATTAGCGCAGTCCTTGGAATCGACCTCTCTGTTTTCTCCTCCCCTTCCTCGCCCTCCTCCTTACTTATCTCAACGGAAACAGGCAGCAACGTTGCACCGGTGTTCAGACCCTCCATCATTAAAACTGATTGGTTATGGTGCTTGACAATGATTGGATTTTAATTGATTAGTCACAATTTAATTGGCTGATAGTCAGCAGCTTAATGAAAATGAGAAGACTTAAAGGCAACTTAGCCTCAGTCTTCATCTGTAGCAGCGGAGTCTGTCCATCCTTTTTCTGCTGCTTATCCAGGAGCCAGGCCATGGTGGCAGCAGGCAATGCAAGATAGACCAAATGTCCTTCCCTGCAACTTCTTTCAACTCTCTCTGAAAGCTGATGAGCTCTTTAGCATGTTTTGAGATGACCCCTGGTTCCCCAACAGCTCAACATGCCTGGCAACCCTCCAGAGGCCCAAGAGCAGGGCTGTGTTACTGAGGTTAAAAGTTTAGTAGCACCGGTATGGAAGTGTCAGATCAGATCAGTTATCCTTTCTTTCTTTCCTTTTGGTCTCCATGGTGATTCTGTATGAAGTTTCTATAATGATCACATGGAAATGGTCACCAGCTGATATAAGAGTGCCTGACCCCTAATTAAACTTCACAGGCTTTTACTCCACTTTCACAGACACACAGATTCATGATAAAAATGTACAGGTATGTGCAGCACTATGGCTTATAATGAATCAGGCTCTCCTTCATTTTCTTCTCTTTCTCCTAATATGTTTGGCTGAAGGTCTGCACACTGCGGCTGAACACATTTGCATTTTCAGCCCCCCAAAAGTGAACTGATCATTTTTTTGTATTCTTCTCAGTTAACTAGTACAACATATCACACTGGCTGCTCTCAGCAGGGTCGTGTTTGACAGGAGATTTAAGCATGTGATGATGTGTCACTTTGGACCCGCTGTCGTAAAACTTCCATGTGCATTCTAAGGATAACTCAAACCCTAACTAAAGACTGCCAATGCTGTTTATTCTGCAGTCTGTTCCATACATGAAGATCTGACCTCCTGGCAGTTATTCAATAGATCATTATGTGTGAACAGTGGGGATGCATCAGCTCTGTGTAGCAAAGCAGGAAACCTTTAGCGAAGTGCACAGGCTGCTCTCAGCATGGACGCTGGTCTTTGTGTTTCTACGATCTCTGCTCCACTAGAGGTTCTGTAAAAACCTTGTGGATCAATAAAGTTGTTTGAATTTGAATTTGGCAAAACCTGAGCTGGCAACAAACACACAGGAGGCAAACTCAGGGATGCAGTTAAACTGTCTGACCGTGTTCACAGTGATTAGGTTTCCATCCACAGTGAGATTACATTCTCCACTCTCTCTTTAAAATGCGAAGATGTTCGCCTCACAAGGAAAAACAAACGGTGTCCCATCAGTGTTAAGAAGCACATTTAAGATAGTAAGAACAAGAGTTAAGATCAGTTTTAGGCACTGACAGAAATAAAGAGGATTATAATAGAAGACTTCTTCTGTGGAGTTACAGTCCTTCAGACAAATTCTGAACAAAAAAAGAGATTATATGACTTTTACAAAAGTACAGGAAGATGATGTGGTTGTTCTCTTTGTTGACAAACAGTTTTATCTTAGCTTCTCTAACACAGCTCACTAAATTACTGTATACGTTGTAAGACTGTGTAAATTTAAGATTTAAGTTTGTGATGCAAATATCCAGCTTTTGTTTCTTAGTAACACTCATTACATTTGGTTGTCATTCCAAAGTGCATCATAGAACAGACTGGGCTTTTTTATACAAACAGGTAGGAAATGGAGCATAGGAGAAATATGTATTTTTATTTATTATTTTATTGGATTTTTCTATTCAACCATGCAGATTGAAATCACAGAAATTGACTGTACTGCACTTTAAAGAGAGAGGAAGCCTGCAACCTGGACTGACTTTTAAAGAATATTGTCATTTAATGTACAATTGTCCAGTGTATTCATATATAGGGTTGCATTTCCATTGTTTTGGTGAATGCATCTTACTTTACCAATATCTTTTGACCTTTGACCTACTGTAACTTTAGTGTGTCTGTACTTGTGAGCAGGTGCATGTAGCTTCATGTGTGCCTCCATCCTCACATTGAGAAGCGCTGCCAGCAGCTGAACATGGCGCACTGGGCTCATTTCCTCAGCTCTTTCCTCTAACTCTGCTCTTTCCAGGGTAGCCTCCTTTTTTTTTGCCCTAGAGGGGATTAGTGTCTCCTCTATGAAGTACAACTTAACCTTAACCCTCCCTCATTCTCTCCAGCACTGTCTCTACCACTCACCTCATCACCATTTGATGTAAATGCAAATGATTCATCTTCCTCCACTGATACAGTATCAGTAGCCCGTGACGAGGGAGAGAGAGAAAAAAAGAGTTTTTTTATGGAGTACTTCTCCTTTGCGAGTAGAGTCAAGTACCTCACAGGGGCTCTTTTAAAAAAATCACTGTATAATGTAATGTGTATACACGTGAGTGCAAGTGTCTTGCTAGTTAGGTCTCAAAAGACCAACCCTGCTGGCTTGTTACAAATAATACCCAAACAGTAATTGTTATTCTTATCTTTTCTCAGTTTTGCAATCTCTGTCTCTGTTTCTACCCCCTTCTCCTTTGTGGACAGCAGGCATTCAGTGTCTTATCAGCAGAATCAGCCAAGCAAAGCCACTTTTGGGCTGCAGATAGGCAGGAATTGGCTGACAGCGTGGAACGGCTACTGAGAAAAAAAAGAGATATTAAAGATGAGGAGGGGCAAGGAGGAGAGCAATTGAAATGATTAATCGCCAAAAAAAGATGAGGTGTTTGTTTCCATCACCGAAAAAAATCCCTGGATATGAGATAAGATGGAACTTTTTCTTGCAATCAACAACATCGGGCACAGTCTGTCTTTTTTGTGCTGCATTACATATCTCCTGCGCCATCTTCAAGAACTGAAGCGAGCCTTCTCGTGTGACTTTCAGAAATCCTTGACGCTCCTGCGCCTGACTAACTTTTCCGCCCTCCAGTTGATTTCATGTAAAACAAGAACACGTGTCTACACACTCATCAATCTCATGTGAAAGTAAAATCACATTACAGTTGGTCAGGAAGCTGATCACCTGCACTTGTTTCACCTCATGTCCTCTAAGGTAAATTCAGTCGTATTTAAGGTGGCTGGCTATGTGGTGTTAGCCACTGAACCGAGAGCAAACAACACATTTAAAACATCAAATACTTAAGACAGTACAGTTAGAGGGACGCAAACAGGAAATTGGAGACACCTAAGCAAATTAACAGAAGTTTCCCTATCATGCGAGTGAAACTCATTTGTGTGTTCAAGGATTATGAGAGATTAATTTCGCAGCTTAGGTGTGAAGACTTCTAATGAAAGGGTGAATCAACACCAAGCAGAAAGCTGCTGATGAGCTGGAAACTTTCAAGGTTGTTAGAAGCTCGTCAGGGTAGGATGTTTGATTACACTAAGCAGGTTAATTGTTCGCGTCCTTGTTGTGATCACATAGAAAGTTCCTCTGATGTGCCTTTAAAGTTTCAGTGGCTGTTTTTTTTTCTCGTTGAGTGATACTTTCACTACTTTAAAGCTCAGTGTACCACACATCCAAGCCTCCCTGTCAGTTCTTTTAACTGGTGATTATTGGTCAGTGGCACTTCTTGGGGGCTCTTATGTAGTACGGCGAGGATAATGTAAAGGAGATGCCTGCAGAATATGAATTGGAGGACAATATGAACACTGTTGGCTACCAATAGCAAATTAAATCTGAAAATTCAGGGGAAGAAATATAGGTGGTGGTGGTGGGGTCTTTCTATTTTAATGCATCTCATTAATAAGGAACAAGAGGCCGTGTACTATGGAAAGTGGTGGAAGAAGTGAAAAAAGGAAAGGAGAGGAGGAGGGCGAAGATGTTGAGACATAATCAGAATATAATTAAAGTACTCTCTCGTTCACATTTAGGGGCGTGCACATGCACACAGACAGAATGATGACACCGTACAGACACATGCTGCTGCTCAGTCAAACACACAAATGGCTGATAAACGTTCATGCTTGTGCGCATTGCATCCACCCCTGTAAATGGCTTTGCATATTTGGTCTGCAGTTTCATAAAGCTGCACAAACCCTGCAGCTTAGCATGTTGGTATTTTGGTGACCTTGAAACACAACTGCCTGTTGGTTTGTTATTTTGGTGCTCGGTGCAGCTGGCATAGCGCAAGAGTGAGACAGTGGAATGGGTGTTGCATTTAAATGAGGTCGTGTTGTTGCAGTTTTTTTTTTTTTGCATGTTTGCTTGTTGCTTGTTTTTACAGCACTATCTTAACATAAGACTAAAAACTAAATAATAAAAAAAAACATGTGCACCATATACAGTAGCAATCAGGTAGGGTGGAGTGAGAGCAAATGCACTTTAAAAGTGCAGATTCCATATTACTGTGGCTAACAAAACAAACTGCAGTAATATCCACAGTTGGAAGCAGGAAAAATGGGAAAGTGGAAGGATTTTAAGTTTGACAAGAACCCAACTGGAATGGCTCAACAACTGACGGTCCAAGAAAGGACCAGTGGTGAACCAGAGACGGGGTCATGAAGGCTGGTCCTGGTGGTGTGATCCAACACACCAGAGGAGTTCCTGTAAGATTAGAAAGGAGTCAGGATACAGAGCAGAGCAGTTTGTTGCACATGGGGATGTTTTTTGGCAGAAAAACATTATTAGGCAGGTGGTCATAATGATATGTCTGATCAGTGTTGGTGTACAGCTTAAACTTCAGCAAACTATTGCTGGAAACATTTCAGTCAGTGGACAAGACGAGGAATCTGCAGAACAGCCCCTCTATGGCTCTATGAGGAAGCTTATCTACTACTACTGTACTATACACAACTATGCTACAGTCCTCGGATACAAAACGTATTAACCACCCCCAGTTCACTTTTCCATTGTCTTTATCCGCTACATTTTGCATCATGCACTGGAGACTGTCACTGACAGAAATAGATTGTCACCTTCTCATTGACTGGCTCCAAATGTTGCATTAGCATAATCTAGCTCAGGGAATGTGTGAGTCATGGGGGGAAAAGATTATCATCGGAAAGGTTATCCAGATTTCCAGTGGCACGCACACACCAGCTCCGACAGGAAGATAGCGCAATATTGTAAATGATAAAAAGAAAATGAGAATAGGTGTAGAATTAATGCATAAGTTTTTTATCCGATGGTGTCATTTTGCAGGTCTTGTCGCCTCTGCTATAATCAGATTAGTTTGAACAACTAATGAACAGCAGTGATGAGGAAATGATTGGAATTGGAATTGCACTGGAAGTTCATCTTCTGCTTTCCTTTTACATTGTGACTTCTAAAACCTTCTCTTGGCATAGTCACCGGTGCATCATTGACACCAGCTTCACATCGCACGCTCAGCCAACTGAATCACATGAAATGTAAAATGTATACATGCTGATGTATACTGTTGGCAGCGCTACATGGTGCAGAAATCAATTAAACAACTAACCGATGGCTTCACAGAATTACAAGCAGTCTAAAGCTCAGAGCTCTGAATTCAGTGGACCATTGACTTGATCAATTTACAAGCAAAAGAGCCTTGAAGGAGCTGCAGGAGGCATCAATATAAATAAAAAAAAGCTCAGTGAAGTTTAGAAAACATACAAGGATGATTTATATCAAGGATGATAGGAAAAAAGGTGAAGATCAGCCTGTGAAAAGAAAAGTACAAAACTCTCTCTCAAAACTCTCTCTCTCTCTCTGGTCCATCAGGTTCAGCTGCAGTGAGGATCCATGAAAAATATGTTTCTCTCTCTGTTTTCGTTTCCCTCCATTCATCCCTTCTTTTTCCTCTCTGCAGTCTTGTCATGTGAAGCTCTAATATATTTATTTTACCAGTAATGAGAATGAAGGTCTCTTTTTTAATGTCATCACAGGAAACATCTGGGTACAATAAGCACAGACAACACAAAAGTCATCATTGATGATTCAAAACCATGAGCAGGCAACACAAACTTTTAAAAGAGTCTTTTTCACATATGTAACGCGAACACAGGAAAAACCCTGTCAACTAATGGATCAGCTGCCAGCGCTACCTTCTTGCTCCGAAACGTGTGAATTGTTTGTTTCAATATTTTTTTTTGTGCATAAATTTATCCCTCTCAAAACTCCTACATCTCTATTTCCATGTGAGAGAGAGGGAACGAAAGATGCTCATACAGAGCTTGAATGTGTCAGTATCAGTAACAGCAGAGGGAACACTGACCTTTCTCTAATCAACTCTGAGTGTTTGATGTGAGTAGATTCACCGATACACAGTCCTGATGAGCCTATCTGCAGCTAGCCTCTAACTGCAAGCCCATTAGCTGATGTTTATCCAGTTTTTCAGGATGAGGAACGCTGAGCTGGAATCACCAACTGACTGACTTTGATCATTGTCTTCACATTAACCTGAGTGACCTGAGTGGAAGTGGACCGGTGCTGTATAACAGGAAGGTGATGGATGAATACCATGAGCTCAGAAATGACTGGGCTGGCCAAAAAATGCATTCCCTTCTTGTTATTTACAACTTTAATGCAGATCACAGGGAGAAAACAGCCACATACACAAAAATGAGGATTTCCATTTTGTCTTAATGGCCTCTTACTGATCTTAACAGGGTTTTCCCCTCATCTCAATCCCTCTGCAAACTGCCGCTGGACACCCTTGTCTCCCCGCTCTCCTCTAAAATTGCTTCGGCCTCGTATTCCTTTTGATACTAAGAGGCCTTTGAACTACAGGCAGCATCTTTATGCTGCCCTCGGTGGCGAGTCTGCGAGCAGCTCAAATATTCATGGCGCCCAGACCTGGTCCAGAATACTGATGGACGCCTCACTGGGGAGCAGACGTGTCAAGCAGGGACAGACCTGGACCGGGGATCCAGTGTTTGAGCTGTGCTCCGGCTGCGAGGTGCAAGGACCTTCTTCCACGAAGGTCAACAAGGCCGTCCTGCTGTCTCTTGTTAGAGGGCCGATCGTAAATGTTTTTACCAGGGTCGCCCAGAGGTTTGTGTTGAGGTTCACGGTCAGGTCAGGGCAGTCCAACAAGGCTGTCATGCTATGATGCATGCAGTTTCTGTAATGTTTCAGACGAAGAGCCTGATACACTCTACATCTACAATTTAACTGTTCTGAAGAAGCGTAATTATTTCTGCAACACGTTCATCTTCCTCAGCAGCCGTGACAGTAGCAAATGGCCGGTGTCAGGTGGCAGCGTCACCAAACCACGGCTTCGTGCTACGCATGGCTGTGCTCCATTATGCAGACTCTGGCTCCAGATTAAAGCCATTTTTCATAACCAAATCATTTGGGCTGATTATAGCACAATAGGTTACTTTTCCCTCGCAGCATTCAGTTTGATTTATCACACACTTGACAACACAGTTACATTACCAGACAGTCACTATTCTAAGTAATACATACAGTATGTTCTCAGCACTCTGTCAGCGTCGTGCTACTCCACATTTGACTCTCAGTTCTGGCATTTTCCATTGATTGTGACTGATGAAGAACACACTGAGCTGTCTCTGCTCTGCCACAAGAAAGATGCATTGGTGCAATCGATCTTCATGTTAAGTTTGAGTTTTTGATTTTCTCTGATTTTCCTCTTTGTGTGTGTGTGTGTGTGTGTGTGTGTAGTGGTTATCTGTTGACTGATTTAATATTCGGTGCATGTTCCCTTTAAGGACTTACTGAAGTTATGTGTGGTTTCTCTTGCCTTCTGTCTTTTGAGTGTGGGGCTGAATTGGTTCAAGATTTCTTTGCAAGCAAATGAATAGTGGTTGTCAAATTATAAAACATTTAATCTGTTCAAACTGTCAGCAAAAGACATTTCAATAATTATAGCTATTTAAACAAAATGACTCTCTTTTTCTGTGGGTTGAAAATAGAGCTCTGAAGCTGTTGGGATGTAATTGCCTTTGTTGACCTGTCATTGCCTCTGCAAAACTGATTGGGAGTCAGCTTGAGGTGGAAGTAACCCAAAGTGAAGCCATTCAAATCAGTGCTGTTTGAATTGGAGCGAGGTAATGGCTTTGCAGAGGTCTTACTTTATTGCAGGCAATTGATTGTGTATAATCTGGAAGTCGTGAATGGCAAAGAGTGAATTTGAAAGAAAACAAAGAAGAGAGTAGAAAATTAACAAAAAATAAATAAATAAATAAATATTGTGAATATAAAAAGTGTGAATGAGGCGGTTCACCACCCTGTTCAAGCTGTGTTTTTTTTATAAAATAAAATGACAGTTCTTTTATGTCAAATTGAGATAAAATGTATATTTCTATAGTCATATCGACACATGATGCTATGTATTTTATTGTGTTAAAAGAGTGAAGCTAAAAGCTACATGCGCCTGGAAAAAAGTCACCATCTTCACAAACTTTCAGTGTTTTTGTCAAATACAACTGTATCTGACACACAGCAGTTAACTGAATTATGAAGACAAAATACATTCCAAATGAACGTGTGACACGTTTATTGAAAAGCATCAGTCAGTGGAGGGATATGATACTGTACATTTCTGAGGCACTAAGGATCCCTCAGAGTGCTTTAAGGTCAGCCATGAAGCTGTCAAGGAGGCTTTCAGCCTGTGGGTGGATTCAGTCTGCACTGTGTCCAGAGAAGGTAAATATGTTGTTTTCCACAGCCGTGCTGATGGATTCTGTTCTCCTCTCAAAGGCTGACAGCCTCACTCACTTCTGTCTGTCTGTCTGCAGCAGTGACTATTCAGAGTACATCTAAAGCATCTAAACCTGTCACCTCTCAGCCCTGTTCATCCAGTCTGCCAGATCAAGAGTTATCACCATAAACACATACAGTATATCAGTGAAATTATTATTTTTTTCCTTTTATATTTTTTTTATATATTTTTCTCTTTTAACCCTATTTAGGGGTTTGATATTTTTCACTTCTCTTTGTTCTGCTGTATATTTGGAATAGAGTATTCCACATCCACATCCTGTATTTAAGGTTTGGTTCATGAAGTGTGCTCTTTTCAGTTTGATCAGTCTCTAACATCAGAAGTATTTATGTTATGTATGCACGTCTGATATGTTGTCTGTGTGTGCGCAGATGTAATAGGCTTCTGTTGGATCTAGATGAATGAATTTGTGTGTATTTGTGACAGTATTTCTGTGTGGGTGTCTAGCCTCATAGCTCCAGGAGAACCTCTATTCCCTGGAGAGACAGTGTCAGACAGCCAATGAACGAACCCACCAAGGTTGTTCCAGTTTATTGCTGCATTCTCCTTTTGAAACATAACCGCTTTCATCTTAATGGCTGAAGGTGCCGACAGTCGGCAGCAGTTTTAAACAGAGTTCATACAGATCTCCATCTGAATGTGTTGTTTTTTATTCTCAGTGTGTTTGAGAATCAGAGCTGTGATCAGGACTGTTGATCCACTGCCTGCTGATGAGGAGCTTTGTTTCAACCAGCCTGTCACAATACACCAAAACTTTAACTTTGAAATGATACTTGAATATATATTCAATAATATACATAAATTTACATTTCTTCTTGTTTCTATTTTGCTTTTATGTACATGTTTCTATAATCAGATATATCATTATGACCACCTGCCTAATACTGTGATGGTCCCACTTTTTCTGTCAAAACAGCCCCGTATACAGAACAAACCCTGATGCGCTGTGCTATCTGCCTCCTTTCTATGTTCAGCAGCATGAACTCCTCTGGTCTGTTGGACCAGCCTTCACTCCCCACCTCTGTCCTCTCATGACCCTGTCTCTGGTTCACCACTGGTCCTTCCTTGGACCACTTTTGATAGATCCTGACCACTGCAGACCAGGAACACAAGGGCTCAAATCCTCATGTGCAGCCTTATGCTGTATATCGCTGTGGTGCCATGATGAAGAGATAATCAGTGCTCACCTGTCTTCACCTGTCTGTGGTCATAACGTTCTTCTCGATCGGTGTATTTACTTTTTCTGAAATGGAACAATCAGGGGATCAGTAAGTATTTCTGATACTGATTCTGATATATTTAATAGGACCTTTTCTGTTTGGAAAGCACACCTGCGTCATCACATCAGTAACACTTCAGGTGTGGTACTGCAGCATGGGAGACAATGAGAAGCTGCCAGAACAAAAACACCTAAAATGATAATGCTATATTCAGATGAAGTTCTTTTGAAGTTGATGAGAGAAAAGCTGCTGGAAATAAAAAGACAATTCAGTTAGTGCAGAAAGCGCTTTTTGCTTTTTCCTTTCACATTACAGAGTAGTAAAATAATACTTTAAAGGCTGGATTATGTGTTCGCTGAATTACAGGAGACAGATTCAGAGAAAAGGGGAATGTAATTTTACGAGAACATATAAATGTAGCTGTTATTTTCTTGATTGTTTTGAAGGAAGCACTGTTAATACAGACAGATCAGAGCCAGCACTTTTAGGCATTGCAATGCCTTTCAGGGATCGGTAAACCTAATGCTATACAACTGCCATCCCTCCTTTTTTCCCTCTCCTTCTCTCTCTCTCTTTCCTACATAATAAAAATCAATAGTAGCCACTTGAACTTTGGCTGGATTAAAAAGGAGTGGAGAGGATATTGTTAGGCTGTTTTCACATACAGTGGGTTGGCAGACAGAGCGTGAAGTGAAGAGTGAAGGATGGCACAGTGACTGCTGGTCAGACTTTCCTGTGGTCATATCAGTGTGCTCTGCAGTCTATAAGTAGGGGAGTGGGTGTGAGCACTGAAAGGCTGCTATTGTGCTTATTTTTTAAATTTTTACCTGAAGTGCAGTCATATTTCTGAAATATTGAAATTGCTCTGTACCTTGCACAGTGCCTATCATTTTACTGCTTAAAGCATATCAGCAGCATGAAGAGATCCAGCTCACTTCCCAGCAGGAGCTCCTTCATGTGTATCTGCTTGATTGGTCCTCTGGGAGCTGATAACTCTCCTTCAGATGGGAATGCAGTCAACGCAGATCCCGATCGGCTGCCAGTGACAGAGGCTTTTATATTCCACAGATATGCTGGAGGTCAAAACCAGAGTCCACATCTGCTTCCCCTTTCACGTACAGAGCTTCCTTCCAGGTGGTTATGTCCTCACAGTTTACAGCCAGGGTCTCATGGTCAGGCACAGCAGCTCTTCAGGTTCAACCACAGAAGACAAAAAACAAGGTTTAAGTTTAGTGGGGCTGTCAAACAATATTCTTTTAATCATTAATCACATTTTCAATAGTTAATCGATTTTTTATTGTATGTTTAATATTTTGCAGGTTTTTAAGACCATATTAACAATTCAAATCAGATATTACCATTGTATCTTGATTGGGAATCAAATACACACAAAGAAAGTTACTTCATGAACGTTTCAGAGTGAAATGTGCCTAAACGAACAAAATGTCAGCCTCAGAAATAAAGCTTTCCTTAAACAGAAAATACATTCTAGGAGACAACTTTAGAGTGCTTCTTCTGCATTCTAAGTTTTTGGAAGGATTACACTGTTCCATACTGAGCAATGAGCAGAAGTGCAAAATTGTTCAACATGTTATATTAAAGTGCATTAAAAAGTCCTCCATAGCTCCATTATAGTTGACTTCACTTTAGGTCCAACACAGTTCTCGGTCTGTGCTTGTTAGCATTTCTCTTCTGTTTTATCTTTGCTTGCATGCTTGGTTCATCGGTGGTAACTCAAACTTATGCTATTTTAATTCTGTTTTATGCAAGGCACACATTGCATTTGATTTATTGACTGAGACAGGTTTCATTTTTGTTTTTAAATGAAGCAAACCATTCTGAGGTGTATTTGACAACAGGCATTTTGTGTTGTTCTTGGCTACTTTATTTTCATTATTGCTGGCCATCAGGGTTAGGGTTATCCATTGAAGGATATACAGTATATTAAGGAGCCAACAATTAAATAATAAAGCACTGTACAGTTTTTACACTAGCAAAGCCAGATCTCTTTCTCTGCAGACTGTTGCATCAGCTGTGTGCAGTTAGTTATGGTTGAACGCATAGACTGTATAAAACATAGCCATAGTCTCTGTGATGTCACTCATGGGTTTCTGAAGAGCTGTTTTGAAGCTCAAAATGGGCGACTCTAGACACAGTCTTGGCAGTGATGATGTTGTATAACTCCCTGCTGATCCAGGTGGGGCAGTAGACGTAGCAGACCGCTAACAGATACCTGGTACAGAATCTGAATCAGAACCAGAAACAAGTTTATTGCCATTAAGTTTGCACAAACAAGGAATTTAGCTTGGTATTCTGTTGCATGACATTGTGGGAGGAGGAGAAATGACAGGTTTTAGTTTGCAGCTGCTCTCTTTGCTTCCCACCAGGATGAGGTGAAATGAACCAGTTGGGTGAGCGAGGTCCTGAGAGAGTCCCAGTAGGGATATTCTCTTCCTCTCATCATGCCTGCTTGCAAACTTGCCTTCAATTTTCAGAGTGATATGACAAAGATAGAGAGAGGCAAAATGAAATGGACTGCCAGGAGGGATCAGGAAAACACTCTTAAGAGCACCAGGGACAAAGTGCTGTGAGAGCTAAGTGTGTATGTGAGAGAAAAAGCAGCATGTGTCCATGTTATATAGGGGTTTAAGACGAAAAGACCAACTGACCAGATGAAAGTGAGAGTTTGATTGGATATATCTGAGTGACGAAAGGGCGAGGAGAAGACGTTAGTTTAAGTGGAGAAAAAGGCTAAAGATCAATAGGAAAAGAAAAGAGAAAAGACTGTTCAGTGGACTTATATATACAGAGGAGCAGACATGAGGGAAAAATGTTCTCAAGGTCTTGTAGCTTCTCTATATTGGTGCTTCAGACACACAGATGTCTTAAAGCAGATTACCGTGCATAGTGTACCTCATGTTCCATAAGGCGGTGGCCTTCGCTTCAAAAGCCCAGCCGCTCTAAAAGGATTACACCGCGGACACTTTTATTTGCTCAGTGTGTTTTCAGCCCCGTTTCACAGCTCGCCTGAGGCGCCACATAAACTGGGCAGAACAAAATTCTGTGGGGATCAAAAATTGAGATAATCGTCTCTTATCCTGACTCCATTGTTCACCAACAGTGGTCACATACTGTGAGAGAGCAGCAAGAGAGAGGAGAAGTGGTTTGAGTCAGGAGGCCACTTTCTATTCAGGCTAAGTCTGAACTTCCCTCTTCATGTATGTTTCCATTCCATTTAATGCACATTTTCTTTTACTAAAAAACTGTGTAGAACACATGAAATTTAGCGAAAACAACTCTGAAATACTAAAAATGCATTTAGAAACAGTTCAAGGGATTCATACACCCTAAAACTACAGGAAAGAAAAAGGTGCTGAACGTGTAACAGCTGTAACCATCTTGGGTTAGCGCGTTTAAATCCAGCTCCAATCGAGAACCCAAAAATCAATTGGCAATTCAACAATGAAATTCCACTAATTGTGCTCAGTTGGTTGTATATGTAATATCCAATATATCAGTTACTCCTGGAGGTCCTGAAAAGCTAAAAAAAACAAACAGATTTTTGGGTAAATGTATTTGTATAATAGATGCGTCTCTTGACATGGTCCCAGTGTGAATGTGTGTGGGAGAAAAGCAGGAAGCTCTAAATGCCACATCTGAAATTGCACATACAATAATGGAGCAGGATAATGGCTCTCAAATGACGCACGGAGGGAACATTTGTGGCTGTGAAGCCATTTGATAAAGAGGGGTCATGATAGCGCTGGGGTAATGGCACCAAAAGTGCATTTTCACCTCCTATACAGTCACGCTTGGACATTTGGACGGATGCTTTTAGTTTTTTTTTTTTTTTGTTTTTGCTGTGTACCTTAATGCCTCACACACACTGAGCTCTCTCTTTCTCTCTCATTGTTTTTCTCGCTCGTCCCCTGGGGGCAGCGTGGGGCTGCAGGAGCTGCAGAGTGACTATGCAGTCAGCCTTTTCCCTATCTTTGCAGGTTAATAAGTCCCCATCTGAAAGTGGAGCAGCACATACTGCAATGCCTCTGCATGGTCACTTAAGGCACAGAGGAAAACTCTGGCAGCTTCTATCACTCCTTTTTCCATCTTCCCCTCTTTCGACCTACTCATTCTGGCACCTCGTGATAAAAAGCCTGACCTTTGACTCGGCTCTATCGTTGAAAGGACAGAAATGTCAAAACAAAAATTGGCATTGTTCACTGCGGTGCAAATGAAGCCGGACTTTGATGATGTGTGGCAGCGCTGGCTTCCTCTCACTGTTGTTTCCCATCTGTGAAGTGCAGAACTTTAAATGCACATTGACGACTTTTTGTGTTCGTCTTCAACCCTTGAGCTTCAGCTGTCTGTGTGTTTTGTTTAGCATGGCCAGAGAGCTCGCAGGGTGGCGTATTCACTCTGTGCTGCAACACACTCCCACACACAGACATGCACACTGGTGCTTGGATCATGGCCAGAGCGTGCATCCTGCCACGGGCCACAAAAGCAGCCGACACACGTCCTGCACACAGTCATGCACAGGCTGTGTTTTTACACAGCACTTGGGGCGATGCAGGGCAGCCTCTGAATTGTTCGGTTATTCTACTCTCAACAAACTGAAAAAAAAGAGCGCTGTGTGATCCTGCTTTATCTCGCCCTGCCCGAGGCTACCAACAGCTCATAATCAGCCACAGAAGGCCAAAGAGGGGAAACAGGTGAATTATTTTCAGGCCACGTCATGGTTTTCAATTACATCTAAGAAGACTTTTTAATTTCTGGTCTGAGAGGCCAGGGTGTGGCCTCAGTGTGACCCAGTATTTTCTTACTGAATAATGAGCTCACTTATATTCTGCCCAAGCACAGAAAGCCATTCACATATTTATTTACTGAGCTCGACAGCTGTTGTGTAGTTTGATCCCACTGCTGGTTCCTGTTTTGTATTTAACATCGCAAACACTGATGTGATGGAAAAATAAGCTGGGATTCACTTCTCACATCTTTTCATCACCCTACTGTGACGTGGACTCACTTTTTCAACTTCCACCATGGTTTTCTTTGCTACTGATAATTATTTTGGTAAATCATGATCATATTAGATCATTTGAAATCATAAAATCATAAAAGGATGCTGTTTGGGCTCTTTGGATGTGGAAGAGCCAGGATATATCTTTATACATACAGTACAAAACCCAAACTAATACTCACAACTCTATGTAAGAGCAACACTAAATCACTGAAGTGCATCTTTAATATTAATGACACTGAACAGATAATCTTCACTTCAACTAATACATTAGCACTGTGCATTTACCCTGATCTCAAGTCAAAGTCTGTGTTCAGGACCTCGAGGACTCAATGTATCATAGATGAGAAATGTACTCATAAGCTCTTATATTTCATAAAGTTCTCTCCTGGCAGATGGTTCCTGTCAGCTTGTTCTGTGAAGCGCAAAGCCAGTGCACTGAGTGCAGAGAAGATTAAAGTTTGCAAAGATCTCCAAGGTTCAAAGACGACATGGATCATTGTAACAATGGAGTGGTTATGGGGGGAAACACAGTGAGCGGAGTTGCGGAGGTTGTTTCTCAATAATTCGCAGCGACCCGTTGACAGGCGTCCCTGGGCTCCCAGTGTGTTGTGAGGCTGTAATTGTCTGTTGGTCACAGTGATAGCTTACTGTCTCTGCTGCGTTTACTTTTCATTATGCTGATGTATTCATCACAGCCCCTTTTGTTGACCTTATCAATCAGAGTTTAATTTCTGACAGAGTTCTTTTTAATTATGACTGTTTCTCTTCCTCCTCCTGTCCCCCCTTCGAGGCCTGTTCAGATTGCAGTACCCTCATTTAGAGGTGGCAACCGTCGGCGTGGTTACGGTGCTGCGCTGCTGTCCGGTCAGAGATTAATCGCCCGTTATAGTGCCTCTGCCATGCTCAGAGCCTCAAGTCAAATCTGCGACTCCCAGCTTAATTGGCAGTGAAATGGCGGAGGCAGACAGTCGTGCTGACCGGCAGCCGAGCCGTAAAGGGCAGCCAAGCTCCAGCGTTCACCTCTCAGCTGTGACACAGCCTGATTATATTAGTGGGTACAGGTTTGATAACTGTGTCCCTCAACCCCTGTAATTAGATTGATTTGTAGAGCAAAAATCCTGTTTAACTCCACTCATTTGTTAAGAGACACAACCACAAGGAAGTGGTTATGAGTGAAACATGGGAGCAATACAACTTAGCTAGTAGAATATATAGAACAGTTGAAGGCAGAAGAATGTGGAGATGAACATTAAAAGAAATGACCCACCATTGCTCTTCCTCTGCGTGACACAGTGGACGAAAAGGTCATTTGAATCCTGGCTCTGGTTTGAAGAAGGAAACAACAAACTTGCACAAACTTGTTAACACATGAAATGGAAAATGGTCCATTTGATTCTCGCTCTGTCCCAAAGATGTTAAAAAAGTCCCTCTGTATCTCTGCTCGTCATGTTCGGCCACAGAGATCCTGAAGATGCTGGCAAATTAAACTCCTTCCATTCACAAACAGAGGTTATTGCCTGCCATTTACTGAGTGCTTTTAGTAGCCATTGAAGGTGTTTGCTTTTAGAAATTGGGGTCACTTGGAGAGCACCAGTGTATGTGTGTGTTTGCTGATTTTTTTTTAGCACATATCCTATCAGAAGCTGTCTGCAGCCTGAAGGCTGAGTCGTAGTTGATCGCTGCACGGTTCAAACAGGCAAAAGGACACGTAAGTGTTTGTGTTGTCAGCACTGAAAAGCTCAGAGACAAAGAGGACAACTGGAGCAGTGCTTCTTTGTGACACCAGCTGCAGAGTGCACTGATGCGGACACACATGGCCGTGCTGGGCGTCATGTTCCCTTTTATTGATCAGGGGATTAACCGTGTTTGGTTTGATTTAAGTTGCCATGGACGAGTATGCAGCTAATCACTTAGCATTGAGGCATTAGCGCCTGCAGCAGAGGGATCGATCGCAGTAAGCGGCCACAGCGTTTCCCCTGGGAGTCTCTGGAACTGATGGTCAGTTTGGTTCACTTTTCCAGTCACCCTCCACCTTCTGATAACCTACTTTATTTGTCTCAAGCTGTCAATGCATGGACTCACATTCTATAGAAAAAGTGTTTTATTTCTCACTACTGACTGGCACATGGGTGGCATCACATCAAGACACTGCTGCGATCAATGGATGTGGTCGCCTCTTTAATGCTATCATTCCTGATGAAAAACCATTCCATCCCACACATAGGGAGAGAAAACAGCTTTGAGACATCATTAACCCACAGCGGCAGCACTGTTCTGCCAGGCTGACTGATGGAACGATGAAATGATGTTGTGTGCTGCTGATATCACAAAAGGGCAACGCAGAGACCTTACCATCAGACTAAAACAGTGCCCTGTTGTCTGTCATTGGTGTTACAAGTGCTGCGTATCCTGAGAGCCTGCTGCCCTCACAACAGAACCTTTTGGCGTTGCTGATAACAGAACATTCGGGTCAGCCCGACCTCAATGAGTAACCACGATGAACGGTGTCGACAAAGACTAAAGGTCAATAGTGCTCCGAAGCTGCAAGAGGACTGAATATGAAGTTGAATACAAGCTTGTCTTGTTCTCCAGGCTCCTCATTAGCTGTCATGCATTGTGCTGCAATAGTGTTATAGTCTGTATTACACATTCATCAGGGTTATGCACTCGCCCAGAGTCGCTCATCTGCTTTCATCCTCACTTTCTACTTGTCTCTGATTAAAACACACTTCTTCTCCTGTTGAATGGGTCTGATTTTGGAGACATTTTGTGTATAATTCCACAGCCAGATCTGGCATAACTTAAACCATGCATGCCAATCAGCGTTTACCTGCACAAAATACAGACTTGTCTCTCCTGGCTGTGGCTTTAGCAGTGACAGGGGTGAAAAATATGAATCATGCTTCCCTTTGAAACTCCTGCACAGCAGTTTTGGCAAGTGGCCCATTACCCAAATGACATGGTTTGGCATTTAAAGTTGAAATCCAGTATTATTTTACCCCTCGCTGTTGTAGCAAACTCATGCATATTTATCACACCCTGATAGACTGATGAGTTCCAATCACTCTGCCCCCATAAATGATCTCCTCTGCCTGTATCAAACATGTTAGCAGTAGCAGAATATTCATCCCTGTAGCGATAACATGCCTCCCCCAGGTCTCATTAGCTTCTTCTGGCAACCCAGAAATCCCAAACACACCATTGCACAATGTGTGCTAAAACCAGTTTGGTCCTTTATCTTGTATCCTTACCAGCATTTTGGTAAATTTACAGTGAGTTTTGTTCCCAACTGCCAGAACTTCTTTTAGGATATACAAACCCCAAAATAAGAGGACACTGGAAATTATATACCTGAGTTAACTATTCAAACCAATCTTCCATCACCTTAGCTCACTGAATTTCCTGTTTTTTTTTGTTCTCTCTCAGTAATAATACATAATCTTCTGTTTGTGATTTTTAGTTGACATTCAGTGAATAATTGTCATGATCTGCAATGATTGCTTGATTAGAACTTTGGTTTTCTTTTTGTGGAATGCTGGGTAATTGTTGCATATGTACTTCATTCCATATTAAACCAAAAAAAGTGATGTTTCTCAGGGGACCCAAAATTGCAGCCTTGCTTTGTGTCATTTTGAGTCCGACATGAATTTGAAAGCAACCAAAATGGAATTTCTAGCCTTTTTTCTGGCTTAGCTGAAAACACTGAGAAGTACTTGAGTGTTCCAGTTTCTTTTTTTGCCATAAGATGGTAAACAATGACACAGTGTGGCACACAGCTAAGACACTGAGCAGGAGGTGTTACTCAATTACAGCTGTTAATCAGGCTCTCAGAGCTTTGACTTGGCCATGGATACAATGTTCTGCTGGCAGTGGTGGTCACTGAGCAAACATGGCATTTTCCTTTGAAACCTGCAGGGATTGTTGGAGGAAAAAACACAGCAAAGGAAAGAGAAAGAGGTTTGAGGGGAAGATGAGCAAAATGAAAAAAAAGTTTAGTAGTAGTTGAAGCTGGAGGAGTTTTGCCAAGACCAGAATTAAATGTGCATGTATTGTCTGTGTCTGTGTGCAAATGGTTGAAGTTAAATCAGACACTAACCCAGGTGAAATGAAGCTGAAGATGTATATCTCAGCATGTTGAGATGGATGTTTCTGCTCCTGGTAGCCAGAAATGTTCCACCGGCACCTCACACTTTGTTTTCTGTCTCCACAGTAAATAAACACAAGCCATGGATTGAGACGTCATACCATGGGGTTATCACCGAGAACACAGACGTTGTCCTGCTCGATCCGCCGCTGGTGGCCCTGGACAAAGATGCTCCCGTTCCTTATGCAGGTATGGTACATTTCAGTTCTAATGACTGTTAACAGAAGGGTGATCATATCAATGAGGCTCCAGGCGCACTGACTACGATGACTCAACAGGGAAGGAAGTATAGCTGCAGGTTGTATTTACACAAAAGATACAGTCTGTCGTCCAGCTGCAGTCCCAGGTGTCTGTAGTCCTGACTACCTCCATATCAGTTCCCTCAACGGAGATCTGCTGCAGATGGTTTGTCCTGCACCTTACCACAAAGTCCTCCGCCAAGCTCCTGTACTCCCCCTCCTGTCCATCCCTGTCCATGTCCATCCAAGTCTCCCCAGATCTCTGCTGGCCTGCAGTGATGGTGGGGGCAGGACGGTGTCATTGTCCACTGTGTATGCAGCTGAGGATGTTGATGAGGTGTGAAGAGGGACACCAGGAGCAGTAGATGGGGAGGCATAAACCATATAAAGCTGTCATATATGACTGTGAAGGGAATTAAATCGGCCTTGTGTACTATGTGCAGCATCGCAGTTTTTTTTTTTTTTCTCTCAGTGTTAACCCTGCTCTGTGCTGCGACCATTTAATCCAATAACTCCCAGTGAGCACACATCACATATGTGACTCATATTTCATATTTATTTCATGTGGAAAGTGGCCTAAATAAGCCCCATGGTGGCTGAGGAGACTGCAGAAAATTAAAAAAGACTCAATCTGGATTAGATTCTTCCAGCTTGTCTAAGGGGGTGCCAGCTCTTGTGGGAGGACGTTCGCTGCAGGCTGTTGGCGAGCCCAGCCGGTATATCTGCTGCCAGGGCGCTAATGTGGCCAAGGCCTAGCATGGGAGCTGTTGTGCAGGACTGGACCCACTCACCACAGCCCTTGAGCCGAGCTGGATGGATGAATGGTGTGTGTGTGTGTGTGTGTGTGTGTGTGTGTGGCCTGAGGGGGCACACTGTAACGGCCACCCTACCTGGAGAAAGAGAGAAAATGATGAGACAACACATGTCCTCTGACGCTGTCATATACTGACAAACTGCTCACACACAGCAGGTAGAGCACATGGGTATTCCTGGATTTCCTAAGTGAGGCGACTGAGAGAGACTTCTGTCTAAATTATTAATAAACAGGAACATCAGCATCAGTCTGTCTCACCACAGTTTCTCTCTCTTTCCCCTGCTATTTCTATCACTTCTCATTTCTCTCTGGTCTCCTCTCATCACCACTTCCCACATATTTTTTTCACCTCTCAGCACCTTTTAAAGTATATTCAACAAACACACACCGCAGTAATCACACTCTTTGAGCAGTGGTGTCAAACCAGGCAGACTCAGAGACAGTTATCCAGTAATCCCTCCGACGACGTGCCGGGTCGAAGTGGCAGGGCAGCGCACAGGTAGCGGTTAAGCCCCATTAATTTATCCAGCCAGTTTTTAATTACAGTGCATCTAAGACACTGACACACCATGTCTGACAGACTGCGGTCACGCTGCTGAACTGGTGATGGCAAGAACAGAAAAAGCCTTTGTTTATAAGCGCTCACATAATCCCCACCTGATCTAGCACACATACACACAGCATACAAGAGGTAATTATATTTTACCTACACTTTTATATCCAGGAACATTTAAAATATGTGTTTATATTTGTTTTTTCAAAAAACATATTTTTTCATCTTAATTCAGCAGGAATATGCCAGTACAGCAGCAGAAACCCCTGCCAGTCTTTTCCATCACTCCAAACCTGTTCAATAATCCTTTCGACTGTTGAGCAGGGTGCAACAGTCGCCACACTCACTGGTCTGGAACAACAGGAAAAGTGCCACTGCCTGAAAGCTGGCTCAGGCTGACATCAGCCATCACTGCAGCTACAAGCCTCAAAATCACAGTGACAACATGTCAAGAGAAGTGAAATGCGCTGGTTCAGATGGACTCTCTGTTTTAAGCACAGCTGTGTATGATAAAGTGCAGGAGTCTCACCCGAGAAACAGAGAAATTGAAGAAGGGAAGCAGTACAAAGCAGATAACGACATAAAGGAAACAGACCTTGGTTTACATCTTAAGTTTTCTGCTATGCCAAGGCCTATTTTGTATTCAGTTAGACATGAGTATGAACATCAGCATATGCTTGTATCTAGTCTGTCAAAACACATCATTTTATTAGTTGACAAGTGCCAACTCAAGCTCAGTCAGTTGTCAACTTGATTTTATTTCTATACCAGTGAAAGTCATATGCAGTAATGTAGTACAAACTGTAAAGAAAAATGCTAAGTGTGCTTCAGCTTGTTATATCCGGACCTTATGTGGTATGATACAGAAAAAAGTCCTGCATCCATCAACTCTGCAGGTGTCCAAACTATCAGCACTTTCATTCTGATTTGGGGTAGATTTGGCGAAAGGAGCAGTAGCTGTTTTCTTTTCTGACGGGTTCATGTTGCCACACAAAATAGTTTCCTCTACTGCACCATGGGTGCAACACCAAGTCACACTGGCCTGTAGTATAAAACTCACTTTTAATCAAAGGTGCCACTTTGCAGAGCTCATAGAGTCTTGGGACTTGGTGTGATGCTGTTGTGGTACTGGAAATGCATTTTATTATTAATTATTTTGTCTCAAAATAGTAAAAAAATACACTTGGTGGAAGCCACAAACTAGTATTGTCGAATTTATGTGCATCTGCTCAGGATAAGTGGAATGGCTACATCACTAAAGGAAGGTTTAATGTGCAACAGTGAAGACAGAAGACTGCTCAGATAGAGCACAAGTTAAGATAAGTTTGGTGGGTTGTAAGTCACATGACATACAACACATAACAGGTCTGCCACAAGCAATGTACAGTAATAATCATGATTTCCTATGAGTGATCTGTGTCACTCAGATGGCAGCTAAACATGGTTGATTTATCAAAGTCCACTGTGAAATATGCACACCTTTTTGAGTGAACTTTGTCTGAGGGAGTTTTCTTAATCTTAGTTTAAGAGAGAAAGTTGTCACTAGCTCGACAGAGATCGAAAGGTCAGATTATGAAGAGGGGTCTTATGTAACATAGTCACCCTTAGTTAATGGGGAGTTTCTTCATCTGTCATAATCAAAAATCAAATCAAATCAAAAGCCTTTATTATCATTATATGACAACGAAATTAGGAGCGCTGCTCCACTTGGTGCTCAACTGGTGTCTTATAAAAGTTATGAGCTGACCAGCACAGAAGAACAGAAGAAGTCTTTATTCTGCGTCATGAACATGTGTGATATTGTGACCCTGCGCAGATTGGATAAATTTATCACGTCTTTATTATGGAATAAAAAGCACCTACAAAGGTGTGAATGGGAGGAGTAACACAGCATTAGATTCACTGTTATGTTCAGTGCAACTGTAATGAAGACAGAAACCTGTCCGTCATAAACCATCTGAGTTCTTCCATCCTTCAGACGTTGAGTTCCTGATTCTGCACAGGGCTGGATAGGAAGTGAGACCAGTTCATTGGTCCATTAGATTACTAAACTTAGGTGGCTTTTTTTCGTGGACACTGGACTCTGAGTAGGCTTCTGGAGTGCCGGGTTAACAAGGTTAATTGCTTGTTATTTGTTATTTGACACCATTTGTTTTTTTTTCTTGTTGGCACACAGACACCAGCACCAACGTCATACCTGCAGCATATTCATGTGTCAGTCCTTCCCTCTGCGTCTTTTGCTTAAACGGCCAACTAACGTCTGAACAGTGACCCACGTCTGCACGCTGCTCAGTCAACAACACTGCAAACTCAGACAGGTTCACCTCAGAGTGCCATACCTGCATTCACTCTGTACATTTTTTCACCCTTTCTGTTGGTTCTGATGTGCCAGTCACTTTTTTTCTCAAACTCTGAATCAGGGAGAACTCACCTACTTTGTATTTCCATCCATGTTCCACAATCATTCTTCACAAATAAGTCAAGACTGACAGCAGCCTGTTCCTGCCATCACAGCTGATGTCTGAGCAAACGATATTTACTAGTATTACCATAATGTCAAGGTGTTATTAAAAAAAAAAAAAAACTCAATTATCTCTGACCTTGGTGTTCTTCAGAGAATCCAAAAAGCATCCCATTACTTTGAAACCAATGGGCCATATCATAACACCATTCACTGCAATAAAGCAAGGTAAATAGATGGGACACAAATCCTGAGCTAATTATGAAAATGATCTCATTAGCACAGTAGTACCATGTGTAGGTGGGTTCATTAACATGAGAGGAATCGTTATGTGACTCACAGATAAAAATGAGATAAATAGCATCTTGAGGATAAAGACTAAGGATATGTAAAAGAGAAGATGATAACTTATTATAAAATATGTTGTAAACAGGTTTATGTTCTCCTCATGTCTGCTCGCTTCTCTTCAGTACCTCGGCTTCCTCCCACCATCCAAAGATATTGATTGGTGATTGGCTAATCTAAATTAGCCCTCCAGACCCTATGAAGGATAACAGGATGATGATGGATGGATGGAAGGATTTTGTAAACATACACATCTAATCAAACTATTTCAGTCTTGCGATGATAAAAAAAAAGACTCAGGTACAGTGTCTTTGCTTCATCTTCTGTCAAACTGCAAAAACAGAAACTACAAGTTACTTTTATCCAAGGCCATCATGATTCAGGAATATAGACGTGAAGTTGAAGAGGAGGTTTACTGATGTTACTTACTGCTGTTTTGTAGCTTTTATTGTGAAGGGGCCATGGGGATGTTTTTAATGGCAACATATATATATATATATATATATATATATATATATATATATATATATAATCATTTTTAAAAGAAAAAATCAACAGGTGCCACTGTGTCAATTCTCAAAAAATCCCTGTCCCTTGATTTCAAAGCACTAAGAAGATTTAGAAGGCAACAGATAGAAACAATTCTGCATCCTGCTGGATTACATCCCTTTTTCATCTTTACTCAAATACCTCTCCATTTGTTAGATCCATTTTGGACTCTGGCGGATAAGAAACAGTTTGTTTGTTCCAGATAAGTGCTGACACAGCAAATCTGAAAGGCAAACTCAAGCATGGTTTTATTCTGTGATACAGTCATTTGTGCAAACTTGTATCCGCAGAGTTTTGAGCTGGAAAGCATCAGCAGCTTCTGGCCTTAAGAGCCCCTCACACTTTGGCTTCAAGACAATGGAGCCATCACTCTGCCATTGTTCACACACTCATTTATTAATGAAGTACTGAAATGTAATCTGCTTCCTCACTGAACCACACAGATGAGGGAAATAGTCTTTGTAATGAGATTTTTCTAAGTTTGATGAGCCTGGCAGAGGGAGCTCTCTTTAGGTCTGTCAAAAGGAAGCAAAAAGAAAGTTCTCTTCAATTTAGTATTTACCATTTAGCAGAATTTACCTTCTACCTTCTTGTCTCACTGAGAAACAGAGACACTTGAGTGGCGTACCGCGTCACTTTCAAATGGAGCAAATTGCTGCTCTTGAAATCAGAGAGTGATTTGTGAGGCTCCATGTCTGAAGTGGTTACATTTGCTTCTGTTGCCTCTGAAATTCTATGATTAGATCATGATTATGTTGACACAACAAACAGATTTAAGCCTTATTCTTTCATTTTTCAACACGCCTTAACGTCTTGTCATAACATTATAAGAGTTATCCGGGAGGAGGTCAAATGAACTAAAGTGGTTTTCAGTAAATAAACAATTCTGTGAAAACTCAACGACCATTGAGTGCTCCAAAGAAACATTAGACATATTTAAGATGTGGTCACACTAGGACATCTAAGGTCATATGTATCAAACAAAATAACAAAATAATAATAATAATAAAAAAAAAATAATAAAAATAATAATACTTTTTTATCAATCATTCGTTCAAACTTCAAATAACTAGACCAATTTACAGCAGCTCACGTTCAGCGATAATACCCACATGGTGATGCTTTATACATATTTTTTGTTCCAGTCATTACTTTCAGAAACATAATTAACATTAGTGACAGCTGCTAATGTAGTTGTCAAGATAAATACAGTAATAGCAACCTGCTCAAAAGTCACAACATCATATATCCTTTTAATTAATCCTCTTGATAGCTCTCCATTTAACTGCTGTGATAAAGTCTGCAGATCCCAATTAAGTCAAATAACACATGAATATTTAATGATTTGCTTGAAAGTATAACTGAAAGATTTTGACTATTATTTACTGTCCACTATCCTCTCCGCCACAGAGTAATACATACTGTATAATATTAACAAATAGAAAAATAGTGCCAAGAATAATAGAATAAAACTAAGTATAGTATACTAAAAGTGAGGTACATTTAGTATACAGAGGGCTGGTGGACCGTTGAGGCCTTAACTAGTGAGTCTGCGTTGACGTATAGTAATGATGGCTTTAGCAAATTTTAACAAAACAAATTTAAGTTCCTCGTGTGTCCAATATCTCTCTTTTACCTTTATCACACTGACAGGAAATAAAACTAAAAGCAAAGGTTTGGAAAGATATAAAAAGAGAAAACTATCAAATCTTCCTCTCTGCTGGCGTTTAATTTTTCAGCTCTGACTCCTCAAAATTTAAGAACAACTGGCAGCAAAATCTATCTGGGTTCATTTGTTTGATTGGAAATGTCAGATGGTCCTGGGGTTGAAAGACTGGTGGAATCACTGAAAATGGTTTGAGATATAACGTTGCTCCTCCTGCTCCTCCTCCTGTGATTAAAAATTGTATTTTTTTGTTGAATGAGAGTAAGAACAATGGCAATATTAGTTTTATTAAACTATTTCAACTCTTCTTATCTACTGTCTTTATTCCACCAAGTCTGATAAGCCATGGGAGGAGGAGTGAATCATTTTTATTGGAACTATTTTCAGTGTTGTTCAATCCTCACAGCCTGTGAACAGCAGCTGCTCCTCCCTGGAGATAAACATATAACCATACAAGCAGGTGAGCAGAAAGTCGTCTCAGCCTGAAAAGGAGAGAGATGCTGTTTCAAAGACTTAGAGTGAAGTTCGACCCTCGAAGCAGCACTCCACAAGAGTGAGCCACGTTTAAACAGTTTGTCAATATCACATTCATCACTTGCTAACGCATCGCTGCCCTGCTTCAAAGAGCTCGACGCCGCTTTTGATATACAACTTAAATTGTGAAGTTCATCCTGTCTACCCTTGAATACGGGTGTTTTTCATCACTCTGTCTCTGATCCAGCTCCCAGTCCTGACTCAGAATCCTCCCTTCTGACTTCCAGTCTGTTTTGCTGGACCTCCTTTTCTCTTTGAAATGAGACCTCCCTTTTCCTCCCCGTTGCCATTCCATCACCTAGTTTTTATCTACTTCCTGTTTGAAGCTAGAGAGATATCCAAACAGTAACAGAGTTTGCACAATGTAACATCCACATTATTGACAGAGCAGTAACACCTTCACTTTTGATACCTTTAATTTATGCAGATGAAAATGCTACAGTGATGGTGCATTTCCACCAGATCCTGCAAAGAGGCCATGCTTTCTATTCATCTCCAATTGAGAGGTTATGGTATATACATATGCAGAATATGCTATGTTTATATACTGTATTATTTAGGACCAGAGATAATCAGGTGCTTTCCATAATATAGTAGGTCAGTCTTGAATACAGGACTCGTCCTTATAGTGGAGTATTTTCACAGATTCTTATAGGTATTGTTAGTTTTATGATGATGAGTGCTTCTTCCTTTACTGGTTCACACCCAAACACACTTATCAGCTTTTACACTTCATAAAGTAATGTGGAAACTTCCCAGCATTCGACAGAGCAGCACACAGTGAACTCCTTGATTTACCTTGGTCCTGACTTATCAATGCCTCCGTCTTTCACTTACTTGATTTTTAATGAATTGGTAACAATCTTCACACGAGGGCAAGAAATCTCCTGTCACACTGAATAAAATAAACGATGTGAAGCGAACTGCTGCTTGTAAGAAAACAGCCAGGGGAGCATTGAGAAATGAATCTAAGGAGCATCTCCTTGATAGAAGCATAACAGTCAAAGCTTTAAATTTCACTTGTCCACCCTTCCACATCCATGAAGTTAATTCACTGGTAGAATATCATCCCACCGAATGTCTCGCAGCCTAAAGATGACCACAGAAATCATCCCTCCTCCTTCAGTTTTAGAGGTCTCATCTCATCTCCTCACCGGTGTTTTATCTTCCTTTCTTTACATGCCATCATGGCTAATATAATTTACACATTTTGTGCGCATGTAAATCAAAGACTTAATTAACTGAGAGAAGGCTGGGTGGATGGGGGTGGAGGTGGGAGGAAAATGATTTCTGAAGAAAAAAACAGAAATTATGATAAACTGCAAAAAAAAACAGTGATTTAGCAAACCCTGATAACTGGTGACATACGAGGAAAACACAGTGTTGATTAAGAAATGACTTTGTGTGGATTTGCTTGGTGAAGGATGCATGATTTCCCTCTCTGTGATATAATGAAATACATACACAGACATGACATGTAACTCGCTCAGTGATTGATGGTCTTCAAGCAAATGTGAACCAAAAAAATATCTGTTTTAAATAAACAAAGATTATACAAAAACATGATGGAGAACATCCAGGATTATTGATAGCCCCAGCTCACTTGAGATGACAGATAATATCCAGGAGGCTGCACATCAAGGTTATTTACCTGGAAGGAGAATACATTAAATGCATTAGGTTTATATTGGATGAGCTGTTTTTTTCCTCTCTGTCTCTGATCACACACTCACAGGTTGATATGTGTGACTGTACACCTTCACAGATCAACCAGCCTCTGCTCTTCCCCCAGAGAAAAACACCACTGCTACAACTCCATTATTAATATTCATGTATAATACCAGCACACTATTAATCCGTGTGAATTATAATATTTTACTATAGCAGCCCACTTTACTCACACAATGTGTGCGCTCCTGATCCTTACACATAACAGCAGTTCATCTGAACACGGAGTCCTGAGCAGAACAAAAATACAATTATGTGACAGAATGGGAACATCCTCGCAGTCAAAGTGGTTTTAAAAGGTACAAATCAGACAAGACGTTGGAGTATTGAATGGTCTGGTTGAGATGGGACTAATTGGGTGTATAGAGAGAAAGAGAGATGTGGGAAGGAATGAGAATGACAAGACAGAGTTGTCTCATTTTTTCTTCCAGCTGTTATAGATGGTCTTGTAAGTGGCAAGCCACAGGACCCCCGCGGTGAAACACTTACAAATTACTGAAAATTACGTGTACAAGATTGGCCGACGAAATCCAATCTGCTCCCAGCCTCAGTCATTTTGTAAAGTTGACGATGCCTGGGAACTTGTGACAGTCCAATTAAGTGTATTTGCATATTGGGAGGCTTAAATTATTGTCATCTGCTGGAGCATAAAATGGGGCTTGCAGCTCAGAAGGTGACATCTGTGGAGATCTGCACCTTTAGACCACGAAGACATACTGTATAAAGAGGGTGAGGAAAGAAGACAGGGAGATGCTTTCATCTGCCAAAAACAAGAGGCTGACATTACAAAGTATTATTATCAACAGTAGTTACAGATATCTTGCCTCTTTTGCAACTTAATGAAGAAGAATGTTGCTGCTTTTTTTAGTCTCATATCAGGGTCCATATTGATCTGGTTTTGCTGCTTTTTCTAGTACAACATCCACCTTTGCGGTGGTTGGAATCAGCATCAGCCGTTTCAGAGCACAGCTGGTGCGCCTTGCTTGTTGCTTCAGAGGTTTTCTTTTAACTGACCTTGTTTGAAGCCAATAATCCATCTTGTCAGTTTGACAGAGGCAATCATTTTTTCATGTTACATGTTATATCTTTCCTTATCTTTTCTAGAAATTTGATCCTTTAGACAAATGGACTGTGTGTGATAAAATGCATCCATTACCATGAACAAAAGTGGATTTTTTTCTTTAGCCTCAGACATTGCACTTCTTCCATTGTACGGTATGAAATCCCCCTTTTATTCATCTCACTCTTTTCCTATCTTTGCCTGGGGCAGGTGGTTGGTTTTGGCCTCTTGTCATGGAGACACAACCAACAGGAGGTAGAGCACAAGTAAAGGTATCTGTCAGCTGAGAGACAGAAGCAAGACCTTACAAGGAATGACTGCAGGCTGTACACATAATCCACATAATACACATTTTTGTCTGCCTTTTCCTCCTTGTCTGTCTTGAGTCTTAGCCTGCCCTCACTTCTCACCTTTAGCGCTGTGTATCCGAGCCCGGCCGCTGGCATTTAAACCACATTTCACCAACTCTGCCTAGCATCTGACTGTGTGAAGGGTTATGATGGGGCTACACACTGCATGTTAACACAAGATAAGATAAAGACACTGGCAATGGTTTAATTTAGTTATTTCAAAAATGCTGATTTCATGTACGTAGATACAGAAGACAGAAAATGCTTTACAGCTTGTAAAATGTTGAAGACTTAATGCTGCAACTCTTTCAGCAGCACAGTACTCTGTTTCCATAGCAAACCAAACTAGAAGCTCTAACAGTCCACAAACACTCATCTGTGGCTGCAGTTTGCTGCCTCAGAGGTGGAGTACAGTAGAGAAGTTACCATTATTTTATCAGATATAGACAAAGATTACTCTCTTAAAATATTGTTGGTCTGTTTTCTTTGGTGTTTTAACTTCAGTCTTTTTTCTTTTTTACAATAGCATTACACACAGTTAAATGTGAAGCCCATCCAGCAGCATTATCCACACTTCAATAGCAACACATCCAAACTGTGCTCAGCTTTTTACCACAATCACTTTTCATCACTTTCACTGGCAGCAAAAAGAAAATAACAAATAACTCTTAGAAACAGTCATGATGGCATATGTTAGTGTGTTAAATGGAGTGGTTTTGTGTAGTGCCTTTCACTCTAAATGTTTTTGCATTACATACACAGAGAGGTAACTAGGTAGCCATTCATGTGCAGCACTGGGTGGGTTACTGTTGGATTTTGGCCAATCTGCTCTATCACTGAGCTAATGCTAACCATGGACGATTCTGCCTTAACCTTGCATTCTTTCTAAAAGCCAGCAGGGGGCGAGTCCTTTGGATGCAAAAAGAAGTCTGATGAAATAAGTGTGAAAATGACTCTACTTCTCACCTGATTTATGATCTTGGTAAATGTTATAAAGATGAGTATATCAATGGCAAGTTTTGTGTCTTCTTCAACACAGCGTGATGTTCATTTAGTAAATTATGGTCCCATTTCCAGCCAAATAAAGCACAAACAGGATATTGTATAGTGGCTATCTTGACAGGTCTCTGCCACAGCGATGTGCAGTCAGGCTGCATTTCATCCTTCACAGTACGTTTTCAATTCCAAAAATGTTAATTGCAACCTTTTTGGTCACCAGAAAGCCTTTGGTTGTACTTAACATGACGACTATCAAAATGAGAACTCAAGGCTTCAAAACAGTCATCGACAAGCCAAAGAGTGACATTATGTGAGTGAGAATGTTCACTTCTTATAAACAGTCTGTGGTTTCCTCAGTTCATGGATTCGGTCCTGTTTGCTTCAGACACTTGAGGACATGCTTAGTGTGTTGGTCTGACTGCTTCTGCAGATCAATATCCTCCGTTTCACACAATTAAATCGGATCAAATGGAATCCATACATGAAATAAGTGCAGAGAGCCTGATCAGGGATAAGTGGTCACAGTTTTTTTCCATTTGATCATTCATTCACTTTGAATTATGGTGGATTAAAAAAAGATTTTAAAAATGTTGGCATTAAGATTAAAAATGCACAAAATGAACTGAACATTGAATATTGGTGTTCTGTTGCATTAGCAGTTTTCGATGACAGCGTTCGACCGACTCAAACTAAGCACAGCTGTCACGCTGTGTGGGTCCACTTTGTTGTAATGCAGTACATTGTTTCACATTGATTGGCATGATACTATTTGCAGCACAGCCACAAGCGTGGCTCTTTGAGAGGGCTTAACCTCAGGTTTCCGGGTCAGTACCTCAAAAAGAGCAAAAGCTTTTTTCATTAAGGGAGAGAGACACACTGTTCATATGCTGTCAGCTGGCGTCCAGTCTGTGTTCAGTAAAACCTAAAATACAGCGCTCTGCTTTTCTTTCTGTCATTTGACACCCTTTACTGAAATACTGCTGAGTAATCTACAGAAAACATCATGTGGCCAGCAGCCAGCTTGATGGTCAGTACAGAGTCACATGACATTATTAACCCAGCTGTCTCTCTTGACTGTTGCTGTAGGACCATCCACTAATGTTATTACAGCTCGGTCAGGCCCTCCGTGATGCCACGGTGACATCTTGGCTGGCGTCGGCTCAAAAGGGCCAGCAGTAAATAGCTTGACCTGGCATGAGGATGATGTAGACCATCTTTAGTTTTATTGAAGGCTCTTCCTGAACTTGTGCAAGGCATTATCATATGAAGGAGAGCCACTCACTTAAAGAGGTTGTGTGCTTTAGAGGAAGAGGTTCAGCCATCAGCTAGTTGGACAAATGCTCAATATCATTTTTTTTTCTGTCTGAAGCCATGTCCCATTTACTGAATGTAATTTACACCTTGAGGCCACACCAAGATAAGCACATTACAAGATGCTGTCAGAATGTGAGTCCCTTTATGTATGTATGTTATGTATGCTGCTTTCAGATGGCATTTTGGCTCAGCTTTGGGCATGGGGAGCAACATGTTCCTGTTCAATAACTTTGTTTGCTCATAGTTTTTGTGTTACAGAGGTTGAACGTTTTGTAGCATGCAACAAAACAAAATAAAAGTATCAGACCAGCTAGCAGAGGATAACCTCTTGACATAACAACATTCTGTAGTCCACACCTGTCTTAAGACAAAAAGAGGACACTGTTCCTCCTGTTTCATGGCCTTTGAAAGGAATATAGTTCTGATACATATGTTATTAAATAGAAACCTGTTTATTTATTAGGATTATTAATGCACATAGCAGGGTTCTGGAAAGAAGGGGTGCTGAAACCAGGTATTATGAAACTATCAACTGATTTAAAGTTGATGTTAGAACTATAGTGTTTCCCTTTCATACTAGGACACAGGCATTGTGTAATACATTAAACATTTGTGGTGTACTGTTTTATTGGCATATGTATTAGTCAATAACCCAATAAAAAGCAAAAGTGAACCAATAAATCCCATGTTCCTCCACAATAGATTTTACCTTTCACCCAGTTTTGCTGGACAGAGCCTGAAAATCAATATGACTGCCTGTTAGCTCGCTCATGTTCTGCCGATTCCATGGATTTTTTTCATGGATCACTATGGATTTCTTATGCATAATGTGGCATCATTCATAGTGCGCCCAAAAATGGTGCCTTCAAGTTACCTACAATACTGTCAGGTCCTTCCACAAACGAATTATTCCACAGACAAGTCTTTGGATATACAATATGTGTGGTTGAGTTTTCTGAGGCATCCTCATCATTACCTGGAAACCCTTTTCTCTGTGTTTCTATGCAAACCCATGTTGTAGCCATCATCAGACTCATTTGTAGGGGTGGTAAGCTTTTGATGAATAATTGTCAAGTGTCTGAAGGGTTTTATCTTGTGCATTTAACCATAGACTTGGGCTTTACGGCCCAGATCCTCCTCCACTTCTCGCCTCCCATCGAATAAAAACGATGGTCTCATTTTCAAGGCTTATCAGAGGTGATACACTGTCTGCACTTCCCCTCGGGCCTGTAAACCAAACGCATTAGTAATGAGTCACTCTGGAACCATACCCAAGTGGACAACAATTTGTGTCCATCCCGATCTGCTAACTCGGTCTCCTCCACCACCCTCATGTGTGGCCTGAGGGATTTCTGGAAGAGACCAAGTTGTAGCTGAAAACAGGGGTGGAGGACCTGCTCATACTTTATTGTCAGTTAGGATAAGAGCCATCTTAATACCATATGTGAGTCAGGCATGCAATTTGCCCATCAGCATTATTGTAGTTTATGACAGCGGCACCTTAGCTGACAGCTGAACGATTGTGTTTTACTTCTGCTGTTGCCCGATGTGTCATTTTCATGCTCTTAGCTCTTCCTTGTCATTTTCCCCTTGCCTGATCCCCTTTGAGATACTGACGTTTACACGCAGACCGTGGAATATGGAAAAAGACTTGCCTTGGTGCTTTCCTTCATTGGTTCTGTCATACTTCATTGAAATGAAAAGCCAGTGGGAAGCTGAGCCCTCCCAAAAAAGAACAAGGAATAAGGAGGTAAAAATGTACGAGTGAAAAGAGAAATGAAAGGTTCTGGCATTCATCATCATCCACTTGACACACAGCAAAGGCGACAGCAGCAGTGATAAAAGAGACGTGGGAAGTGATAAATGTGGCTGGAGTGTAAACTTTAATGGGCCAACCTTGGATGGGAACAATTTGCCAATATTTAATTAACTGTAATGTGATCAATCAGAGTGTTAAAGGATGGAGCCGTTCCGGCATGGCACTCGGCCAGCCGGGCTCATCCTATAGCTCATTTAGCCTTGAGAAAGCTCCAAGGAAATGCAGCAATCAACAAAAAGCGGCACTGTGCTGTTGAGTCTGGAGGATGCCATTGTCTCTGTACTGACAACAGCCCAACGCCTTCCTCATAAATCACTGCAGTTGTTCCACTGTTGGTCACACAGAGACACTGTTTTTATGTCAGGATTGTTCTGCGTTTGTGAGATTAATCTCGCATGCTGGTGAGATTATGAGTCTTTTTTTCATGTTTCCCTCCAATTTCAGGTTTTACATGGAGGATTTTGTCTTCATATCTTGCCTTTGTTTTGTCCTGTTTATTAAAACAACAGCAACATATGAACGAAAATGATTGAAAGATGTTCAGCAGATTACAATCCACCCTTGCTTGCTGAATAAGCAGCACTTCTTTCATTGTTGGCTGATCAGTAATTTTCTTGACAGTGCTTGATACGTGCATGTGTATTCATTCGTTTGTTTTATTCCATTGGCAAACGGTTTAGCATGTTTAACACAAGTGGTATGAGGAGAGTAAATTCCCACAGGGCAAACATTATGAACAGAAAAGAAACACGTCATGACCACAGCATGACTGATGATGCTATTTTAGCAATAAGATCTCTTGAATCAGCCTTTATTTTTTCTAATAACACCTTCAAGTATTTTCAGCACAGCACAAACATTTAGTTTTCCTCCTTTCCTTACTTTACTATGCATGTGTGCTCTTTTTTATCCAAAGCAGCAGCTTCTTCTCAGAATATTCAACAAAATCTCCAATCTCAAGTCCAGCCATTCTTTGTCTGACCGAGGATACCAGTGATGCTCTTGTCTGTCAAAAATATTTCCATCAACAAAATATGACATAAAAACATCTAAGCAAATGGACAGGGGTAAGGCTAAATGAAAATGAAGTGCAAATTGGTGACATATAACATCCCAACCTCAATTTTCTACTTGACCTTTATAAAACACCACCAAAATAAAATAAAGGGCGTCATGCTTTCTTTTCGGTTGAGTTCCCAATCTGCAAGAGACCAGCAGGGTGACGATGAGGTTAGAACCATGTAACAAAAAAGGTATGAATTGGCTAATAAAAGCTTGGATGATTAAATTAAGAAGGTAATTGGATTCTGGCATGAGCAATAAAGTAGAGCTGGATTGGGCATAATTAAATTGTCTGCAGGATTTACTTTTTTTGCTTCTCTTTTCTTCCTTGTTATAGCTGAAAGCAGGAGGAGGGTTACAGTGATGGGCAGAATTTAAAATTAGGAAGAACAGAGCTTGTAAAATAGTGTGAGACACAGGTTTCTTTGCTAATTTGCTGGTGCCACCCAAATGACGATACCGCTCGTACTTTTCCATTTTTAATGAGGTGACCTGAGGAGACACAAAGCAGGACACATCATGTGGCTTCTGATCTTAACTTAACTATTTCTTTTTTTTATTATTGTGTTCTCATGTATAAGCTAAATGCTAACATGAGCATGATGTTATAAACCAATAACAGTTTTGGAGAAGGTGACACTATAACCAGATGATGGCGCTACATAAAAAGTCTGGGGATCACAAGAGAAATTAACGTCTGTACCAAATTTCAAGGGAATCAACAGTTGATCTGATATTTTGTTAAGTGTCACGTGGTGGGCTGACCTCCACTGCCAGTAGTGAGGCCACTGGATTAATGCTGCCTGTGGCGTAAACACATGTTTAAACACATATGAAATGTCTTTGAGTAGTTCTGGATTAAGCACCTTGTACAACAGCAACACAACAGGGATAAAAGAAGCAAACTATATCACCAAAAGTGTTTTATAAAGGAGTAGCAACAGCCCTGGATGTTGTGACTTGTCTGTCCGTTCAAGCTCAAGGGCTTTAATTCTTTTGTGATTTTTATGTACATCATCACCCTACACTTCCTGAGCCTATGACTGTTAACGGATTCCTATTAGTGAGTACCAGCTATAAGGCTTGGGTCCCCGTGTTTGAGTTTCTGCCTTTGTTTTTATGTCCGTGTCCTGCGGGATCTTTGGTCTTTGTGGTGTTTGCTCTTCAAAACGTTCACAGTCAGTCCACAGCGGATGCCTCCGGTCACAGTATGAGGTACAGCAGCAGTTTTATACTGTCTATTAGGCCACTTTTGGTTCAGTTCACCCCAGGGCCTCACTATAACTCTTTCAACCTTAATGACCCAATATTGTGTCACACACATACAGACAACGTACACCTCCACCACTGAAACCATCACAATAAGTGATTCATCAGCACTGATTTATTCCCTGTTGGGTAATGTGTTAATTACAGAGGGCTAATCGATAACTTCCACTAAACGATGGCGCAGAGGTATGTGTGCGTGTGCACGACTGATACATACGTGCCCACTGGCTATTAAGTACAGTCTTTGCACCTGTGTGATGGATGGCGTGAGTGTTTTTGCTGTCAGCAGTGGTTTTACAGGCTGTGAGTGGTCGTCTGTCAGAGCTGACCCTCATGACGGGCAGCCAGGAGCTGAGCCAGCAGCTCCAGGGCCCAACACAGCTGGACCAACAGTCAGAGGAGCTCCTGCCTGCAGCGCTAATGAGAAAACTCCCACTCCTTTGTGCTCTGTAGATTATAAAAAGGTATGGGTGCCAAAGTAAGACACAAGTCTGAAAAAAAAACAATATTCCTTTTCAAGCGTTCACATTCTGACAACCATGTTTTGGCGTATCAGTGTAACACATCCATTAGCCACTGTCAAATTAGTAATCAGACTCACTCATCTGGATATTATGATGAGACAACAAATCAGTCCAACCCAAGATCTCATGAGCATCACCTCATGCACTGAGTAAAGTGCCTTCTTTTTGTGTGTGCAACATTGCCAGGTACTTATTGCACACACTGAACTGCACCTTGTCTTCCATTACTTCGTACAGAACATTATTATAACACACTGCTCTCTGAAAAGTGACTTTCATGAAAAAACTAACTGTCATGGTTGGAGAAGCATGTGTATGTGCTGGAGAAAAGGATGAAAAAAAGAAAGCAAAGAAGAATGGAGGACTCACCTAACGCTGTAAGAAATTTGGATTTTCTGGATCAAAAGTGGCTGCAGAAAAAATTGTGTTTGACTTGAATTAAAGCCTGGGGATATTATTATAGAGGTGTTGGCCAGTAACAAGCTTTGGATTGAAGGACAGCTTCAACAACAAAAGCAAAATGAATGAACACTGAAGCAGAGTATTATCATATCAGTCCGTGCTTATTCTGAAATTTTAATTATAATTCAAAGTGCTGGGTCTGTTATTCGTGAATGCCATTTTAGTCAGCATATCTATGATTTATCCAGTCTCAAAGAGAGTTTGGAGCCTAGAAAACAGTTTCAAGTCAAGGTTTGATATGAGAGAGAGAGTGAAGTCATCACTACATGTGAGTAAAAGCAGTATCAAAAAACTGACTGTGGTGACCATCTGTTTTGGAATCAGAGCGCAGCTTTTGTTTTACAGACTGTGAGCTACAGCAGACCTTGGCCAAAGAAAAGAGAGAAGGTGCTGAACAGGAAATCCCAAACCGAGGAAAAAAGGATTCAAAGCAGCGAGATGTTCACAGCTTAAACTTTGTGCTCTTGAAAGAAAGTGCACATGCATGAGCGAGTTTGTACCGTCTATGCGTTCAGATCTCCTTATCAAAGACATAAAGGCTTTCAGGAGGGGTCTGTTGCCTTTCTCAGGAGATTGTCAATGGCAGATCCAAAGCTATACCATTCCAGGGTATCTCAGGCCTGAAGCGAGCTGTCGATCACAGAACCGCTCCATCGCTCAAAGCAGGCATTTAGCGACTCAATTTGTCAGTCCCCTAAGCCCCCTGTCCAAGGGCCATCCAGCGCTCCCTGCCCCTGTAATAGAAATCAAATTTATTTTTGATAGATCTACCGCCTGCTTTTGTTTTTCCCTCATTTATAGTCTCACAACATTTTGGGATGAGCGAGGAAAGCAGATTACCCGTCATGGAAAAGTAAGCATTATTTTCTCTGACAACGCAAGGATTGTGTGATCTGTGCTTGTGACATGATTTGACAAAACCAGGTCTATATCCGTCATATAAAAATCTGGCTGGAGCCATGTTAGGAGTTAGATTTATGTGAAGGTCAAATGTTTTCACATGAGCTTGACTTATACTGGAAATCTCTGCGTGACTTGGCTCATGAACTGAGATGAATGGGTGCCCTGACCATAAGTTTACTGCACCTTATCTTTCACTTCATGCTCTACAGGTAAAAGTCTTCACCTTGCTGCAATGATGCAGTAGTGTGTCGGGGTCTGTGTTCCACTTCAGTGGCTGCAACCTCCACAAGTCTGCATTTCTACACCAAATATGTCACTACAGGCTGACAAGGCCTGTCCCCTTTCAAAGGCTCCTTCAGCAGACTTTAGCCCAAACTTGAAGGACGCATTGTGTCAAACAAGCCGTAAAGAAACGGTCATGTGAGCATTTCCCCACAATGAACTCAACAGGGACACGTTCAGACATGATGAGGATGGTGATTTTGACTGCAGCCTCCAGTCTGCTGGAGCTAATATTACTGCTAGTTAAACATGCTAATGATGGTGGGAATGTGAGGAATATTGTGAGGTCACCAAACATAATGCAATGTTAGATGTGTGTTGTTCACTTACATCATCCTGAGAAGAGTTGACCATGAGGCATGCCCAACTAAATCGCAAATTTGTGATCCACTGACTGTGAACCCCCCCCCCAAAAAAAGCAAAAAAACGAGAAAAAAAAACAAGATTAGATCAGATCTGATAATTGCACTACAATTTAGTGAGGCTACCACCTTGTTAGCACCAGTTAAATGCTTGTTAAATCCTGGCTTTATGACAGACGGCACTGTATGATCAGCACTCCACTCACGCTTTAACTGCCTGACTGGTAGGATTAGATGGAAATATAGCATTTTTTCTGATGACTTACTGAAAGGAGTTATTCCTGGTGTGCCTGCTTTACAATCCTCCTGCAGCAGATTTAATTTTACTAATTAAATTAATTATGCTAATTACAGAGCAAAAACAGTAAATACTGGATGGCTGACCACTGCATCTGTGGCAGATTTAATTTTACTGATTAAATCTGCCACAGATGCAGTGGTCAGCCATCCAGTTTTTACTGTTTTTGCTCTGTGTTGTTTTCCTGGCAAACAGACACAGGTTCTTCCAAAACTTGACTAATATACACACTAAAGCAGTAAAACATCCTTCATGTGCTACTCTTTGTTAACAGCTAACCACCAGCTTTCCTTGTCCGGTGGAGCACAGTTTTTACAACTTTACCCTGCTGTCACACTGAACAGCTCCATTTCCTAATGCAGTTACTAACAGCAGAGGAGCACCTGCCATTATTCACTCATGATGCAGTGATACATGCAGTAAGCCAGCTCGACCCTCGTAAGGAAGGGCGCTCTTTCCTACCAACATCCTTTTCTTCTTCCTGCTTCTTTTCATTTAAGCAGACTGTGTGAACATTACAAGCACAAATGAATGCATCAACTGAGTAATGGCTGTAGCTTTTTCACAGAACCACAGCTCGATAACTCTTAAGTCACAAAAATAAGTCAAGGCTGTGCCAGAGTGTTGAACTGGATAACAGGCACACTATGTGTTGTTTTCTATTTGTCAGGACTGGGCTTCTTCTGTGTTTGCATATGCATGTGTGTAAAGCAGGGGTCACATCCTCCTCAGTATTTAGAACAGCTGCTTTTGGGCGCCATAGAATATGCTACCAACAAGTGTTTGACTCTCAAATATCCATGTGGGAGAATGAAGCTGCTGTAAGCTCCTACCCTGACGTTGGTATTTTGGATGGAAATTACTGTAGAATTCATGGCTGCATGCAATCACATTACATTGTCCCTGGGGAGAAAGATGGAAGAACATTTGAGTGTAAGGACACGTGTGTGTGTCTGTGTGTGTGTGTCTGTGTGTGTCTGTGTGTGTTTGTGTGTGTCTGTGTGTGTGTGTGTGTGTGTGTGTGTGTGTGTGTGTGTGCGTGTGTGTGTCTGCGTGTGTGTGTGTGTGTGTGTGTGTGCATGTATATTCACAAGTGTACAGTGTGTATGACAGTGTGTGTGTGTGTGTGTGTGCATGTATATTCACAAGTGTACAGTGTGTATGACAGTGTATGTGTGTGTGTGTGAGAGAGAGATAAAGAGTAAGGAGACAAGGTGTCAGAGATAGAGACAGGGCAGAGATAACCATGGAAATCCAGCAGCTCTCTCATCGTTCTTAATGATACATTTGCAATGATGACATCTCTCATTGTACTTTGAAGTGCTTCCGCCTGAGCCGGAGCCACACTAGACAGGATGTGAAATTGGGGTCTGAGATGGGATGTTTTATTAGCCGCTGGATATTGCTGAGGTGGTTAAGATAGGCTATTTGATTTGCACTGCTCCTTTCATTTACTCTGTTTGATTTGCGATAAGTGTCTTTTCCTTGGGAAGAAATCTGTAGTAATTTCACAGTTTGTGCTTTCTGTCTGTATTTTCCTCCTTGTTTTCCTCTCTCTCTCTCTGTCTCTCTCTCTCTGTCTTAAATATGACAAACCTTATGGACTCTCTCTCACTCACTTTCCCAGGGACTCCTACGTTCAGCCTCCAGGCATGATTGCGGTGAGCGTCGCAAATGAATTGATTCCAGTACAAATGAACTCACGATAGCAATCCCATGCTAAGTGGCTGCTGTTTAATTTCATATTGATGAATGAACTGCCTCAGCCGCTGCTCAGAACAATGGTTTCTAATTAGAGCGACACTAATTGCAGACACATTGATTGGCTGCTAGAGCGATCTTTTGAGGATCGTATTGGATCAGTTCCCGGAGAAAAACACCTTAGTCCCTGGTCTTAATGCTAGAATAATGAAGCATTCAGGAGATTTAAAAACATATATCACACCCGAATCGTAGTAAGGCCACAGCTTCAGTGGGAGGATTTTAAAATGTGAGGCAGAGCATCCACAATAGTGACTGGCGGGCTGTGAAGCAACAAAATAAGACAAAACATCATGCGTTGCAGGTTGAATATGAATTAGTGTCATATGCATGCATGATAACTCTGTTGACCCTTGTGAGGCACATAGGAACTGGCAGCAGTGAAGTATACACTGATTCCTGCATGCCCTTTCAGTGTGGACTCTAAACCCAGGAAATAATAAATACCTACATTTATAAAACAAAGGTCATACTTCACGTATGCACATTAAGTCTAGTGTGGTAAAGGTGAGGTGTGATAAAGAAAAGAAACTGTCCTCTGCCACACACAGATGCTTGATCAGTGTAAATAATGTAATGTAAATAATATAATGTAAACCTACCAGTCTGCTCTATATGTGTCCTGTGTTAAAATAGGAGTGAGTATATGTGACTTACTTTGTCATGTCAGTTGTTAGCCAATCATGTAGTTTTTAAGTGGGACTCCAAAAGGTAAAGGTTACTATTCCCGTCTGGCTTTAACAGTAACATCCTGTTGTGTGTCTGCTGTCTATCCCTTTCCCATCATGTGTGACGTTTAATCTGTGCTGAATGATGACAGCGTCATGCACTTTCTCTCTCAAGGAAGAGCAGCTCAGATCAAATCATTTGGGCTGATCCAGTGGAATGAAATGGAGTTAGAGAAGGTCAGGCTGTGGTGCTGTCGTTCTCATTTCTCATTTCTCACTCAGCAATAATGTAATAAGTGAGAGAGGCATGGATTAGACTGTAATCCACCTCCATACATCTCTCTCTCTCCTCTCATCTGCACACTAGTTTGTTATTAACACTGTCAGACAGTCGTTGGTTGAGAATACAAGTACAAAGAGTTTTTGATCAGTTTCAGTGTTTCAGTGACTTTCTACCATGGTGCCTCTCATGAGCCCCACATGAAACTTCAGGAGAAAGAGCAGGATGGAGACGGATAACTCTGCACAGCGTGCTTTTTAATGAACTTCACATGGCATAGCCACACCGACAACAACAACAACAACAACAACAACAACAACCTCACTTCCTACTCCTGAATCACATGTCCAAAACTAACCAATCACAAGCTAGGATACCCTTAACCCAGGTAAATGCATATAAAACTGAAAGGTCAGATTCTGCACTCATTAACTGCAAATATGAAGCTAGATATAATAAATGTAAACATGAACATATTTAATTACAAATATATATTTCACAAATTATATTATTATAATGCCTTAAATAACTTGTAGAAGTAATTTGTCAACCTTACATGGTTATGAATGATAGATCAGGTGGTATGTCAGTCTGATATACCGTCACTGTGGGTCTACTTTACACAGAAATCATACTGTAGCTTGCTAAGGCTGCTTAAACGCTCACACCATCCTTCCCTCTGTCTTATTCAGCCCCTGCAGGGTAACACTGTGACAGCTTCCCACTCCCATCTTCTCACCACTGAATCCCACCTCTTTCCTGGTGTGTGTGTGTGTGTGTGTGTGTGTGAGTGTCTCTGTTGGGGGAAGACACAGTTCCTCCTTTTACCCCTCCCCATGCCAAGACAGGGACAGCTGTTATCATGGTGGCATCAAGGCTGAGCACAGTGAGCAGAAAGCAGATTTCCATTCATTTAAACAGTCCTTGGGGACACTCAGGCAGGAATGTGATAGTGGTGACAGCTGTGTGTGTGTGCGTGCGTGTGTGTGTGTGTGCGTGCATGCGTGTGTGCGTGTGTGCGTGCGTGTGTGCATGTGTGCGTGCGTGCGCCTCATTGTGAGGCGATGCGTCATGAAGCTGCACAGTTGTTGGCAGTGTAGAGTTTCCTCAGTCATGTCTCATTTTGAATTGGAGTCTCCCTCAGGGTGACTAACTTCACCTGCAGAAACATGTCAGCCTACATTTGAATATTTTAGTTGTAATTGTAATTTATTGTCAAATTTAGTGTTTCCAGTGTAGTGTATATGTCCTTTCTCTACAGCATGATCACTGCAGCACTGAAAGTACAGTGATGAAATAGGCCTACTTGACGTTGATCCTGATCCTGGATTAAAACAACCCTGAAGTGTCACTCAAAACTCACTGAGCCTAAATCTGAATGGATTTAGCACTAATACCATCTGAAGAGGGCCAGTCATTTTCTCTCAATGCTAGACCTCTTTCAGGACAGGGTTAGTAGTATCAGAGGTGACCTGCTAATAATGCCGTTTTACTGGAGTGAAAAAAGGATTATAAGCAGTCCTGACCAACAGAGAGCCATGGGTAAAAATGAAGGGTTAATTTGCAAAAACATGTTTTTATATTTCTTTCACTTACATTATTATTTTTTGCAACCAAATGAATAAAATCAATCAATCGAAACAGTGTTAGATATCTCTTTTTAATTTTCACCAGTCATATTTTTATTCAAGGGAATATCAGTCAGTCTGGTGATGCTTTATTAATTCTAACATACGATGTTTAAAAAGAAGTGTGAATATTCTTGAAAGCATCACTTGCTTGTATTTCAAAACAGAAAGCTGATATTAATAATTTTATTATACAGGTGGAAATTCATGTCCAGAGTATAACATATATATATTCAGAATAGTGAGAAAAGCTTTGCTGGCTAAACATAAATATAGCTAAATAATACAGCTAAATACTGTGTGTGTGTGTGTGTGTGTGTGTGTGTGTGTGTCAGACAGGAATGGGACCAGTGCATACACCTATCCAAACAAACAACACACTTGGTATCTGGCTGTTTGTGCATGTGTGCAAATTAAGCTCTTATCTGCTAAAAAATGCAAGGATGCTCAAATATATTCCCAGCATGCCTTGCATCATTGACACACTAACACTCCGTTACTCCTGTTTGTTTGTGTGAGTGAAAGATGGAGTGACAGGAATAAAAACTCCTGTGAGCAGCTGTGTTTGCATGTGAAAATACTGAATATACTTCACTTCTTCTTCACCTCCACACACACTGACACACTGACACACACACACACACACACACACACACGTTCAACCTGAGAAACTGTTCAACCTGAGAAACTGAAATTCACCTTCTCCTGACAGGCACTGCTTGTGTTTCACTGACTTACCGTTGATACACCACCGAGTTAAATCACATGTTTAAACATTTCCACGGTGAATCTTCTTGTCTTCTTGCACACTTGTGTGTGTGTATGTGTGTGATTTCCTGTTCAGTGTATGAGGTGGGATTATTCCTGTTTCTACAAGTTTGACCTTGTCATGTGCGTGCTGGGTCGAGGCAGATGGCCCCTGAAGTGCCACGCTCAGATGTTCTGTGTCACTTGTCGCTGACATGCTGACATTTACCGCACCGCCGGCGTCTTTGTGCTGCTCTCATCACCGTGACAGTGGACTTACAGATCGCCAAAATCCCAGCGCAGTATCAGTTTGCTCAGCCAGCTCGCGGTGAAAGGGGGATAAGATGCACTCAAGGCGTGCACACATGCACATACACATATAAGACAGGAGTGCAAACACACGCACACACTGCTGGAGTAATATCCAAAACCCAACACTGGCTAGTGAGATAACGTAGCCTCAGAGGAAAATGATTGAAAATTACTGAGGGTGACATTTGTGCAGTCTAGCCCATGATTTACATCCCTGTGATTATATTAGTCAGTCCAAATGAAAAAAAAATAATTTCAAGCCTGTAAATATGACAAACATGGCCGCTGTTGAGATGCATTGACATGCATGAAGCATTTCTCATGATCTTTTTCAATATTGATCAGGCATCAAAAGAGCGTCCAACAGGCATGCAGGTGAGACTTCATCCACTGTCCATCATCTGCTGCAGGCAGGGAATAATGCATTATTATCTACTCTTGACAAACAGGCTGTTGTTGTCATAAATACTTTAAAGAGCCTCATGACTAAAGCTAATGAATCAATGTCCAAAATTAGATTAGTCATGTTGATTAAGTGCAACACATACTAATGGAATAATAGAATATATGGTGGTGCTGAATTTTTTTTCCACCTGCAAGAGGAAGCAATCAGCTTTCATAACATAACCTCTGCGGTCTTTATCTGAGCTCACAGAGGTGAATAGACCCATGAAAATATCTTCAGGGAATGAAGTTATAGTGCCTTATATTGCTTTTTTATTGTTATGATATTTACTTCAGTAAAACTGTGAGATATTTACCATATCACCATTTTCCAGAGTTTATTCGAACAACCTCCATCATATTAATGGTTATTTAAAGCCTCAGCAGAACATTCTCACATTTATAACTCTAGCTTTCAGTGAAATATGAACTCATCAAGATATGTAATTACAATACAAATATTGAGTAGAGAGAGCACAAAATGATGTGGTCACATAGCTGCTTTCTAATCAGGTCATGAACATCTCTTGCTGCTCTTTGAATTTGTCCGTGGACACCATAGTTCCTGAATGTCACTGAAATGTCCAGTTAGACATTTTTGTTGGTTTCTTTTTGCAAATTATCCTTCTCTTCTTGTTTTTTACCCTTGGATGTGGAAACTCCATCAACACATTTGGACATTATACCTGGGAGTTGGCAGGGGAAAGTCGGTTCAACATCTGCTCGGACATTTCTTTTCTCACATAAAGCTCCTTCAGGAAATGTCTTGATGAAGTAACTATAATTTACCAACTCATAAAAAAGTGGAATTAAGACACTGTGCATTTTTCATTTGGCCACAGGATATATTCTGGTCATGCTGTTACTTAAAGGTACTTTTGATCACTAGGGGTGCTACAGTGCAGTTTTGTTGCAGTTTGAGGACACACATGAAGCCCACTTTATGCATGTATGAAACAGTAGTGAGTAAAAAATAACTGTAATGCAGAAAACCCAACATAATGAAACAAACCTGTTCCTTGTTGAACAATTTTGGTGAATGAATGGAAATCTAAGTTGTTCATCTGTAAGAACCACAGGTATCCTTTAACCCAATCATGAAACAGACAGCCAACATAATTCATTATTACACGTTAAATATGCCATACAGACATTGTTGTCAGACATTGCAGTGATCCTGGCCTTGAATGGCCAATTAGTATTTGACTTGGTGCCATTGAGCAATGCTTTATTTGACACCATCTCTGTCTGTAGTATCACTACATGGCTCAGACTCTGCACCATCTGTGGCTGTTTCCAGGACAGCTGACTGCATCTGTTCTACAGTTAACATGCTGACAAGCTGCAGTAAAGATAATGTGAGGGTAGTAAAAGTGCTCAAGCTAACTAGCTTGCAGATCAGAGGTGCACTTAGTAAATGGAGCTGGTGGAGCTGGTGGAGCTGGAGGACAGGAAGAGGAAAGGTGGAGTAACATCCTGATCACATGCTCCATCAACACTCACCTGTGTGGTGATGCCTGCTTGGCTTTGAACTGTTGTTGAAGCGAAGTGAACGGTCAACAGAAATATGTTATGTGAAACTAATCCCATACATGGTCTTGATCTCAATTAGCCTGAGTTACCATTTGAACCTATACATGTTTTCTGTCAGTGTTTTTTCACCTTTGACATCAAACGAAACAATTTCATCTGTGCTTTACCCTCATGATCCTGTGTGTTCCTCCTCAGTCTGAAAGGGAATCAGTGCATGAATCATGTAATAATAGTGCTGTCTGGTTCTCATTAAATATATTTTTTATATCTTGGTTTCTGGTTTCTGAATAAAAAATGGAACAAGAAGTCACTTTGGGCAGTTCCTTAGTACAATGCAAATGTTTGGACTAACTGAAAAATGTCCAAGAATATAGACAGAGTCCTGTTTATGTCTAAGAACTTTTTTTTGTAATTACTGCTTTGTATAATTTGGGTTCTGTTGCATTGAATTGAAATCTAATGTGAGTATTATTGTAGATGCAGGCAATGTTTTTCTTCTTGCCTCAAAGTGATGCCAACTTGCCTGATAAAGAACTATATTTTTGAGTATTGAAAGAGTATCTGTATCAAACTGCACTGTAAAACTGTTACCTTTTGTTCAATGACACAATATTAGAAATGATTTCCTTTTTCTTTGTGTTTTGTTCAGCACAGTGACTTGTTGTATTTAAGCAGACCACTTAAAGTAGAATATACTTTCATATCTGTTGATATATTGCAACTAATATTGTTATTGCAATATTCAAAAACTTTATTGCGTGTTAAACTCATGTTATTCAGCTCTTATTAGGAGTAATTTGTGATCTCATATGAATGTGATGTTACCAGGCTGAGTTTATGCAGTTGATTCACTGCACAGACCATATGTCTGCAGACAAACTGAAACATGGCTCATTAAATTTACTCTGCTGTCAGTTATAATGGCTTCGATCTATAGTGGCACAAAAAAAAATGTCTGTCTGGCCTTTTTCTTACTTTCTTGATCACAGGTGGTTCATTTCATTACAGTAATTACATTATTTAAAGGAACATTTATGGCGCTTTTATTAGAGAAATGGTTAATGGTTAATTTTATTTGGCCTATCAGTCTGTCTTCCAGCCAGAACCTGTGTATTCAGTGTGGTTTTGTGATATATAAAGGTCACATCCTGAGCCAGTGTGAGATAATGTTGCATTATAGAATGAAAAGAGTCTGCTGGCTATTAAAAGGACTTAATGGTCCACTAAAGGCTGGCCTTAAAAACGGTTTTATTATTACATGAAAGAGCTAAATTACAGTAGAAATAACAATGTGACTTGAGCGTATTGTAAATGTCACGTCAGTGGAAAATTCAAACATATTATCATGATTTCATTGTTAGTTTGTCCTTATAGCAAATAAATGACAGCTTCCAAAGAAGGGTCCACTGTTCTGGGTTTGTTGCTAACCGCAGGATTTAAAGGTGTTTGGTTAAATATCCATATAGCATGTATGTGAGCAGCTGGAGGAAAACTGATTACCAAGCCACTTCCAAAGCACAGAACCGCTCTGTTTATTAGCAATTCTGTCAGAGCGGCATTACTCAACATTATGGTGTGCAGGGACTAACCTCAATATTTACATTATTCATAAAGACAAACTGTATATGTGCTGTTGGAACACACATTTTGCATGTGTGCTAAGCACTTCCTTCAGCTTGGATGAGTCTTTTCTTGGGGTCTACAGTGGTTAGTGAGCAGTGGCATTAGATGATACAGTGAAATATATGTGACCTACCTATTGATCAAGAACAGGCTCTCTTTGTGTTGCCAAGTTTAATCACTTTTCTCTCACGGTGGCTGTGCTTTAAACAGCAGGAAAGCTTCCACCTCCCGTGGGCCTTCACTAAACGATCCAGCTCGGTTCTGTTGCCGAGGAACCGAAAGGAGGAAGCAGGCAGGAAAGAGAGACATAAAAGTGTGATTTGGAAGTGAAGTGGAAATGAGCTTTGGTGGATGTGATGTGCAGGAGGTACTCAAGCTCAACAGCTGCTTAAAGTCCTCATTTTGATTCAATGGAAGATTGAAAAAACAGTTTGGAATGGATGTAACATTCACAAAGTATTGCAGTTAGTGGTGATAGAGGATTAAAAATCTTATTTTGGTGTTTTACGCCTTCCAATCAGAACCAAAATATTTGATGATGGTAATGATGAGGTAAAGCAGAAGGAAGGAAGGTGGTTGCTGTCGTGAAACACTCATAAATGTAATGTAATCTAGTCCAACCGCCTGCGTTACAAACATGCCTCTTGTTAACATACGGGGTTAAATAAGGAATGTGAATACAAGGCAAGGCAGTGGAAAGAAGAGGAAAGAACGGTACGAAGGGCAAATGAAGGGATGGAGAACGTGGACAAATGGCATCGATGACAGACACTTAATAAGAAGCTGAATTTGAGAAATGGTGGCGGCTGAACGACGGGAATAAATGACGAGAGCGAACGAGAGGAATAAATGATGGGAGGGAAGGAGCTGTCCTCCAGCCAATCGCTGGCTGTTTTCATTCTGTGCAGGTTTTCAGAGGCGGAAGGTGACACACCGAGGATAGAGAGCACAAGGACACACAGAGCGTCTATAGGAGAGCAGACAGGTGTAGGAACAGCAAGACGAGCTGTTATCAGTGTTTCCGACCTGATCGCCCCCCCCTCCCTCTCTCTCTCCAAAGCACACACTTTGTTTACAACCAGCTGGAGAAAAAAAGAAATCGTGTCTGTGGGGCATTTTTGTGATGTGCATTGTTGCTCCTATAATCTCTTTCCATCCTGCATTTTATATGACACACACACACACACACACATTTATTTTTTGGCAGAGGCTGCCCTACCTTCACACTCCCAGGTCCCTGGCCCAATTTGAACAGTATCAGTGAGCGGTGGTGGCCCACTGGTGCCAGAAGACCTGAGTGAAAAAAAAAAGAAATGTTGAGTCATTTTTCACGACTTGTCCTGACGACAAACTTCTCTCCAATGAGAGTTCTGAAATATTTTGCCTCTAAGCAATTTCAGTTTGAGTTTGGGGAAATGTGTCTGTTACTAGATGAAATCTTCTGTGAATATTAGCTTCTGAAAAACAACAGATTTAGTTCAATCTGGAAAATGTCAGAATAGGAGTGGGTTCCCTTTTGAAATTTAAATGGCTATGATGGTCATGATGATCATAAAGGGGACAAAGCAGCTAAATTAGACTTTTCAGTTAAAAAATGTTAACGGATGAAATTCACATGTCATGTTCCTTCTGATTAAAGTGGCAAACCACTGATGTTTCCTTGTCATGAAGGTTACTACTCAGCCTCTGAAGACAGTTGTACACTGTTGATGCCCAACAGAAAAACTTAAAGCGTGTGTGATTATTTTTCATAGTTGTGTCTCTTGTGATACTAGGCACTCTCTGGGACTCGTACCGAAGTACTTTGACCACTATTATCTATTCTTTCATATCCAGTCTTTGTGAGGCAGAAAGTGTCTCTCTCCTAGCTGCCATCCTCTTATCTCATCCATCACATCCGTCTTTTCTGTTTCATCTCACTGCCATGATTGTGGTGTCTCCTCTGTTGGTAGTTCTGCTAGGAATAAATACAGAACAATCTTCTGAGTCTTCTCCAGGGACATCCTACAGACACAGGAAGAATAATTCCTCTGCACCTATTCTCAGATATACTGTTCACGCCTGGTGTCACTGTGTTCACTCTCCCCTCCCTCTTTCCTCTCCTCCATCCTCCATTTTCTCCTCCCATCTTCTCCCCTGAAGATAAACACCGCCAGCAGTGCGAGTGGAAGTGTCACCTGAGGCCATCGTCTTTTCCAGCCTGCAACAGTCGTTGTACAGCGAGCTCATCCATCCTGCGCTCTCACTGCACCATCAGCCTAATGCACTCATTACTGCAGTCTACTGTAAAGGGGAGCTTCATAGATGCTGTGACTGCACAAGCTTTTAAACAGGCTGATGTAACTGATAGCAATTTACATACAATATACACCAGAGATGTGGGAGCTGTGTGGAGGCAGCATCAACATTTTGATCCTGTTTCTCTCTCAAATCCCCTAATAGTGCATAAACAAGATTATGGCGTTTTGTGTTGTGGTCAGTGGGGAAAAGCTGCCTCTTTAATCATCACATGTATGTATTGTTAGGCATTTTCTGCTAACCCTCTGTTTCTGTAGCATTTGCAAAAACAAAAACCACTCAGCATCTGATGATTTTAGCCCAGGTTGCTCCAGACCAATCCTTGACCCTGGCCCTGGTCCAGGTTCTGTTGAATCATGAGCAGACTAAACCAGGCTGAGTGGAGCCGGATCCATTGTGCAGTTGTAGCGCTCAGTGGCGATGATGGCGAACAGCTGGGTTCGGCCGCCGGAGCCTCCGGTGTGCCATGAGATGATCGATAGCTTACAGGCAGGATTTCAGCCTGTGTTTGGGCAGCGTGGCACCACACAATGCAGAGCAGGCATCATTGTTTCATCACTGGCTTTTTTTAATGGTCCACCCAGCTCTGTGGAGGCCAGGGAGGAAGGGTGACGACATGGATTTATTACTTATTTCCAGATCTTTCTCTGGTTTTATTCAGCTTGTCATGCTCTTAGTGAGAACCTTTGACACTATGAGATGGAGTCTCCCTGTTCAGCTGAAGAAAAGCCCATAATCTGTCCTCAGTGGCAGTAGAAGAGCATATCTTATATGGGGAATGTCTTATTTCCATAGTAACTGATAATAACAGTATCAGTGATACTGAGCTGTTAAAATGTTGTTTTCATGTGAAAATGATTTGCTGACATTCTGTAGCGTCTGTGAACAGTGAAACACCTGAACATTAGAAACATGGCTGAATATCGATATCTATAGATTTTTTTTTCTTTTTCCACTTTGTCTGCATTGTTCTCATTGTTCAACACTATAAAAAAGTGTAAACCTTTTATGAGATTATGCATATTTTAGTCTGGCAGCAGAAGCTATTAATATTTGGTGCATGTATGTGACCATCATCGGCCCTCCCTGGAATCTAATCTTAGTTTATTTACTGGAATTCCCTGTTATAAGCCAGAGAGGGACGTGCTACACCTGGGTGACAAGAGGGGGAAATAAATGACAGACAAAAAGGGGAGGTTACAGACAGGCAGTGCTATTAGAATAAAAAACGTGTAAGCTACTGTGTCATTCCTAACACCTTCATCCCAACACCCAACGGTACTAAACACCAGAGTTGTGGAGGACCTAACCGTATAGAGTAGGCTACCGAGAACACAAGTGAGAGAAGTATGTGGAGAAGATATGAGCTTAGTGAGAAGTCAGAAGAATGATTTGGCACATATGAGCAGTTCACATCAGTACTCAACAATGTGACTCGGGAGGAGCTGGTAAGATCTGGATAAAACATGCATGTCTGAAGATCACCGAAGCCCAGAGCGTCTACCACGACCCCTCATGGCCAGATCGGCCAGGTGTCCACAACACCCCGGGGCATCGGCGATGCCAAACCCAGAGAGCCACCCGGGCCACCGAGAACCACGCAGATCCAACGACTAGGAGGAGATAGAAACCACCACTCCCCAGGAGGCCAGGACAGGCCCAAGGGGCCAGCGACACGAGGGCCCACCCATCCCCAACCACCCCGACCAGCCGCCACACCCCCTAAACCTAGCTGCCGTGACACCGCCACTGAGGTCACCAGGCCGATAACCACAGCCCGGAACTCCCAACGGCCACAGCCTCAGGGGGCCCGCCATAGATGCAAGGGCACCCCCCAGGCCGTTAACCCCCACCCCCTCGCAGCCCCGAGATTCGAGGGGGCAGGGTCCTACCAGAAGGGCCATTAATTTAGGTTTGTGATTCCGACCTATTTATGGGCTTCCCTGGTTCCAGACGAGGAAGCCTAACCCCTAGACGTGTTTAGTGCTACCCTGTGTGTAATGTGGTGCATTAAAAGTTGGAAGGGCAGGAGAGGCTGCAGGGGAAGAACAGAGGACTGCGGGGTAGGGGTACCTGCAGCCAACCCTGATCCAAATCCTCAACCCAGAACGCCGCCCAATATCTATAGATCTATATTACCTGCTACCTGTTCAGAGTCAGTGTTGTTGTTTTTCCTCTAACAGGATGGTCACTAGCAGCAGCTGTGCTGTGTGCTGGACATCAGCTTCAGTTCATTTAGGTTTACAAAGAACTTCAGAGATGATGTCATCACTTATCGTCCACCTCATTGGTTTGTGAGCGTGTCAGTGCTCTTTGCTATCGATGTGTCCATATGTGTCCACTTCTGCCCTCTGTTCATTTTGTTAATGTGCACTTCACCCATAAAAGGATCAATTATTACTCCCCAGTGTGACCTTGTATTCTTTTGAAAGCAAACAGTGAATCAGAAAGTCTTGATGACTTGAAGTAAATGGGGTCAACAACAACAAAACTACATCAAAACATCCGTTTAATAACTCTCACAATACTCTTACGGTATATTCTGAGTCTGCTGTTGTTTCTCCGTCTGCCATTTATTCATCGAGCATTGTCCTCGTTCTGTGGATGCACCTGAAAAAAAACGAACAGGTGGGTAATTGAAAACGGTTGTTTTGTGGGTAAAGTATTCCTTTAATACGGCAAGTCTTAATCTTTACTGATGGAGAAAACCATCAGTAAACGTTCTTTACCAGAAGAGCTATTCACATTACCTGGCTTTAGTTATGACATTCCTAGAGTTGTAGGCCTGTAAAGGCCATTGAAACTAAAACTCTACAGTATGTGATATAATGACTTTGATGTGTTAAGAAAGAACTTCATATATTATATTCAATTAATGAGAGGAATATGGGGAAGGCTGTATTTCTTCAATGGAGAGAATGTGGCTCTCTCTCTCTCTCTCTCTCTCTCTACATATATATATATATATATATATATATATATATATATATATATATATATATATATATATATATATATATATATATATATATATATATATATACATATATATATAATGTGGTGGCTTTTGGATTTGTTCTGCTCTGTTGACCTCAGATCTAGTAAAACTATCCACGGTCAAAGCAGAATGTCAAAGAGACGAGGGTCTTGGTTTCATTGTGTAGCTCAGCTGTGCACAGAACATCCTCAGGGACGTTAATGGGGGTCATAAACTCTGATACGGATATTTGAGCACATTGAACTCTAACTGGCCTTACTCTGACAAGGACACATGCTCCCCCTGGGGACATTTCCATGAACAGGATTTGAAAATACAAACTATTGATTCCTCACTGTGCTTAATGTGATTGCCTTAATGTTCAGCATGCTTCCTTCTCTCTCCATTTTTTCTTTGCCTGTCATTATTTGGAAGTTAAAACATAAAGATTATAATATAATAATATAAATAATTAATAATATTAAATAATAATTCATATGCTAAGAGACTAAATCATCAGTTTCAAACTGATATATCATTTTGATCTTAATGTAATCCAGCAACAATATAACATAATGAAGGGGGAAAATTTACTGTAAATGACCTAAATCCAGTCATTGTGCACAGTGACTTTCTGTGGTGACAGGAAACAGCAATGCTAGTATTATCACAGTAAAGACTCACAAAGAGGGCTTTAACCAGTCAGCAGCAGCTGTAGCAAACAGTACGCACGTGATTTCCTCCCAGTGAACTTAACGGTGACAGTTTAAAGTGTAAGCCTTGTCTTATACGTTCAGCCGTCACTGCTGAAGGGCTTGAGGGGATTGTTTCAGAGTAGACGTGGCACTCAAGTAGCTGACCGATTAGACTGAGGTTTTTCTGTGTACTGTAATGTTCTAGCTGGTGTTGCATTCGATGCCAGTTTCTCACTGACAGGCTGACGTTTGCACAGCAGTGCTTTGGTTGAACTCCAAGTCTAGGCCGAAATAATTGACACGTCGCCCGCTGGGGTTTGTGATTAACTTTATTGACATATACATAGAGGAGGAAGGTGTGCGGCAGTGCACGCACTTGGTAGAGATAACAGGCCTTTCAAGCTGCTAAGACTGGACCCAGAACGCTGCCCAATGAAATGCCCAAAGAGAAGAGACGAGTACGGCATCCTTACCTTCTTTTGGTTGCATTCTAAAATCTTTATGTAAATGTTAGTATATAGTATATTTATTTTCCATTTATAGTTAGACAAATGGAAAATAAAAGAGGTCGATTTTTATATGAAAATACTTTTTGACATTTATTTTCCTACATAACAACAGATAACAGTATTAGAACTTACAGAGAACTTAAAGAGCTCACCCAGGGATACCAAACTGGGGAAAGAAAACCCAAGAGTGATTCAGTACTACCTGCCAGGCGGTTTTGACATTTTTAAAGCTCTTGTGTGAGTTGTTTTCAGGGGGGGCCTTCAGAGCCCGCCCACTGCTGCCTCGACCCAGCATTTGATCAGCAGGTTTGGTCCTCCACCCTTCATTCTGACACACACACAGGGGGGTGGTGTTCGCTCCGTTAGAAGACAGCAGGATGTCATCAACTCAGTGAGAGCAGCCTTTAATGTAATTAACAGCGTGGAGATGAGGGGTGGAAACCGAGAGGTCAAGTAATCACCCCCCCCCCAACTCCTCTGCATCAGTCACACACTAACACACTCCCCTCCTTTCTAAGCTCCTGTTGAGAAAGTGTGTCTTTAATTAAAACCCCCCATCTGACACATACCCATCCACACACACACCCTCTTCTGGTTTCCAGTCAGAACATGTGGGCTTGATTAGTATTAGTCCTTATCTCCACAATGGACAGCTTCTCAATTGTGTTTTTTCCTCGGCTGGCTAATTTCATGAAGGGCATAATTACAGCATTTTCAATTCAGGCCCTCTGCAGAGTTATGAGGCTGACAGTCTATCTCTGCACAGCAGCTGAGAGGCTTGATGAGTGTGTGTGTGTGTGTGTGTGTGTGTGTGTGTGTGTGTGTGTCCCTGAGTGCTTGTAGATGTGTGACTGTGTATTTTTTGTGACTAAAATGAGAGGGAGAATTAGTGTGTGGCGCAGGCGACTAATACAAGCGACGATTTCAAATCCAAATTGGAAAAGCAGCTGACATCGTGACAACTGTGTAAACCCCACAGCAGACAGCGACTCTTGTGCAAATGGGTTGATTTACTAATAATGGCAGACGAAAACATTAAGGTAATGTGGGCGCAAACGTATTATCGAGCCAGAAAAGTAACGCCTGGACCAGAATGTTTTCAGCAACAGTGTGATAGCCAGTAATCTGATTTACTTGCTGCCTTCGCGCCATGTGTTCCAACTGTAGGAGGATGAAAGGCACGTCAGCTCTGATTAGAGCTGCCGAGCTGGCGCACTTTGACTAAATGTGTGTGTGCTTTGGTCACTCTCCAGTAGGGAGATTGGAGCAGCCCTAAGGCAATGGCCTTGTTCCCATCCTTCCCAGCTCCTTCTTTCATCTCCCCACATATCTGTTTCCTCCTCCTCTTCCTCTTAGCGGTGTGACTGTTTTCTGCATGATATCTGCTCTCGTAACTTCTCACTCAAACGGTGCATAGATGCACTTTTGCACAGGGACGCCTATTCAACTTGTGTGTGAGTATATTAGGTTGCAGGCAACTCAATGGCGATAGTCTGTTAGCTTTGATAGTAACTTGAGGCCCCCAAGGAGGCGCTGTGACCCCCGATACTTTGTCACAGTCCTCCAGCTCTGCAAACACGTGGCCTACCGTTGCCAGTAAAACATCTCTGCCTTTCACTGATAATGAGCTCTGTGTCCTCAAAGATAGTCTGCTGTGGACGAGTGCCAGATTTCCCTCGAGGTGTTGTGCCTCCGCATGACTTTTGACACCAACAGGACAGAAGCACAAGTCCTGAGCATGCATTTCTCGCTGACTAACAGACAGCCATTAATATTTAAACTTGATTAAATGAAAATGTAATGGTGCCCGAGGGGGGCGTTAGTAACCACAGCGGCAGAGAATGAGGTAGGGGAAGGAATAAGAATAGGGAGAATGCTAAAAGTAAGCTGGTGTCAAAGTTTCACTGGCTAAGTGTGCAAAGCATACAGCCATTAATAATGTTTGACACCCTGCACGGAGTACTGAAGCTCATAAAAATGATTCATCATGATGAACATCAAACAGTGATGATAACCCAGCAAATAAACGAATAAAAGAAATAGAGCTGCGGTGTGCGTAGCCATTAGTTTGCATCCATTAGTTTTAAATGGGCCCCCTTTCAAGAAGGCAGACTTCCTTCTGACCATAAATCTACCTCTTAAATGCCCAATGTGACGTGGAGACACATATTTAGCTAACAGTTTAGCGTCGCAATTAGCGCTTGTGAGCGCTCTGCCTCTGCCAAGTGCCAGCCACCCAACATCTGTTCCTCTGCTGCCGCCGGGGCCGGCAACTCACAGGTGGTAGAACACTTATCAGGTCTGGAGTCAAGTGATAGGCAGAGGTATTAAAGAAATAGATGGTTGTGTGTTCCCCCTCCCTTGAGCTGTTATTAAGTGTTCATATTTGGGTCTTAAAGGAGGGAGGTACTCATCCTGCGGTCGCCTTGACCCGTCTTAAATGACAAGGAGCATGCCAGGGTCGTCCATCCACCCCTGTTGGCTCCATCAGTGTCTCCTCAGCATACTCACCCTGATGGGAAGCCTCTGCTGTTGCCTGTGTACATTGAATTTATTTCTTGTTCCAGCGGTGATGCATTTCCCATTTGCTCTGTTTTGGTACTGTGGTGTACCATTTGAGAGAAGCGGCACATCGAGACTACTGCATCTTCCGCCACTCTCCGTCGCACACCGTTTGCTTGACGCCATTTTATCGTTTTGCTCTACCCAGCAAGCCATGCGTCTCCATAATGTAGGGGCTCATTTAACCCTGATCAGTCATTGTTCAGGCAAGAGTATTCAGACAGGGTGTAGACACATCCCTCCATATTCCCAAATTTTCTCTTCTCTTTTTTCTACTCTTTCTATATCATTGTGCCTCTGGCTCCTCTGTGGCCAAACTGTCATTTCAGAGCCCCTGTCCCAACAGGATGAAAGGGGAAGAAAGGGAAAGGCGCTGGAAAATAAAGTTGCTCTTATCAGAACTTGCCAGGAGCAATGTGCACACAAAGCTGCTCGGGAATCCAATTTAGCTTTTGCTGTTAGTTTAAGTGATATCAGAGCAATTAGCTGTCACAGGTCAGAGTGTGAGCCGGCCTGTGTTAAGTGATTTCCCAAAATCCCACTAGTGGAGGCGTTATGGGACGTTGAGTAGCCAAGAAGGAAGAGGGGAAATAAGAAAAGAAACAACTTCTCTCACTAAGTCCACAAACGGACCACTTCATTGTACGGTCGGCTCTTGGCTCTTTTGTTTCACTCTTGCTCGCTCTGGATTTAACGCTTGTGACTTTGAGATGTCGTAGTTGTATTTGAGCCTCGCATGACTCAATTGTGCTACATTTTGTTCTTTAGTGAGCTATGGAGAATGTCTGCATGTTGGGGGTAACAGAAGAAATGTCCTTGATGATTTTCACAACAGCAATTAGATGATGTATTGATGGAAATATGATATGCTGCCTGTCTCATGGTTTGTTGTCAACATTTCAAGTGAAAGGGACCTGAAATTTCCTAAATCAAAGGTATTTGTGCCATTTTAGAGCCCTGGAGTATTAACTCATACTGGCTTTTTCAAAAATAGGAGCAGATTACTTGGAAATGGTGGGATTATGTTGACCTAGGGATGTTGGAGAAAAAAAAATGAATTATATTTCTAAAAGTTAAATATAGTTTTTTTTTTTGTTGTTGTTTTTTTAAAAATAGAACAATTCAATTCAATTTTAAATGCATAAACCAATTACATAAATAAAATAAAACAAATTGTGTAACTTAGAAAACAACTCACACAACACAGTGTCAATTTCCTGAGTCAATGAATGCTGCAGACACAATAGTCTTATTTATGGCCCTTAAAGAAAGTCCCTGTCTAGGCTGCAACTGACATTAACATAATGTCAACATTAATTAACATCTTATGCCAACAATATGTGTGATTATATGCACAATACAAAATGATTTGGCAGATTTTTCTTTGTCAGTTTTCTCACCAGCTTAATATTTAGCTTCTAGCTCTCTGATTGAAGAGTCATACCTTATGACTTTTGTTCCATAGACTTAATTAAATTAATTGTGTATTTGATTAGCACTCAGCTCCTCTTCCTCGCTCTCTTCTTCCTCATCTCCAGGGGAGATCTGTGCTTTCAACATCCACGGTCTGGAGGCTCCTTTTGAAGCTGTGGTGCTGAACGGGACGTCCGGTGAGGGCCAGCTGAGGGCCCGTGGCCTGGTGGACTGTGAGCTGCAGAAGGAGTACACCTTCATCATCCAGGCTCACGACTGTGGTTCTGGATCGGGGGGCATGGAGGTCAAAAAGTCCCACAAGTGAGTAAGACAACAAAAGTGTCCATGAACTTCCGTTACTGGCAAAGAGTGGGATTTTTAGGCTTGACTTTATGCTTTAGAAGGAGCAGAGACCTGGTGTGCTTGTACAAAGTCACTGAAAAGGATAATCCACAGAGGAAATGTGAACAGTCAATTAAATTAACAAGATTTTTCATAATTCAAACATAAAATGCTTGGGTTAAATTATGTAAAACTACAAGTACTTATTGTTTGATTCATTATTCATTTAGATAATGACTTAGCCCCAGTCACTTACATAAAAGCTAGAAGTAGTATGACAGTTTATACTGTTACGAGACAAAGACGAATGATGACAGTTGAATATGAATCGTGTGCTTGGGGGCAGTGCTCCAACAAACTGCATCCAACATCAAAAATGTTCTCATTCACCCCTTATGGAATGATGGTCCAGGCTTTAAACACGACTGAGGGGACTGTGGACCTTATTTTTGAAAGAAAACTAAAAATAAACTTCATGCCAACATGTGAGATGTGAAGCAGGTCTAAGTGTTATATCAACACAGTGAAAGCACTGAAAGTCTCAATACATGTAGAGAAATACACAGAGCAGTTTGATACTGTGGGGCAACCATCCATGATAGCACAGACTGCACAGCACTCACCTCCACCAGCACCAGTGGATCACTTGAACGAGGTCAATTGGTAAAAACTATTTGTCACCCCTTCGTCCCTCCCTGGAAGCAGCGTCTGTCTCAAATTGCTCTCCACTCAGTCTTTCAGTCAACTACCTCTGTCCACTGTTTGCTGCCTATCTCCCCTCTGTGTCCTCACCTCAGTCTACAGTGGAGACCAGCACAGAAAGCTATCATCTTGTCTTGCTTATAGATGTGTGTGTGTGTGTGTGTAACTTTCCATGCTGTTGATCTTTTAATAACCCATGCTTTCTGTTATGTCACACTGATAATCTCTATGAACATAACTCACAGTGGTGCAGACCCACTTTGGTTTGTACAGGCAGGAAGTGAATTTGGGGACACTTTGAGTGGCCTGTCCTTTCACCGACGACTCTCAAAGGATGAGGCTGGCCTTTGCTCACTCTCTCGCTCGCTTTAGAGAGAATCTAACAGGGAAGAGGAGGAATCTCTGCCTTGGGCTGTGCTCAAATTACACATGACACGTCAACTGCAGAGAAGGAAAGCAGTCAAGAAAATTAGCAGCTAAGAAGACAGGGGAGAGGATCGGGGATGACACAGGATGAGTTTAAAGTTGACCCTTCACCACTGGCTGCTGCTGCTGCCCTACTTCTGCCTCCGCTGGCTGCTTACAGCTCAGCCAGCTCCTGTCTGACTGTGTCCTCTCTGTCAGTCCTTCTCTTTCTGTTACAGACTGCACTGATTAAAAATTTCATCAGACTGCCTCCACAGTCACAAATGGATGCACTCTCTACCCCGGCAGTGCAAATCTCTCTCTCCATGTGACACAAATACTATTTTGTTTTGCACACAAATTAAATGTTACTTTTAGTTTTCAAAATACCATGTCAAACACTGAGAGTCCTGCAAAGCCAGTAGAAGTGTCATATTAATCCAATCTTGGCGACTTTGTCAGAAGCAACGGACAGCTTCATAATGACATTAACGAGTGCCTTTTTGTCAAACTCAGACCACCAGTATAACACTGTTGTCAGTTCTGCATCACTCTTTGTCGCTCTACCCTCTGAGATATTCTACTTGGCTACTCGTGGACACTTTAGTCACTTGTCAGCAAAGTGCAAAGCTCAAATGATTTCATCTTAAACTTCTGCTTTGTGTCTGCTCAGATCACCTTAAAATGAAACACAAATTAATCTACAATAGGGCTAACCTTCACCAAATGAACAGTTTGTTCTGAACTGTGAAGTGCACGAGACTAATAAAAAGAGCCACACATGATGTTTTTAATCAGTGTCTGCTGATCTTTCTGCTGATGAATTTCCTCCAAACTATTTAAAGGTGCAGTGTGCAGGAGGATTTGGCAGCATGTCATGGTTGCAGATTGCAAATCTATAGCCAGTGTTTGGTTTGATCATCCTGGTCTACTGCAGAAACATGGCCAAGACCTTGGTGTCATTGTTAGCGTGTAGCTTGTGTTTGCATGTCAGTATTAGCCAGCATTGGACTGGATCATTCCACTAGTGTGTTCCAAGTACTCTACAATAATCTAATGTGAGTACTTGAATGTTTAAATTAATTAAATTGCACATCCCTACTTGTAGTCTACTCTTTTATAATTGTTTAGCTGCCTCCATCTTTCAGCTGCAACACCAATATTGACCCATGTTTTACCGTGTTGCTGGTCATGAAAGATGCTGAGGCTTCTTTTAGGTCAGGTGGAATTCAACATTACCTCTGATGAGCTAGTTTGCTGTGACACATAATGTTTGCATGCTAATTTGTTTCAAATCTGGCAACACAAGATGTTGAAACAAAAACAGACCTTCTGCACTGAAATAGAAATTTCAAAGGAGAAAATACTGGAGCCAGTATTTCTCCTTGTGTGTTTGCTTTATCTATATTTATAATTTAATACAGTAAATGCATTTAATCTTGTTTTCTTAATATTAACAGTTGTTTGAGCAGGGTTCTCAGAACTCACCAGTGTGAGCCTTCGGAGGTCTTTGTGGTGGCTACAGTTGGAAAAAACAACCATATAATCTCACTAATTAGCATCTGAAGACCAGAAGCTCCTGCGTACTTTTTGTACCTCGTCATTCCCCACGCACCTGGCTACCGTTACTGTGGCATAATTAGACATAAGGGACATCTCACTGACTGCTCTCTGTCTTGCAGAGCATCATATTAATGATTGCTTTAAGTCAGGAAGCCTTATCCCGACACATGTATTTAACACTGGCCCAGGGGTTAAGAGCCTGGGGAGGAGAGTGCATTTACAGCAGGATCAGGTGGTCTAAAGTTGTGTCTATGAGAAAGAAAAAAGTAGAAGTAACTGAGCCTCACAGGTATTTTATTCTGTTACTTAGCCTCACATTCTCACACATGCTCAACGCTTGGCAATGCCATAGTTATTAAAGTCATCATTAGTGAATCATAGAAGTCTGCATGTCCTAACCTTGCTGCAGTTTGGAGAGGCTAATTATCTCAGTGAACAGCTAGCTGAAGGACAGCCATGCACACACAAACACACACAAATCCCAAATGCTGAGTCAAATTCTCGCTGATATACTACATTTACATATAAATAAGAGAGATACCATAGCTGGGGATAGATTCCCCATCTCATAACCAGCTCACACACGAACAGACTCATACACATGAAAAGTGAAAACGCAGCCGCCTGAAAACTCACTCAACATTAACAAAAAAAATATTATGAGCAAAGAAGTGGGCCATAAGCTGCGCCTTGTTAGCATAAGCTGTCAAGATAAATTTCTGCAGAGAGAAGACCAGGGGACTCCTCACAAATAGTGCAGTCCTGTCAATGTGTCGGCGCTTTATTCTACCAAGAATCTTAACTTCACGCTTGTCACACTTGATGCTAATATGAGTGAAACCTCATTCTGTCAAAACCACTTAGTTGACATGATCATTATTCCTGGCAGAAGAATGAAAGAACGTAAAAAAAATGTAGGATATGTTGTTTATCTCCAGCTAACATAGAAAAGTATGGTGTCCATGTTTCAATTATGAACCACCAAGAACTGCACCATCTGTGCTTGTCTGCTTCAGTTACCAGGCGAAAGAAATGTCACATCCATTTGCATCTCAAATTCAACCCACGATCAGGCGTCATAAACGGCTTCAGTTGTACAAATGTTTGTCAGTGGTTGTGAGTGAGTGGATATTAATATAATTGCTTTAAAATGCTCTTAAATGTGTTTTTTTTTTTTTTGCTTAATGTGATTAACTCTTTAAGTGCCATCGACGTATTTATATGTCAAAGTGTTTTTCAGCAGCAGGTTGCTGATCGTGCTCTCACACAGCCTGTGAGTAATGTTGGGGCTTCTGGGAGATGTAGTCAGAGCATAAAGAGACGGTATACACCACAGAGATCAAAACAGGAAGTGGAGACGATCGAGATTAGAGAGCAAAACAAACAGAATGTGGAGAAAAAGTGTTGATTTTGGTGAAAGTGTCCTCTACTCTACCTCTGATAAAACAAGAATGGAACAAGGTAAAAACAAACATTTTTTTCATGATGAAATAGAGAGTCTCTTCTTTCATTTGAGCTATTCACTGTTTTCAGAGTCATAGTACAAAATATTCTGTGGGTCTAGAAGTATGTCTCAAAATGGACAAAAACACTGGAACAAGACACTTTGTGTTTTATAAAAGGGCTGGCACTCAGTGAGTTAAATGCCTCAGTTTCATATATTTCTATGGGATGGCAGTCCAAGCCACCCCTCAGTGATCCCTTAATGATTCGATCTATATGCTATCTGGTGTGAAGTGAGTGGTGTAAAGCTGAACATTGAACTGGATTATCATAATCACCTTGTATTAAGATCACACAGGCCTCTGTGGAGTGTGTGTGCTGGTGCCTCAGGGTGTTAGTCGATGTGGAATTCTCTCTCATATTGATGAGGCTGCCATCCCATCTGGCCCCACTGGTATAGTTAGGCTTGTTACTTTTCATTCTAACCTTACAGGTGGGAATTGATGATTCAAGCTCCTGGCTAATTCCTGACAAAGATTAATTGAGTCCATTGCCTTGGGTATGCAGTCCTGTGTATTAGTGTGTGTGTGTGTGTGTGTGTGTGTGTGCATACAGGAGGCATTTAATAATCACTCTGAGTGGTTATGTGTTGTTGAGTGTTGATAAATAATGAGTGTAGATGAATATGTAATAAGCTGGGAACAATGCTAACCTGGTATTAACATGCATCACCTGGCGTCGTCATGCAGCTGGAGTCAAATTGTGTCTGCTTCTGATTTAGCTGGAAAGCAGTCACACCTGGCACTGCCTGCCATGCACTTCATTTTCTAATGACATATTCACATCCCTGAAAAGTGGCTGCAGACATCTTCTCATCCCTTTTTATTAGATGAAAAAGCATTTAGTTTTATATCTGTGAACAGTGTTTCTGATGTAGACTGGAAATGTGCTCATAAAAAACAATATAACACAATGCAATCCAATTGTTTGTTGAAGTATGATGGGAAGCTGCTACCGTAGGTTATGTAAGGCTTCATAAACAAGTGAGAGGTTTATACGGTAACCAATCTTCTCTTGTCTAAGCCACTGTTTTGTGACCTTGTTAAAATATCAAATACAGTCTAAAACCAGCTCTATTTCTATATGTTTTTCCTCCTCATTTAGTTTAAATTGAATTAAATGAAATTTAAAATTTAAATTGAGATTACTCCACTAAAAACAAACATCAATGACTGAATAATAAAATAAATTGTAAAGCAGAGATATTAATTTGTATGTCATCTGATATGCATGAATGAGGACATCCACCATGAGAATTCTTATTTACTACCTTTGATAAAGATGTTTCAATGCAGCATATTAAGAGTAATAGTATATTAATATATTTTTACCTTTATAATTGTGACTTCACTGGAAGCAAAGAGGAACTGGTGAGACAGCCTTATAGACCCAAGAGCATCAAGAAGTAATCTTTTAATATTCCATATGATCAACATTTAGGTATTTCAAAGACCAATATAAGCAGCATTACATTTGTTTGTGTTTTGTTTTCTTTGTATGCCTCATAAATGTATTAACCACATCTATATATTTTTTCATACATTTATGACTGTTCCATGTTAGCGCTCAACGGGTTACTCGTCAGTTAGATCTTGATCTTTGTTGTTACTCTGTACAAACAACGTTTATTTCCTGTTTATCCATCCTGAAGAGGAATCTCTCCTCTGTTGCTCTTCCTCAGTCAATGGGAGGGTTGTCTGTAAAGGCCAGAAGGTGTCTCATCCTGTACAGACTGTAAAGGTACTGTCGTCCTGCATGAAGAGCAGGAACTGAAATTCTGAAAAAAAAGTGAAAAAAGAGGTCTCTGGTCTAATAGTGATTTGGAGGTAATTAATGTGGGAATGAAATGAATGAATTGACAAAGTCCACAGTGGAGCTTTTGTCCTGTTAATGAGGGAAAACACCCACTCTGCTGTAAAATATCTGTTAACACGGTTACATAATGAGACGTACATGGCCCCTATAATGATTTGATTTGATTCCTGAACAGATTTCACATTTAGCAGATGGATTTGTTAGTTTTTCATGCTAAAAATCACATATCATGAAATCCACAATTCTTGTGGATGTATCAGGTCCAGAGTTTGGTCCAGAGTGTGGTCCAGGTCTACAGGTCTTGGCCCTCCTTCAGGCGGCCTTGGTTTGGTGGTTTTGATCTGCAGCAGGCTTTGATTGACAGCTTTCACATCAGCCCAAACAAGTTTGCTTTTAAGTAATTTCAGAGTGACTTTATGTGCTGCTTCTATTCAGACTGTGTTTGGTTGCTTTGAAACCTAAAGCTGATAAAAAAAAGTGACCACACTCACAGGGATGCAGATTTAGAGCGATGTGCTTTATTTAACATTTGACCTCTGTCCAGGCAGCCATCCCTGTGGCTCTGGTTTTTATCCACTCTGCTTCGTGGTTGTTGTGATCATTCTCACCTCCATGGGGTCACTTAACCCCCTGCTGTCTTTCTTTCACTGTGGTTCATTGTGGACCTGCTCATGAGCTGTGCTCTGTCACAGGGAGGAAAGGTTTTGGCAATGAAAATCCACCCCAGCCCCAGAGAGCAGGACGTCTGTTTCAGCCAGATGTCCGCCATCAGCAATGAAACACACGCACACTCAAAAAACACACATTGAGACATATTCACAATTACTGCATTTAGGTCATACCATGCACCAGTGTGCATGAATACATAATCACACACACACACACAGCAGGCCCTCTGAACAAGCCCTAGAGGAGTGGGACATATGTTTGCTGTCTCACCACTGAGGAGTGTGACGAAGCAGGAGGGTAATGTTTATGAGAGAGCATCATTAATATGACAAAACAAGGCTTTACTGTGCACACGGATGATCATCTGTCAATGCTTCTTATCACCATCTGAAGGGATGTTAGCATCAGTGTTAACCAGTCCTAAAGAAAAGTGATTACTCACAAAAGGTCTGTTTTCCAAACAGAATGTAGCAACATAAAAATCAAAAGGATTTGAGTTCAAAACTTCTTGTAAGTGAACACAGCACAAACATTTCGTTTCACTGTTACAGTACAGTACAGAAGCTAAAGAAGGCTCTGCTTCACTGGGGCTTTAAGACATTTGTCCCCTTTACCCAGTCGTTTGTGTATTTCCAATTAAAATTGTTAAACCATTTGTGGAGTTCTGCATGGACATTGTCTCTCAAATGTCTCTGTCTTTGTCTCCTGTCGACCACATCTTATTTAAGAGGACAATTTCCCTGTCATTACCATATCAACAGCCAATACTGCCCCTTGTCTCTTAAAGCATAGCACTATTTTATATTTGCCATTCAAAGCTCAAAACTCTCTGTTCCGTCACCATCCATCACCGGTTGTCAGTCAAAGAATCGAAGGATTGATTATGCGTTCTGTTGTTTCAGGATGCCAGACAATATTGATGAATGGTGTTTTTTTTAATCATCATGTGTGACTTAACATGAATCACTGCTGACAGATCACTTATGGAATGATTAATTAGTGCTGTTTAGTGCACTTGCATATGGTGGATGAAGACTTCCATGGGATTACTTTGCCATAGCAATACAATCAAAGAAATCCATTGGGTCAGGTCAGACAGTATGTTACACAAAGCACACTGTAGCTTTGGTGACCAAACCAATTCATGTCCAGCAATACACTGCTGCCCTCAAACATAAAGGGTCATCTGAGAGTCGATGGCATTACATATCTTATTCCTTCCTACTACTGCACTTTAGAGAAAGACACTCCTCTGTGTATGGATATCATTAACACATTCAGCCTTATAAACCAGAGGCTGCAATACTTACAGTCAACACAGAATCATAAATTAACACAACCTCCTTGTGATAAGTAAAATAAGCAGCTTGTGTGCAGCTGGTGGAGTTTGCTATTAAATGATCAGTCTCTACTAACAAGCATCAAACAGTTTTACTGTTTCCAACAGGAATTCTGTGAGACTATGGTGGACCATGGTGTTGAGCTAAATGCTAAACATCTGCATGCTACCACATCTTAGTGTAGTGTGTTTGCATGCATGTTTGCTAATTAGCAATAAACACACATTTAGATGAGAATGTCAGTAGTTTTGCAGGTAGGAACAAACTGAAGGTGACTATATGATGATGTTACAAGAAATAGGGTCACCATGATTAGTAAACAATCTAAATCTCATTGTGTCGTAGATTTTGTGCCAATCCATGTAGCATCACTGCTAGCATAGCTTAATATAGTTCTCAGTAAACAGTCATCTTCATCCTGCATGCTGCAAAGTTTGAGAGAGTTTTTATGAGTTGATTCCTTATTTCCTGTATGCACCACAGAAGAGTTATGCTCTACGCCGATGACTATTGACTATTCTACTCTGACCTCCACTTTGCTCCCCGCTGTTGCCCCCTGTTGTCTGCAGGGCAGTGGTGCACATTCAGGTCAACGATGTGAATGAGTTCGCCCCAGTGTTTCGGGAGCCCCAATACCGAGCCGCAGTGATGGAGGGCAAGATTTACGACAGCATCCTACAAGTGGAGGCCACCGACCAAGACTGCTCCCCACAGTACAGCCAGATCTGTAACTACCAGATCACCACCACCAACACACCCTTTGCTATAGATCGCAACGGTGAGTAGATGAGAGGGAGCCATACATGCACTTTACAGCCACAGCATGCACAAGCATTCTGGCCACACACACACTGGTGGCAAAACTTAATGCACTGACATACAGTATGTCTTTTCTCAGGATAAAATCTGTTGCTTTTTTCTGAGCACGAAGTCAAGTTTTGCCCAGAGAACCATTGATCACTTTAAATCAGACCACAGATCTGTGAGCACAAACAAGCATGACAAACTGACACAGACAGAGATAAAATACCCAAACAAACTGACCTGAGTGAGTTGCCACTTTTAGTTTGTTAAACATTACAATTAAAGGTTGCGTGATTGTTGTGAGATACCCAGATACATCTGGTGAGAGTGTTTGGTTATTTTCTCCAACATCATGTCCTCTTCCAGTTTAACACTGCTGATGGGTTGCTCACACAATGTCAAGGATCAAATGTTTTCCTTGAGATCACACTTGAACTTGTTCTGTGATTCTTCCCACTGTGAAACAAGCAGTTGAAATAAAACTGGCTCCAGTGGCTCTCTTCTCAACAACCTGCTTACACTTTTTCTGTTTTAGGAGACACATTATAGATGCAAGGGAAGTTACTGCCAAATGCAGAGCATTGCCCACCTCTGAGGTACTGCAGTAAAAAGGTTGAGTGGATGAGGTCAGGGCCAAACAGCCTTGTGAATGATGCAGAGGGAGGAGGCTGCAGCCTGGGTGCTCGTTCTTCTCTCTCCATTTGAAGGGGTCTCGCTCAGCTGTTGACCGCTATGGAAAAGGTTTTGAGAGCTCTTGAACTCAAGAGTACCTGAGAGAGAGGGGAAGTAGATGGTGGAGGAAAGGAGAGCTCTGAGAGGACTGACGAAGAACTGTAGCAGGGATGAACAAAACAAAACGGATAAAGGACGTGCTATTTTTCACAACATTCGGTCAAATTGTTTTTATTATTATTGCATAACTAGTTTTTATCTGTTGATCATAGTGTTTTTATTGTGTATCTTGGTTTTAGTTTTTTCACTTTGTAGTACTTGGAGAATTTTTGATGAAAAGTGCTTTATAAATAAAATGTATTATTTTCCTATTATTTATTATATTCTACATCTTTTCTCATTGTCAACAAATCCCATGAAAAGACCAAAAGCAACATGAAAGGATCCTACTATTTCCTGTGCAGCCAAAGCCTGAATTATCTCATTCCTCAGTTGCATCAGAAATGATTACAGTCATGGAAAAAATTATTAGACCACCCTTGTTTTCTTCAATTTCTTGTTCATTCTAATATCTGGTACCACTAAACGTATAATACAATGAACACAACAAAAAATGCAGCTGGTCACATAATACTTTATGTCCTATTTGACATTCTTAAGCTTAACTGATTCCCAGGGTATATAAGAGGCCATTTCATGTCACAAGCAGCACTGCACATGCAAAGGCCTAGAGTGGTTTCCTGCTTACATTCAAGCCGTAGCACAACTCAGAAGTTGTCAGCTCTCACATAATGCCTAAAACAAAAGTATTATGTGAAGCAACAAAGGCAGCCATCTTGGCACTGCTGGAAATTGGCATGAGTGAGAGACAGGTAGCGAAAAAACTGAAGATCTCCAAGACAGCCGTTCATTACAACAAAAAAAAAAACAAGCTGAACATGGCACTACCAAATTGCTACCTGGCCGTGGCAGGAAACGTCTTTCTACCCCACGAGATGACCGTGCACTCATCCGCTCCTGTGTCAGGAATCGCGTCGCCAGACCTCCAGGGACCTTAAAAATGAGTGGGCACTGTCGAGAAATGTGACTTGCTCGGCAAGGACAGTTCGAAACCGACTTGTTGAAGCTGGTTTGAAGTCACACAGAGCACGCAAGAAGCCCTTCATCAATGAAAGGCAGAGGAAGGCCCGGTTACTCTTTGCTCGAGACCACAAGGATTGGACTGTTGATGATTGGGCTAAGGTTCTCTTCAGTGATGAATCCAATTTTGAATTGATGCCCACTCCAGCCAACTTACTGGTTAGGAGGAAGCCTGGAGAAGCTTACAACCCAGACTGTCTTGCCCCTACAGTAAAACATGGGGGTGGATCAGTCATGATCTGGGGTTGTTTCAGTCTGAGTGGAACAGGGCAAATGCAATTGTGTGAAGGCCGAATGAACCAGGTCAAGTACAGGACTACCCTTGAAAACAGTCTTCTTCCATCAGCTGGAAAACTCTTTCCTGCCTCGAATGACTGGATTTTCCAACAAGACAATGCCCCTTGCCACACGGCAAGGTCAGTTAAAGCCTGGATGGAGAACCACAACATTCGCACCATGCCTTGGCCTGCTCAATCACCAGATCTTAATCCAATTGAAAACCTGTGGAAAATCATCAAACTCAAAATGGAGAAGCACAAGCCCAAAAACAAAGAAAATTTGTTTGAATTTGTCCAACAGGAATGGGCTGCTGTGACAGCAGAACAATGTCAGAAGCTGGTGGAGAGCATGCCAAGACGCATGGCTGCAGTCATCAAAAACAATGGTTATGCAATCAAGTATTAACTCTTGTGTGTATCATGTGTTTAAAGCAAACAGAAAAGAAAACATGGAATGCTTAAAAGTAGTGTTTTTGGCGGTACAATGCCATAGCTATTGATGTAAGAATTTAAGTAATTTTGGTTATTATCAAGAAAACCATGGAAAATGAATAATCCTTAGTTCTTAAATTAAACTCTCATGAGCTATTTTTGTTGTTATCATTATAATTGTCCAAACAAATGTACCTTTAGTTGAGCCAGGCATTAAAATTAACAAGAAATTGAAGAAAACAAGGGTGGTCTAATAATTTTTTCCATGACTGTATATGCACATCAGTGAGCTACATGTTACACTGGGTCACATGTTCATCACCATAAACATGAGCACTAACGTTAATACCTCATACACTGTAAAGGGATGCTAGGGAAGTCAGAGAGTATTAAGGGACACAGTGTTGATTTTTTTTTTTTTATTTCTGTTTTGCACTTTTTAAGAAATGCTCTTTGGTATTACTGGATAGCCCATATAAAAGGATGAAAAAAAGACAGAACCAGTGGTGGTTTGCTTGTTTCATGTTTGACAGAGAGGCAAATAGAGAGAGTGAGAGTGAGAGAGGGTAAAGCAGTCATTTACTTACCGGCCACCTCACAGCAAAAACAGCAGGCTGACACGGATAAGCTGATGTCATAACTGAAGCAACAGGATCCACCATTGTTCAAAAAAGTGTGAATGAACATGTGCACATGCATACTCATGGGGGGAAAAAAGCGAAAGCGAGTTGCTCAGTGGATGAAATGGGATGAAGCTGCAAAACGGTGAGACGATGATGTGCATTGAAACAGAATCAGAAGTTTGGAAAGGAGAAAACAAGCTGAGAAGGAGAGAAAGAGAGACCAGGAGGACGAGAAGCCGAACGATGTCAGCTTCATGTGTCATTACATCTAATCCCTTCAAGAAGAGTCCAGAATGGAATATCAGTCGCTTTAAGTCATTTCAGCCAATACGGTGTCTTCTCTACACTTTTTACTCCTCTCCTTCCTGCCTCAGGCCTGGCTGAGTGTTCATCAATGCCTCCGTCAGTAGTGGAAGACTCATCAAATATTAACAGACACATTTAGGAGCACAAGAGCTCCCATCATGCACTGTGCTCAGGATGGTTTGTTAAATGGGTCGCAGTTAGCAACGAGGCGGGAGCCTCTCAGTGACTGAATGTACTTCTGGATGAACCTGACTGTACCGTTTTTTTTTTTTTTCATTATCTTTTTTAAGGTGCTGCATGCTTCATTCTTACATCACAAAATCATTTCCAAATTCATTTGATGATGTATTCATGTATATACAATTTATATACATATCTTTCTCTTATAAAGCTGTTGTACTGTAGCACCAGCTGTGCAATCTGTTGGACTGGAAAAACTTGTTTTAATGTGGATTTGAATTTGAATAGAACAGAATAGTTTTTATTTATCCCCCATTGGGGGAAATTCACCCACAGCACCAGCATAGACAAATTATAGTAATAAAGACACAATAAACAATAGCAATTAAATAATAGAATAAGTAATAATAAAAGCAAAAGTGTTCTTATCAACCAAAGGGGGCCCAGAAGAAAAAAGTTTGGGAACCACTGGTTTAAGGTGTCGGGATGATTCATTTAAAAGACTTATAGCAAATAGCAGAACCAGCTATTATTATTATTATTATTATTATTATTATTATTTGTTTTTTATTTGTCAAAAACTGGCAACTACATTACCCACAAATCAACCACCATCGGTGTTGTCATTGGTTTGGCTGTGTTACACCAATAGCGTCTAGTGTAAACAGACATGTGGTAACCTCTTTTCTCCAGCTTTGGTTTTCATTCTCCAACATGCAGTCTCTACTTGCGGCAATTTATGCTGTTTTGCACAGCTGTCTCTTTTTCAGCAGCAGTAGTACTCTGAACACCTGTACACATCAGTAAGAGTTCCCCTGTAAGTCCATAGCTGTTAAATACCTTTATCATGGCAGAGATTCTGACTCTCCAACCACAGTTTTACCAAATAAAAAATAAATTGCCTGCATTTGATTCAGGTTTTCCAGTTTCAAGGCTGTGGTTTATGTTTGATCTATGCTTCTCCAGCAATTAAGTAATTTACTTCCATTAGGTTGAAGACCTGCATGAGAAAGGTAAAAATGAATGCAGCTGAACAGTGTCTTCTTCGCTCTCCATGACCCCATAATGTTGTTTGTCAGATCTTTGATCCCCACGGGGTTAAAATTCTTTGTTACCCTCAGAAAAGTAACACCAGGGAGGAGAGGAGGACATCTACCAATATCTCCATTAAAGCAGGAAGCAAATGGATTTAATGGGAACTGGTGTTCATTTTGAGAAACATTAGCTCTAATCAAACCACTTGTGAGAGATAAAGGCTACCTGTCAACCCAAGTGTGATCTCATTTGTTACAGTGATTACATGAAGGCATCACAGTTAATGTGACAAGATGGTTTACGATTAAAATTAAATACCCATTACTCCTTTAAGCAAACACATACTCACTAGAGAATAGACAGATAATACACAAGCATTTTGTGTTATCAAATATGCCATAAAGACACGGAGTAGAGGCACTGTTAGTCACTCTGCTCAAGTGAAGCATCCATTCTTTGATATTATGGACTCTAAACTCTGAAGTCATGTGTCAGTAAACAGAAGTACAGCTCCGTTAAGAACACATTTGAAACTGAGCGTAGTGATATTATGGAATCATGTGTTGAACATTGCTTATGGCTACAATAAAATAAAGCTCATTTAGCTGTAAAAAATCCCACACAGTCAATTTATGACTCCATAAAGTCTGTCTCCAAATCTCTGGTGACCAAGTAGCTCCAGGCTTTTTGTCAGTCATAGATTTAGGTTTGTGGTGTTTATGACAGAAGAAGATGTTTTACAAAAGATTATGAATTTTATAATAACTTGAACTTGAACCACTTCACCACTTCCATTGTGAGGAAGGTTTAGTGGCCTTTTTCCAGATTGAAGGAAGAATATTTTCAACTCAATACTTCCATCAAATTCCACATTCAATGTAGAAATTCACCAGGTTATATTATGCTTGGTTGACAGTCAGATGGTGAATTAATGATTAATAAGTGCAGCTCTGCTTCAATCAATCACCTGCAAGAGATGTTTATTTATATATCGTAGCATCATGCACATAAACAGAGGCAACTCAAAGTGATTTAGGTCTATATAATGATGTTTAAAAAAGACACTGGTGATAATATTTTATAACACTAAAGATGCAGAATAAGAAAACAACAAATAAATAAAGCTTTAAAAATCAGATCAGATTAAAGTGCAATTTCAATTATTCAAGCTAAAAGTTCATCATTTTTTTTCATAAAAAAATGTCTTAAAATCATTGTTTCTGGTTTTACTGATTGTTTGTATTCATTGTTGAGCTGATTAAAACTGTGAAAGTGTTGTTTGCTCAGTTGCTCTTCCCCTCTAAATGTATATAAATACATGTGTTTACAGCTGACTTAAAATGGATTTGTAAGGATGAGTTTCATTTATTTCTGACTGTACTTCATGTCGTAGGGAGGCTTGTCATCCTCCTCGCTCTCTCCGATCACATCTACTGTGTTTTACTGCGACTGAATTCATGATATAGTTCATCTAATTTTCATAATGAGAATGAAATTTGATCATGGCCCATAAATTGCGTTGACCAGCGGTTGTTGAGATTTAAAGTGTGTGATCACAGAGAGGCTGACAGCAAAAAGGGGGGTTAAGTAAAGCAAAAAAACAACAACAACATATTAATGCAGAACATGGTTTAACCTGTTTTTAAAAGGTTGCTTCACCTTTGACAACATTCAGTGTTACTGAGTCACCTGCTGTCAAATACTTTAAAAGTTGTTTGTTTTTTGCCACCTTTACCTGTAACAGCTGACTGAGCTGCAGCAGCAGCTAGAAGCTAGTTAGCAGCTAGTTTTAATGGCAGAATCAGTTCTTAAAATCAGGCCCTGTAATGTTCTGTAATAAAATAAAAAACAATAAAAAGAACTATTTGGCTTGAGTTGGATGCTGACCTTGGGCCTCTTTTTCTCCACACAAGGTAACATCCGGAACACGGAGAAGCTGACCTTTGACCGGCAGCAGCAGTACCACATCCAGGTGACGGTCTGGGACTGCGGCCAGAAGCGAGCCCTGCACAGCGTCCCCGTCCACATCGACGTCAAACCTGTGTGCAAACCTGGCTGGCAAGGTGGGCCGTCACTCTGCACACAGAATGAACTGTTTGTGTGTGATTAGTTAAGTTTGTGCAGCATGACTGTCTGTGTTATCCAGCATGAAGACAGAGAAAGAAGTGAGAGCTGTGTGTGTTGGTGTGTGTTTTCTCTTTCTGCTCACACACAACCACATGCTGTTATTTACATGTCATTACTTCAGTGTACTTCAGTGTGCTTACCTTTCACCACCTTGTGTGGTGGTTGCTATAGTCTGTATACCTTTTTATTTATGGTAGTCACTCTCTCTCTCTCTCTCTCTCAGCCTTCCTTCCCCTCTCTGAGGAATTAGCCTGTCAGGTTTAGCCGCTGTGATCAACAGCACTTTACTAAGAGCACCGTGACACAGCCAGCGCGGCTCTTAGCACATCAGAAAACAGTCATGGCAGCCTTAACCGAGCCCAGAGTAATGAAAAGACGGGTGTCTGTGGCGAGTGCTACGACGGCAACACAGGCGCATGCAGTTTACACAGAGCAGCCAGCAGTTAGTGTGATGAAAGAGGAACACATGCAGGGTGCTGCTTCACATGTAACCATGTGCAATCTGTGCTGTTCTGTCATTCACAAGGTGATTCATGTGCTGGGATACTTTTGGAGTCCAGCCATTTATTGTCCCCTGGGACGTAGTGTTAGCAGGCTGGTGATAAACAGTGCTAACTGAGGACCTTGGCAGCAGCTCAGTGGCAGCCACTGAACCAAAATGTAAAAGAAGTTGTTTGGCTCGTATTCAATCCTCCAATCTGTGTTTTCTCCAAACAAGTGGCAGCACATGTCTGTGGTTTTAGATTTATTTAGATATTTCTGATCTGAGGCACGAGGTCAGGAGCTTAAAACCAAGACAGAAAAAGCCCTATCAATTCATTTTGCATCAAGAAAATAAATGATTCAAGGGACATCTTTAATGTCATAACATTAGTACTTCTAGCCTAAATAATTTCTTAAGAAGGGTACTTTTTCACTGTGCAGTTACAGCTCTATGAGACTAGGGACCAATTTTATGATTCAGAGGAATTAAGGTCACCAAAAAAAGAAACAATAAAAGAAAAAAGTTTAGCCTTTGTTCTCAGTTTCAAAATGAGTACATGTAAGTAGCACAAAGTCACTGTGCACTTGACAGCGTGCTGGGAAGTGTTTTTCAAGTGCCTTATGCCAAGGGGCAAAGTTACAAACTAGGATGATGGCAAGCAGAACTACATGCACCATGATGTTCAACAAAAGCCTCAGAAACAACGAGGCGACACAAAGACACATAAGTCATGGGCGCACAGTGGTACACTTAAATCCTACATTTTCTCACATCACAAACTTTTGAGATGCATTGAGCTTCATCTTCATGCAGCTACCGTGGGAGTATGTGCCAGTTCAGCGTCTGCACACGACACACGTTTTAAAGTTAGCAGCTGTAGTGGGTGTGCAACGTGACATGAACTCTCTCTGTCGGCTCCCACTGATAATCCCGTCTTTGAAGCCTGTTGGCTTTTTTACGGTGCATTTTTCAAATTAGGATTTTCAGCAGATGATTATGTTAAGAAGATACACAGAAGCACAGATCGTCTGTCCCTTGATGAAAGGGCAGTTGTCCCTGTGAGCGAAGGATGGAGAAGGGGAAGTAAATGTCACGGCCACAGACCAGGACAAACTTTAGAGGGCTTGTTGTTTTGTTAAAAGCAGGCTACTGCGGGAAATGTCAAAGACACTCACTCACACAAAATATTTCTTCCCGTAAAGAACAGTTTTCTGTCTGTTTGAATTAGCTTTGGTCTCCAGCTCTGGACAGTAGAGCTCAACCGTGTGAACACACAGATTAATGTCACCATGTCAGCTTTTCCTTTACATTTCTACTTTACTATCTTTTTAATGTATTGTTTAATGTGGCCCAACACTGAAAGGAACATTTATGCTCCGTATTTGCATAAGAGTGTATCAAATCATGTGGCACTCATGGTGATGGAGAGAATTATCACCCAAATCTACAGTTCGTTTCACCTTTAAGGAGCTTATAGCGACTGTCAGTTTAGAGTAGCTGTCCAACCCATTTGGTTCACTCTCACAGTATTGTCTTTTGTGTTGTTTTCAGCAAAACATCTGTAAACACATAGCCTGGCAAGCCACGCTGTGACATGAAATGTATAGTATGGGGGCAGTCAGGAGGCAGAGTTGAGGCCTGTGGGTGGGACCAACCGTTGTCATTCAAACTGCCTCTATGTGACGTAGTCCTTTTAGCTACCAGCGGAGCCAGCTGGTATATTAGACTTACCATTGCCATAGCCGTTCGGTAAAACAGATGACTTGAGTGCTTCTTTCTGCTCAACTTTCAAAGAAAAGCCCAAGTCTAACTCTTCCAAAATCGATGACAGAGCCGATTCAAACGACCACTGTTCGTTATCTCCAGCGTCACGCAGCCCTGTCGTCATCATGCTAAGCCCACCCCAACGACTCACTACAAGTACGCCTTGGCTGCATTACGCAGATCAGGGAGTGCCTTGATGAGGGGCGGAGTCAAACGTTTAACGCCGCCCATATCGAGCCTACCCATTGGCCAGAGTGTTAGGGTTAGGGGATCACATTGGGTCGGCATATCATATCTGATGCTCAAAGCAGATAGAGCGTTGTGATTGGTTCAGCTGGATTCTTGTCTGAGCCAGGATATCTCCTATGGTGCCCCACTAGACCATCCTGCTACACAAACATATTTTTTGCTGCCAGGGTGCGTCTAGATTTCTAGGCTAGTAAACGCCAACCCTACATGACATACTCTGAACGGAAAAAGAAGCTGAGAAGTTTGTAGGGAGCAAAAAGGTGACACCAGATGAATGGAACTGTTGCTCATAACTGTTGGATATGTAGGCAACTAGTGACCATATCAACCTAAATGGTAACGTCTGTATTTTTCAACCTGGGTTTTAAGTGACAACTGGCCATCAGGACGCTCTGGAATATTCCTAGTAGGAATTTGGACTCATTCCTTCACACATAAAAAAAACACCCACCACTGTTTGCAGCCTTTCTGCATGCATGTAACGAAGCATAAAAGATGTGTGTATAATTACGTTCCTGTACTACAGTATTCACCTTCACTAGTACTGCTAAAGTCATTACTACTGACTTTAATGTCATGAGAAAATTTCATGGCAATCCAACCAATATTAGTTGAGATGTTTCATCTTGGACCCAACTGACAACATCGATATGACCATAAAGTAAGTGACCTTTTTTACAGCAAAAGAAACCTATGATAAAATTAAAAAAAATAATGTAATACAGTCAGCAGTTTTAAAACAGCTCCAAATGAAACTGCAGTCAATGATAGTGTCAGTAGTCAGTTCAGTTCATCTGACTGCATTTTTAGGGAATCATTAGAGCAATACGACAGAGGTGTTTATGTTTCACCGTCACTTTGTTTCTGTGGCGCTGAATAATTTACCTGAATTATTTACAGAATCATATTTGTGACACTGCGGTGTGGAAACATCCCATAACACATTAACATTGGATGTATCTATTTCTCGACAAAATGTAAATGAATTGTCGACAGACACTGCATTACTATTATTATTACTTACTCTATTATTTCACTGCTGTTGTTTATTGTGTCTTTATTAGTGTAATGTGTCTATGCTGCTGTGGCAGGGATAAAGAAAGATAAAGATAAAGTTAGAAGAGCCGAATGAAAACTTTGGAACATACATTGTTGGAGATGAGAGTGGTTATTAAAAATGCATGCACCACAAGTCAATATTACTTGCTAGGAAAGAGGGTTATTGAAACAAAGGCTGAGCTGATGCCTGCAATAACTTTCTGACATCAGCATTTCCATGTTGTGAAATATAAATGTAATCAGTTGATTCTCCATGTTGTAAAAGTAAACCTGTTGTTTTTTTTATTGGATAGAGCATAAATTAAGCTAATAATCATTAAGAATTGTTCAGTGACATCCAGAATAAGAACATACTGAATTTGCAGCAACTTCAGACTTAGAGAGAGAGAGAGAGAGAGAGAGATGGATGTAGTGATTTGCTCTCACTCACGGGTAATTTAACTCTCCAGTTTAATCCAAACATCCAATTCAAAGAAGGAGCTACCACAGGTATAAAGAATGACCAATCAGCGCAGGGGGAAGTTAATTAACATGCAAACCAAAAGGAGAGACTAAACCAAGACATCTTTTAGAGAAACATCAAAAATTAACTTTTGACAACTGATAAACCTTATTTTATAAATCAGGTATATACAGTGTGTACATTTCACATGTCACACTTATGCTTTTGCAAGGACTGTACCAAAACTACTTCAAATTAAGTTAAAATAAGTCAAACAGCAGAGTACAAGTAAACACTGTCCTGTGTTTGTTGGACTGACCAGGCCTCTGTCAGACTCTTTATTCTACGTCACAGAGTGAAGTCTATTAGCAGGACAGTCAGTGGAAAGTGGACAGCCACCCTCAGGTAGAATATGTGAAATCAGCACAGGCTCTCAGGAGCTGTAGTTTCTGAGGCAGCCAGTGGTCCTGATCTCTGATTCAAGGAGGAAGAGGATGAATTAAAGGCAGGAAGGAGAAAAATGAATGGCTCTGCACTTCCCTCTCCCATTTCTTCTAACCCTGTTGTACTCATTTCTTGCTTCCTCTCTAATCACAGACTGAGGCTGTCTGGCTGCTGCTTTAGCACATTTCATCCTCTCTCTGTCCCTTATTACTTTCTGTTTCCTTTTTGCCGTTTGTCCCTTGGATTTTTTTCTTACTTTTCTTGTCTTTCTTAGCTGGATAATTTTTCTCTCTCTTTTTACCACCTGGATTATCAGGTTATCCTCACATTCGAGTTTCCTTCCTTCTCTCCTCTCGTCTTTCCATTTCTCCACCAATAGTTTGAAGTGTAAAAAACACTCATCAGATCCTCCACACACACCTTCACACTCCACAGGTATTGCATTACACCTTGACACATGCACACAGTCACAGGGATCAACCTGTGAAGCCAGGATGGATGAACACCCTGGTTTCACCCTGCAGTGTCAGAAGAGAACAATGGCTGCTTAAATGTGTTTTAGCATGTTTGTGAAGTATAAAGGATGGAGGAAGAACCTGCTGATAGGTGATAGACACAGCTTTATATTGCACACACTAACCTGTGCACACTTATGTGAGAGTGATTTCACTCCTCAGTCCTCACCTCTCTGCCTTTTCAGACTGGAGTCTAATAGTGCTGCTGGAGCATCAAGGCAACACTGAGCGATCATGATTACAAGGAGAGTGAAAGGAACGGACTGAATGGGAGAAAAGGAAAAAAAGGATTTAAGTAAAAAGATAAAAGACACATATTAAAGTCTGGGTAAAGGTCTGGCCCAAAGGAGAGCCTTGAAAGGATCAGGGTGTCGTCAGACGGCTGCTGCAATCATGTAGACATACATGGAAGGCTGTGATTTCCAGTCAAGCTATCGTTGTGTTTGACATGGCTGTGAGTGCTGGATGGTAACTACAGACCAACATGCTGGAAAACCTCCCAGTGAGGAAAGTAGACCCTAGGGATCACAGCGTATTTCCCAACTGCCCTCAGATTCCCTCAGATTCCCCTGGGATCCCCGGTGAGGAGGCGTGGAGGAGGTGGGATGTCTGCTGCTGCCATGAGTGGGATGAATATAAAGACAGAGGAAAGATAAAGTGGAGAGTCTAAGAAGGCACTTTTTACTCGCCTCCTCTCTAAACACCCAGGATTAAATTGTCATTTTCACTCAATCCTCAGAGGGGCAAAAGAATTAAGAGTTACACAAGACATGAAATTGGGGTCTTTTAGGAGGCTTTCCTCAGAATCCAGCAGAAAAGTACAATTTCATTAGAAGTTATCCCATTAGAGATTTTCATAAGACTGTTGCTTCTGTCACACCAGACTGAAATGACAGATGCCATTTATCATATTTATGATGTTTTCAAACTTGTTTTAAAGAGACAGACTTTTAATAAACACCATATTGTCTGTAAGAGGACCCCAACACCCTACAGAGCATGAAACACCTGCTTTATTTTTCATAGATATAAAAGACAAACAAATGAAATAAGGCAGATAAAATCAAGTTTAAATGCATGCAATTGGCAAACACCTGCAGTATCTTCTCTGATATTTTTTGATCAACCTCATCCCTACATGAAGTTCACCACTCTTTATGCTTCTTGGTTGATTATATACAATTTGATTTTGTGAGACAGAAACTAATTAGAGCATTACCTTTCATAGGTATAACTACAGTTGGTTTATCAGGACAGCCTGCCCAGTTTCACTGTACAAAACATGCTAAATAGAACTCTTAGTAGTAAACTTTCTCGCAGTTAGCCGACACACTCTACTCTTCACCACTGGACGTCACTCAAACTACAGTACTTTTGAACACTGCTGCAGATTTCTTTCATCCAGTTTATGGAGCTGTCTCACCATCACCTGCAATTTCACTCACAGCCAAGAACAGAGCTGAGTTTCACTGGGGACTTTCAATGTGGGAATAGACCGAAAAAGTAAGAACATGTTGGATGTTTATTCTGAAAGAGACTTTACACCGATAGAGCATAACATCATGACCAGTGACAGGTGAAGTGAATAACACTGAACACTAACATCTCCTCATCATGGCTTCTGTGATATACAGTATGAGGCAACAACGTGAACATTTAGTCCTGTTAAAAGCGGGGAAAATGTGAACGTGTAAGAATTGGGCTAAACTGTGATGCTCGATGCTGATTCTAAAAGAAAAGTGTCAGGATACAGAGTGCGTCACAGTTTGTTGTGTTTGGGGATGTTGTGGCAGAGGAACCATCAGAATATTAGGCAGGTGGTCATAATGTGATGCCTGATAGGTGTATAAGTGTAACAAGTGGAAACATACAGTAGGTTTCCTTTGAGCACAGGATTTTATTTTGAAAAGACACTGCATATGTAACAAGGGGAAAGTGACAGGTTACATGTCCAAAGGTGATGTGAAGCTTGAAGCATTTCAACACAGATATTAACATTCATTTGGAGTTTCTGTTCAAAGGATCCAGTACTACCAATCAAAGAGAACCCTGACTCATTTTGGAAGAATAAAATCACACTCCCATCATGAACATTCAAGATGAAAGAAACACTCCCCTCCCATCCATTTTGTCTTTCAACTTTTTGAGTTGTTTTCACTTTTTTTTCCTCAGCCACCATCTTTAAAAGCCCTACATTTCTCTGTTGCAAGCCTTGCACTCCAGTGAAACAAGTAAGAGCTCTCTATGCACTCATGAAAGAGGGAAGAAAAGATGCATAAATGAAGCATGCATGAATGCACTGAAGTCAATGATTTTGGGGTATGAGCGAGAGAGGAAAGAAGAGCAAGAAAAAAGAGGAGAAATCAGAAAGATGGCACTCAGTGAAGGAGGGAAATGGAGGAGAGAAGAAGGAAAAGAGCAAGGAGAGTGCTCTTTTAAATGGAAATGGACTCTTCCACTGATGGCTGGGACGAGTAATGACAACCCCCCTTACATGAACGTAGTGTCAGCATTTTTACATACACACACACACACAATCTGATCTCACAACCAACAGACGATACGCACATTTAAAAGCATGCAAGAACTTTCTGATGACACACACACACACACACACACACATACACACTCACCCTCCAGAGATGGGGAACAGTGTGAAAGTGTGATCATGCATCATTTTCTTAAGCACCTCGATCCATCTTCCCTTCTGTAGGATCTCTCACTCTGTTTTTCACACCCTTCACTTTTTAAGGAGGTGGTTGAACTCCCCTCAGCTGTGTGGTTCCTGCACAGCAGTGGAGTTTCTGCACACAGACAAAAAAGCTGAGAGATGGTCTGTAAGTCTGTAATACTGCACTCATCAAAATGTTCTGATGTTAAAAAATGTTATTCAGTGTGCTGTGTTCATATGGAAAATTAAGCTCTAATTTTACCATTAGGACAAGTTTGTCATTAAATTAATAATCCTAGCTTGTTTGTAGGAACAGTCTGTGAAGCTAAGTGGTCGCTGCTCCTGTAACTTTCGGAGATCCAGAGATCTGAATGTACAATTACAGTACAGCTTTCTTATTTTAGCTGTTGGTCCAGACACTTTTATAAATCAAACCACTGGCTATTTCACCTGTACTGTGCATGCTGTGTCTGTAAGGACTACAGCACATTACATTCAGTTCAACCACATGAAACTCAGTCTGAGTTATATCATCAAATCATTTAAGGGTAAAAAAGGGAAAATGCAGTCAGAAAGGGGTGATTTTATTTATATATATATATATATATATATATATATATATATATATATATATATGGTGTTGCACTCCATTGTACACATTTGAACAAAAGAGCTTGAAATTCAAGGTCAGATGTCTTGCATACCTTTTCACCTCCTCACACCTGGCTATTTGCTGCATGGTGCAAGTGGACGTGTTGGTTGCATTGTTGGTTTCAGAAAGTAATTAAAAAAATCCAGTTCCAGCTTCAAAGAGGAAGGCGAGAAGGTTTCAGATGCTGTGAGACAATCTGAGAAACAATTTGTTTGAAGCATACTAGCACATTTTAAGCAGATTTACACTGCTTTAATATCCACACTGTAGCTTGTCTGTTATTTTGAGGGAGGTCTGTTTGCTGTGGAAGAAATAGGTCAAGTGTTAGAACAGGCAATACAGTCATATTTTTCATTTTCAAGCACAGATTTATCTTTTAGCATTAACAACAGCTATGGTCTACAGGTGTTCCAGTTTTAAGATGGTGTAATACAGCCATTATTAATGTCATTTATTATTTTCTGCTATGAAATACCAATATGTCTTCTGTGAAAAAGAGCTATTTCACACACAAGCGCAGTTGAAAAGGTCGACATTAATATGCATGTTTAAACTGACCTAAACTTACCATTGTCAGTGTAATGGCTGACTCATCCATAACCATGTTATAAGGTTCTTCCCTTCAGTTGAATAAATAATAACCATCATACAGCTACCAAAGGATGCATGAGTCCCATCTGCAGTGCCATAATTATTAATGATAGGAGTCACTCTAATGCTGTCTATGCAGCATACTGAACAGTATAACAATGAATGATAGCTTCTCAGTAGTCTGGCCTTAAGTAACGCAGCCCTTCCAGTGCTAATATAACACCACATCTATGATATTTACTGCAGACAAAACTGAGATTCATTCATTCAGCGTCAACATGCAGCTCAAAATCCCTATTTTGTGTGTGCAAACACTAGTAGTGTTTTCTTCTTCTGGAGATCACAACCCCGGTGAGGAGTGTCTACTTCTACATGGTTGTTTTCATGTCTGCTTTGGCTCCTCTGCTCCTCGTCTTCCTCTCGTATTCACAAAGAGAGAAACTCTGCTGAGTTCTGCTCAGAGTGCTGCAGGCGAGCACACAACTCAATAGAGACCAAACAGCTTCCTGTTAAACCTACACTGCTTTTAAGAAAACTGGGTTTTACTGCAAGTCTGTGTGCAAGTCCTCTTTCTGTGAGTTTCTAGTTTTTTTTTTTTGTTCTGGCTGTATAGAGGCATCCTGCTCACAGTGTTTACAGTAAATGTTGACAGTTACTGTAAATGTGTGTCATAAATTCACAAAGCATTGATGAGTTTGAGGCCAGCGGGTCAATTGTGACGTTTAAGAGTCAACCTGAGCCAGAAGCCTGTCAGGACCCAACAGTCCGGACTTGGATCATATTCTGGTTCTGATTTAACTTCCCTCCTCTCATTGTGCCCATATCTGCCTCTGGTGAGGGAGGGAAATATGAATTACAATTGCTTTTAGAATTTTTTTGACATTATTAAATACTTGCAGTGACCCCAGGCTTATTATTTGATTAATTAAATATCTTCTCTGTGTATTTTCAAAAAAATGAAAGTTCAGTAGCTTTAGGATTCATTTTTCATGACCCAACTGGGCTCCATGGTGGTGCCGTAGTAAGTGCTGGTGCCTCACAGTAAGATGGTCACAGGTTTGAATTCCACGATCCAAAGACATGAAGGTCAGGTTAATTGGTGACCTTAAACTGGCCATAGGTGTGAATATATGTTAATGTTTGTCTACCCTGCCTTAGTCAATATCAGCTGTGACTGGGTCCAGCCACCCGCGACCCTGAGGAATTATTATTACCTCTGCCAAGGAAGTTATCTTTTCACCAGGGTTTGTTTGTTTGTTTGTATGTTTGTCTGCAAAATAACTCAAAATGTTATGGATAGATTTTGACGTGGCATCAGTGGCAGCAGAGACTTTATAACGAAACACAAACGGCAGGTAGCAGGTCCTGAAATAAGCAGTTTTATGAAGGCTGAGTATGCATGTACATGCACATAAACATCTAAGAGGCTTTTTGATTAAAATATGAAGTGACAACCCTGTTTGTGGAGGAGAATAATAGGACCGCAAATCACCTTCACAACATAGCGACCATGCTAACAACAGTATCAAACAATAAATGAAATGTGGTCAGGAAATACTCTACTATGCAGCACATGTTCTGTGTTTCTGAAGAGGAAAATATACCACTCTAAATCTTTCACTTTGGTAAATGGCCTGCATTCAAAATCTTAAAAGTACAGAAGTGTTGTCAGCAAATTATACCATAAGTATCAAAAACAGCTGGTAGCTATTGTCACATAACTGTGGTGGAGTAAAAGGTGCACCATTTCCCTCTGAAATATAGTACTGAAGTAGATGTGCAAAGAAACATCAGATTAAATTACTCAAGTTCAGCAACTTTCTCAAATTACACTACCTGAGTAGTGCACAAATCAACCTTGTACCGCATTTTATTCACAGCATTAACGAAAAGGCTTTTAGGTTTGTGAGTGCTTCAGTAAAACATGCTTCCATGTACACAGACAGGTTTAAGACTTTTTAGCACACTAGAACATTATGCCATTCTTTCAGTGTCAGACAGACCTGTAAAAGGCTGATCTGTTGGGTAACAAAACCTTTAATTTTAAATGTCAGGACAGGAAGGGAATACCTCTGCCTCAGTGACAAAACACAAAGCACCAAAGCACCGCAATACAGATGCCACAGTATCAATATTGTACATCAAGGAAGTATTGACTATATATATATACGTGTATATATATATATATATATATATATATATATATATATATATATATCTCCACTGTCCTGTGTTTTATATATATCCTCATAGGGTCGGGGGGCTGGAGTCTATCCCAGCTGTCTTAGGGTGAAAGACAGGGTACACCCTTTGTCCAGTTCATCACAGGACACACAGAGACAGACAACCACTCACACTCACATTCACACCTACGGTCAATTTAAATTAACCAGTTAACCTAATCCCCATGCATGTTTTTGGATGGTGGGAGGAAGCCAGAGTACCAGAGAGAACCCACACAGACATGAGGAGAACATGCAAACTCCACACAGAAAGGCCCCGGGCCGGGAATCGAACCCGGTACCTTCTTGCTGTGAGGCAACAGTGCTAACCACTACACCATATATATATATATATATATATATATATATATATATATATATATATATATATATATGTATATCTTCTAGAAATAAAACTAGGAAAAGGTGTTTGTCAAACATTTCTAAAAGAGCAGAGATTCAAGACGTTTCTTCATTTTGTCCTATAAACACACCTCAGAACAGTCCAGTGGGTTTTTGACAAAGGACCATTTTTCGTTTTACTGCTGCGGTGCTTCCTGTTATTAAAGATAAATACCACCGGCAAATATTTATCAGTGATATGAGGGTATTTGTATGGGGTCTTATCTGAGCTATGAAATGAAGAGTAAACTTTTTTAGTGGCAAGAGTTCATTATTTCTCTTTTTAAAAGCTCATATGTCTACGTCACCACCCCCTACCTCGGGTCTTTCCATGGAGGGGAGTCGTGTCTGTCTTTTGTTGTGAAAGGACCATCTGCTCCTGTATTTGGTCTTGTGATTTGTCTTCACCCACACTCCCTGAAACTCGTCTGTGACTTGTTACCAGCGTGCCCATTCCTCATTATTTTTGAGGGTGGTGCACTTCACCCTCCTGTTTACATTTATCATCAGCTGCTGTCACACTGGGGTCACTGGAGGCCTGATTCACACTGAACCTTGTGTGTAATGAGCATCAGTGCTGTGGCATTCACTACAGTGACCTCAGTGTACGGCCGCAGATTCAAAAAGTCAAAATAGACTGTGCCAACAGGGGAGTACATAACGATCAGGAAGGATGATTAAGCTTACTGAAGCAGCATTCCATTAATGTTGGATATTGCAACATGATTATGTTATGTATAATACTTCCCAACATATGACACTCTGAGCCTACAGTCTAAATGCTAACAACCTCACAATTAAAATGTTAACATGCTGATCTTTGACTGTTAAAAAAAGGTTTGTCATCTTAGTCTAACATGTTAGGCAGCTAGAAATGCCAGTTAGCACCAGATGCAAAGGAAATCTGGCCGACTGAAATGTTAGTATTTGGTCATGAACTACCGATCAGATATTGGATAGATCGGACAAATTCAAATTTGACCCGATGATGGGTCTAAATGAAGAGTTAGGGGTTTACAGACTTTTTTCATTTTCATCATCAGGACACATTATCCATGATCATGAATGTCCATACAAACTTTTTGTGGTGGTGAACATGAGCTGGTCACTGTCCCCTCTGGACAAACAGCCTGCACCACCCACTTCCAGACTCAACCCAACCCTTCTTCACATCTGTAGGCACATTACATCCTCAAGCCATTACTCCTCATTTACCCTTCCACGTTCCCTCACTCCTTCCTGTGCATCCTTAACCATGCTGCCCTGTCCTCCCCTCTGTCTTTGGGGTGGACTGGAGCCAGCTTGGCAGTGTTAAAGCAGAGTTCTCACAGGTCATTTGACTCAGAGTTGTCTTAGGAGTATGTTTTTACCAGAGCATTTGCTCCGCCCCCACTCCAACCTGAATCCAAAAGTTGCAGCGTCATTGCTTTGCTCGGCAAGGACGGAGTTAAAGCAAAGGGCAGAAAAATTAGTCAGCGAACACATGACCCACTGTATTTGAAGGTGTTTTTTTGTATGGACTAGTCATTGCTGTCAACTTTCAGCCTCTAAAGTTCACTTCTTAATGTAAAGGTGGGTATGGTATTTTCATTATAGCTTTAGATTCAGATACATCAGCACTGGATCCTGATCAAGACTGACTGACATATACTGTACGTACAGTGTTTGTGTGCGAAGGAATTATGTGAGAGAGAGAAAGATATAGAAATGCATAAATCAGCAAAGCCTTTTGTGTGTGTGTTTTGTTCTCGTTTAGCACTCACCATAGTTTGTGCCTATTTTCATCACTGTCGATGACAATCCCATAGTAACAATGCTGCGGCAGAAGCAGCCCACAGCACCCGCAGTCTGGAGGAGGTAAATCAACTACAAAAGAGATGCACTTTGTCTGTGTGTTGGAGCAGGAGGCTGTGCCTGTGTGAGGAAGCGAACATGGCAGATTTAACAGGCTGCTGAGCAACAAAGAGCTGCTTCCTTTCTTCTCCAGTCAGCTCAGCATTATGCTCAAGCCTCAAGCTCCTATACAGTGTTCAATAGACAAACAAATGCATGGCTTTGATAGACGATAGATGGATGGGTAGGAACCTGAGAGTTTGATGCTGAATTCATTTTAAGGTGACATAGTTTGCTCTTAAGGAACTAGTTTCATACAGTGATGATGCTACCATGGGACAGGTAACCAGACTGACCAGACATCTGTGTTTACAGCATTTATAGATATGCTGGGTCTTCAAGCTGTGATGATGATCGAGATCAGTTCACTGTAAAGAAAACTCAAAGGAACACAAAACAGGCAGCAGCATTTTGCAGTTCTGTCAGAAACGATGCAGACAAACACAACTTCACAACACAAAGGCTGGGGGGAAAATGAAAGAAATAGCAGAATCATCACCGTTGCACAAAATAATAGCGTGTCTGGGCAGAAAAACAATTTGCAGCTGACAGAACAGACAGCGACAGCATAATGACTGCTGCCGCTAAAACAGCCGCTGCACTGCACTTCAACAACAATGCAGCAATTTTATTAGCCAGGAGAATATTAAACAGTGATGCCGACAATACAGGATCAGTGACAGGAAAAAAAGGGATGGCAATTTAGTCCTGTTTTGATGGTAGCCTAAGTGGACAAAATGATGGAAAAATAAAAACAGCAACATGTTGGCTTTCTTAAAAATCAGAAATCACTTGAGTCCTCTCTGCCACCCACTAACACCATCACTCCATCCCCCTCTTTCCCCAGACTGGAATAAGCGAGTGGACTACGAGCCAGGAACAGGAAGTAAGCAGCTGTTTCCTAAAATGCACCTGGAGACCTGTGGCGGGCCGCTGTCATCGGTCAGGACCACAGTGGAGCTGCAGACGAGCCACATCGGGAAAGGCTGCGACCGCGAGACCTACTCTGAAAAATCTCTACAGAAAATCTGCGGTTGGTTCTGCAAATAAAGACATTTCTGTTGTGTTTGATTATGTACCATAAGTGTGCTTGCATGAGCAGCATGGCGATCAGCATAGATTGAGTGTCTTTCTGGCAGTAAATCACATGAGAGTTGGACCTTTGGCTATTAGGATGGTGGTGGATATGCAGAATATACTAGCTGGCTGATCAAAGATGACTTCTGTCTGAGGCGGCAAATGGAAAGTTAGCGCAATGAATTCCAAGTAAGCTGCTGCTAAAAGCACCAGTGAAATGCACAGTGTGAGCAGCAGGGTCAGACAGGGCCCGAGGTGCCGTCCTCTGCCCTTTTTAAACAGACATCTGAAAGCTCCCGGTCCGTGTTGCACTCGTGTCCCTGGTAAACCCCGGTGCTAAATGAAGGCTTAAAGCTGTGTCACTAATGATGTGACAGAGAGAGGGCATTAGCTGCCTCAGATGCAGCCACACTTTCTCCTCAGTGATTGATGAGCAGCCGAGCTGCCGTGTCGGTGCCCTGAGCGGCAACAAAGCAGTCGAGCCGAAAGTCGCTCTTCCCCACCCCTCCTTCCCGCCCACACTGCTCCGCCAGCAGGGGGGCTGGAGTCATCATCTTTGACTAACGGCCCCATTCCAGCTCATCTGAATGCATAACGTCCAGTCCCGGCCTCCCCCAGCTCCCAGTCCATGCATGGTTTACCACTAAAGAGTCCTTTTCAGGCACCTCATAATCGTTATCTGATAGCGAACAGAATAAATTGTAATTGCTTTTTTAAAGCACAATCAATTTGAGATAATGTACAAAGACATCGGGCAAAGGGAGGGCTGCAGCTGGGAGCTGGAGAAGTCGATGCGTATTTATTTACTGAGGGAATCTAATTACTGGAGTCAGAATGTCCACACTGGCACGAGCTGGAGTAGAAGGAAACTGAGGTTTACAGAAGAGAAAAGCATCAGTTTATGTGATAATGTTGTGTTATTAGTAGCAGTGAACAGATGCATGTTGCAACTGTTCTACCAGACAAGGGAGACATGAGGAATTTTGACATTGCCCATTTTTCTGGGAACAGCATGGTTCCTGTATTGCTTTGATTTATTACCATCCATAAGCTGTTACAAATGATTTATAAATGTGGTTTAAAGACATGAAATGCATTTTTCACTGTCACACAGAGGGGCAAAGATGGATCGGTAAGGGCATGGCAAACACATCGAGGAACACTGAGCGACGTGGCAAAAAAAATAACGTTTGTCAAGGTGACAGTTTGAAAACAAAGATGGGTCCGAACGCAACGCATTGAGGTTATCATGTCAAAGAATGATGGAGCCGCTTTTAGGAAGGGATGGGGAGAGGAAGGAGGCAACAGGATGGCTCAATGCAGTGCAGCAATGACTGGTTATATTGTTGGGTGTCGTAGAACAAAAATGTCAGCTGTAATCAGTGTTTGGCTCATTCATGCCATGCACGCATCGTCCTTGCCATTAGGTCCTGTCTTTTCTTGTGTCACCATAGCACTTTTGCTTCCATAGATGCACATTTTAGTTGTGATCTATGTTTCTGAACAGTGACGCATGTCTCTTTCCTTTTGAGAGCCAGATTCATTTGCTATGAATCAATACTCACATTCACTATCCATCTCGGCCCATTGATTACATACTAAGCCCTGCCATCTGCCTCATTCATAAGTAATCATAGCCAAGGTTAGGCCAGTATACACCACATATCTGCTGTGATTGTTATTGACGCGTCCTCTGTTGCACCTTTCATTTGCTTCTATGGTGATGCCTTCAGGGGCCTCGTCGGGCAGCACTGACCTTCTGCCTGCCCCCAGTGCTTCCACCAACTGGACAGCCTCCCTGGTGACTGACAGCGGCAGGGACAGCGACCTGATCTTTAGGTTTGATGGTCATCAGGCGGCCAAAATCCCAGACTGGGTGGTGCCCCAGAATCTGACAGACCAGTTCACCATAGCAACCTGGATGAAGCATGGA